>VXBW01007290.1:655941-913548 GCA_013400375.1 Thinocorus orbignyianus | reverse complement strand
CCGCCCTCCCTGCCTACCTGCCCTCCCCCGCCCCGGGGGCGGCTCCCCCAGCTCCGGTTCCCCACCTCGTCCTTTCCCCCCTCTCCACAGTGTGCTGGGTGTGGGAGGGAGGGGTCCTCCCTACCCCCACCCCGCTCCCTCCCCTTGGACCATGGGGGACCCCGGCCGGAGCTCGAAGGAGGGGCCCACAGGGCTAGATGTGGGTGCCTCCCACCCAAAAAAAAAGGTGTGGGAGGGTTATTTCCCGGTCCTCGGCCTTGAGAGCTCAGCCGCTCTCCTGCTGTAGTATTATCAACCCGCCCTTCTCTCAAGGAGGGCTCTGGGGAGGTGGGTGGGCGTGAGGTGAAGGAGAACGTTTTAGCCTAAAAGCAGAGCCCGAAGCGTGGGGCTGCCCTTTGGGCAGGGAGATGTAGGCTTGTGGCTCAGGAACCTTTCTCGGGTGGGACTCTGGTACCTGCTGGGCGAAAGGAGGTGGCTCTGCATCTGCCAGCCACAGGCTCCCCCGTCCAGGCGTCGTCTTGCCCATGCTGAGCAGGGTGTACATCAAGCCGAGCATCTCTAAAGATGCCTGGAGGTTGAAAGCTTCCAGTGACAAAAACTCATTTGGGTTGTATCAGCTTGATGCAAGCATTTGTTGGCGAGACGCAATAGAAGGAAATCTCTGTCTTGGGTGCGCAGCTGAAGTGGAAAAATGCGGTTTTGCGATTGAGAGAGGGCTTCAGGATGAACCTGGGAGGGATGGGTGTTGCTGGTGGGTCCCCATAGCCCTGGCTGTACAGATTGGTACGTAGGCGGTGCCACCCTGAAGGTGTTAGAGGAAAGGGGGCTTCGTTTTGCAGCAAAACCCCTTCGAAGCAGAGTCTGTATTCACAGACCTCTGCAATGGTGTCTGCCTTAGCGATACCCAGAATTTTCAGAGGCATCCTTTACCTCGGAACACTTGCCTAAATGGGCAATGATGTTTCTGCAGAAGCTTTCAATCTTGTTCTGTCATTCCATATGAAAATTTGAGGCATTGCGTGGTTGGTGTTTTTCTTTTCTTTTTTCTTTTCTTTTTTTTTCTCCCCTGTAATGTTTGGTAGTGGGCTGGGTTTTAACATCTGGTCTTTTTGTGATCAGGCATTTATCAGTGTCGATGCACTCAGGTTGATGTTTTGAACGAGGGACTGCTTTTGTAGCTCTAAAATATTTCTTAATAGGAATTGCATGCGTGCCTTTTCCGCACTTGAACTGTATTCATATGCTAAAGCATGAAATGTTGATCTTTGAATCAGATTATCCCTAGACCTTTTTTCTGAAATGAAACATTGTCCCTGCCATTTTAACAAATTCTTTCTGGAAAACAGCGAAAAACCTGTGCTTTGCTTTCACAGGGAATGGTATAAGGAAGAGGGAAAGCAGGAACAAAACAAATTCTTTTTATGTTACACATGAAGAGTTCTGTTCTAAAATTGCAGGTAGATTAATATTTATGCAGCTCTAAAGGAAATATTCCTTAGTAATGCTTCAGTGATGTCTTAGTCGCTTAGCATGTTGCTTCTACCACTCGTGTGAATCATACTGGGTTTAGGAAATCCTTTGGCCAAGAGCTCTCATAATTTGCAAAACTCGTATTTTTCCATTTAATCTCCATCTGTTAACTCTCTGATTTCAATAGGTAAATGCAGCAAATAGTAACTATCCTTGAGAATTTGTGTGAATGATCGCAGTTTATAAATCAAGATTCCTTCTCGTTAGCACACTGAGGTTTTCAGGATTTCTGCCATGCCTGTTCAGTTTGCTGCTCTAGCTCCATGGTTATAAGTGAGAGACTTGCACCACCTGACTGAAATCAGGTTGTTATGACATCAATATCATATAAGCAGACCTTCAGCTTTTTGTGGAACTGGATAATGTAGTGCTTTATAGGTTTTTGTGGTGTTTTTTGGTTTTTTTTTTTAAATGAGAGACCTAGAGTATTTGTTTCTTCACTGTTGAGTTTTCAAGCAGACCTTTAGAAATGACTTTGCAATGTGGGAAGGGGAAGGAAGCCTTTCCTTTGCTTCAGTTACAGACTTTCAGTCCCTCTTCCTGTCAGTTCTGTTCCTGAATTCCCCTGGCAAAGGTTTTGCATTTGTTGAAGGATCCCTTTTGTCCTTCTTATTTAAAATGCTGCCATGTTGGGGTGGGTGGCTGCATGGGTAAGCAGAGCAGGGCAGATGTTGCGGGTGTTAGTGTGCTTTGGGATCCTTGGCAGTCAAGTGGACAAGGTATAGGAGTGAAAAAGGAACTTCTCCCTCTCTCCCTTGTTTGTCTTTTGTTTGATTAATGAGCAACAGACAATTTTGAGACTCACGTTCTCTTCAAATGCCTTTTCTCAGGAGAAAAAGTGATCAGCTGCTGTGCTGCTTCACAAAACATGCATGAAAACATGAAGGATCTGACAAGATTTCGATGTTTTAATTTTTTCCTTTCTTTTCAAAAGCTGTTTGGCAGATGCAAGTGATCTTTCTTAATCAGTTTTAATTTGTCTGTCTTGACTTGAATGGCAAACTACAGAAAGCATAGATCATCTTCGGTGGCTTTTCATGACTTTCCAGGTGTTCAATAAACTGTAAAAGATAATAAACAGTTTGTAAGTTTTATAAAGAAAAGGTATGATTTCAATTAATCGGCAGTCCTTTTTCGATACAAAGCTAGTAAAATAGCTTAAGAGCATGGTAGCTTTATTTAACAGCTTGTGAATCGGTGAATTGGCAGCTGTTTTTCTGGGCAGAATTTTTTTAATTTTTTTTTTATTTTTTTATTTTTTTTTTTGGTGACTCAGTGAAATAATTAAGCTGCTGAGAATGGAGACTTGGTCAAGAAATTAGTAGTTAGGATCATAGCACCATCCTTCAGGAGGTATCTGGTCCACCCCCCTGCCCAAAGTATGGTTAGATCTGGGATCAGACCAGGCTGCCCAGGGCTTTCTGCGGTTGGGTCTTGAAAAGGGAGCTCCAAGGACAGAGCCTGTGCAACCTTGGTGGGTGACCTGTTCTGTCCACAGTTTGGACACAGTTTGGTTGGTTCACCTCTGGCTTGAAACGTGTCTCCAGGCTGTTCTGTGTTTATTTTTAAGCTAATATCTCTAGGCTTAATTTATGTCCTTAATTCTGAATGCTCTGCATGAGTGTCACCTTTTTTTGAGGATGCGACAGATATCAATTATGTAATAATCATGAGCTGAAAAAAAATTATTTTGATTTAATAAAAAATTGATGGTCAAATGTTCATGTACTTGCATACACATAACATATTAAAATTACTTGATGTGTCAATATAATGTATGCAAATATGTATTGAAATCCCCAATATATTTGTGTATTTAGACAGTAAAATCACTATGCATACATACATCTATATATACATTATATTAATATATAGGCTGTATTAAACCAATAGTCACTTACGTACCTCCTTATATCCAGGCAATGAAGAGACACGGAGTTCTAGACTGTTACTGATAAAAATGTAATTGGTTTTTTATATGGTAATAAGTTCATTGAAGTTGTTAGGTGAGCTGTCTGTGTGGTTTTAACACCTAAGTCTAGGGCTGTGTGTTATTGGATTTAAATTCAGGGGATTTTGAAAAAGTCCTGTGGTGTAAGAAGATTAAAAGTAAAGTGAATTGAAAAAATACTGAATTACTCTTCTGTAAGCTTGGTTAACTGTTAGAGCATGCTCTTGCGATGGGAGTTTACAGCAGTTGCTGCCAGGCTGAAGATTGCCAAGAGCGATGTTGATAACGAACTAGAGCCTGGAATAATCTGGAGACAAAGGACGCACTCTTAAGAGAAGTGAAAACTTTCCCTCTGACCTGCCTTTTTTTTTTTTTTTTTTNNTTTTTTTTTTTTTTTTTTTGTTTGTTTAAAACTGAATGCTGTTGGTCTGTTAGGCGCTTGTTTGCACAACTTGATCTGGAATCCTCCTTCCCCGACTCTATGTCATAAATACCTACAGTTGAGGTATTGAAAACACATTTTCTGTCCCTTTTGGTGATACCAAGCCAACTGAAAGTATCAACCAATAATGGCTGGTGTGTAGTTTTGAGTCTTCAGTCCTAGATAAGTCATTTTTCTGCCCTTGATTGTAATGTGACATTGGTTCTGAAAGCTGGGAATTTGTTGTCAGCTTTTTATTAATTTTGATGAAAAAAACTTTTAGAGAGCTAACTTACTAAGTCTTGCTGTGCTGTAGATTCCACAAGCTCTGGAGATGCCTCCAGTTACCAAAAATATCTACCTTGCCTTGTGAGAATTAAGTCATATAACAAAATAAACAATGATAATGGCTCTGTTCAAGTGGATCAGCTTGAATGACAGCTAGTTAGTGTATGCATATGGGTGTTCAAAAACCTCACCATGCCTCAAGCTCCTTGCTGATATGGAGGACTTAGGGTTGCTTTGTTACTGCCCTTTGTGGCAGAACAAATACTTGACAATGATTCAAGTAATTACAGAACAAAATTATATGTGACGGAAATATGGGTAAGGGGTAATACACTCCACAGTATTTAACTAATGCTGGTATCTTGCAGTGTCTCACAAAACATACTTTCCGGACGACAAGCACATCTTGCTGTGTGAATGTAAAGATAATAAAATAAGTGATGCTTTTTAGAAGGATGGAAAACCTTAAACCAGCTGCTGAGAGGAAGGGCACCACTATTCCACAATTGTGTGTTGCAGGTTTCTGGCTCTTGTTTCTTAATAGAAACAGGAGAGAGCGTACAGATATGGGTAGTGCTGCTTTTTTTCCCCTGTGTCTCCCAGTGTAACCACTTTGTAAATATTGTGACTTCTTCAGCTGAGAAGCAGGACTTCTGGTTTGCCATGTTTTCTTGATGGTCCTCCCAGCAAGTTAAGGAGAACTTCTCTTCTCTTCTCTTGAGGACTTGACTTAAAGGAGAAGTGTGGATTGCAGTGATTTACAAGGCTTTCCAAAAGAAGCAAACCTTTTTGATATCTGGTGGCATTTCATGGCTTGTGGGACAGCTGAGCTTAAAGCAGAGCAGCATGTGAGCCAGGGTGTTTTGTGGTTTTTGTAATCTGGCGGCTTTTTTCAGGGGGTAGTTAAACATTGCTCCTTAGCCGGCAGCCGCCCTAGCTCAGGAGCTGGCTTCTGAAAGCTCTTCTTCCTCCTTCCACCACTGGCCACCATTCCATAAGCTCTACCTTTTCAGCTCTCTTTGACCTCTCCCTAAGCTGGTTTTAGGATCCTGTACCATGTTGAAAGAAACAAGGTGTTTTGGTAGGTGTCAACTTCTGGCAGAACCTTCAGAGACCTGAGTTAGAAAACTGACCAAGATAAAAGAACAGGCAGCTTCTTTGGGGAAAGATCCCCAACCTCTGAAACCATATTTGCTGAAGTTGATGTAATAGCATTTAGTCAAGGTTTTAGTCCCTTTCCCTCCCTCTGGTGACCTGCAGCAGGGCATGAACAGTCTTTTTCACACCTGACCCCTTTTTGGTTCCCAAATGCTAAAAGGTAGTGTGAACTCACTGTGAAAGGCAGAGATCCCCAAGGAGCTGTGTTCAGGGATGGATAACTCCATTCCGTTCCTACTGACCCATTTTGAGCTAATCCAGATAGCAATTCCCTGTTCATCCCTGTCTTCCCCTAGAGTAGAGCTTATCTATTCAACCACAGCAGATAACATATGACAGGAATGGGGCAAAACTGGTTCTACCTGTTAGTAAAAGCATTTGAAAATTGCTCCTTTTCAGAGCAGGCTACCAATGTGATACCGTATGGCAGTTTGTATGATTTACATAATTTCTGTTTGGAATGGCAATGAGTAAACAAAGCTTGTGTCTAATGGGAGTTCAAGATGAGGGCGGAGGGGAGACTGAGCAAAATTCTGTATTGTTTGGGAATTGTATTAATATTGGACTTAGAGGTTTTTTTGTGATTATGAAACAGGACTTTACCCGTACACAGTTCAAATTTAGCTACTACAATTATTTTGTGGTAATTAGAATTTCATGCTATTAGATTAGAAATAATACTTTCTTTTTCTTATGGTAAAGGTGAAAATCGCTTTCTGTCCACCTCTGAAATTTAGAAATATTATTCAATGGACACACATAGGAAAACTAGAGATGGGGCAGGATTTTTGAATTAGTTCAGATTTCCTTGTCAGCTTGCAGCAAACCTTCTCTTACCTTATCAGCACATTTTCAAAGTAGAGATTCCTCGTTCTGAAGCTCTGACTCTGTCAAATTGACTTTTTTTTTCCTCTAAATTATGGGCTCTGCAAAGGGCTGATTATTTCTCCCCCACACACCTGCTTCGTCAAATATCATGATACAGTTTTGAGAGTAACAACTAACTTGTTCTTTCTGTGCTTACTTATGTAAATATATTTGTCACTGGAGGCTTGGATCTGGAATATGGTTTATTGAGCTGATACAGTAGTTTTATTGCATTCTGCTTTCTCATCATTTGAAAGGTAACTTGAAAAATTATTTGTTCTCTGTCTCATCTGAAAACATGGGGAGATAGATTTTCATTGTGTTACTATTACAGGCTTGATTCTGTTGTGGTTAAGCTTTGAAGATCTTTATAAGCCTTCTAGGCTTTTGTGGTTGAAAAAAGCTCCTTTTAGTGCACATTCCACATCATGCCTGTGTATTTTTTTTATGTAAACTGTGAAAAATACAGTATTACCCTAGGGGAAGGTAAACTGAGGAAGAGAAGAAAACTGTTAATCCAACAAAAAGTGACTTTAAAATGGCATTCATTTAGTATTTTCCTTTTTTGTTTTGTAGGTGCTGTAAACTTAAATGTACTAAATAATGATTTGTCATAGTTTAATTGTTGAATATTTAAAGTATTTAAATTAGGAAGTATTTTACATGCACAGCATTAATGAGCATGTAGACCTGTAGCGGAGGTTAAGCTGTTGGATAGTTTTGAAGCTTGTTTGATATTCTTCAGCAGCTCTGCTTGTGTGCCTTGTCTGTCTTCTGCCCAGTTCTCTCAACTATGAGGTGGCATAAAATTGCTTTTAATGACATGTATTTCAGCATCTTTATTTCATCGTTGTTTCCTTTTGCCAGTTCTTTCTTCAGTTCCTTTAAGTCTTAGAAGGATAATAGCAATCTAAAGTTGCTTAACAGCAAACTTTTTAAACTGAGAATTTTGGAACTCCAGTTTGTCCTCCTTTCAGGAGGTTGCTCAGTTCCTAGAACTTCATTGTGAGCAGTTTGCAGATGAGAATTTGTCTGTAATCCCAATGTCCAGAAGAATATGACTTGTTACAAGAATATCAGCTTTTTTTAGATTATATAAAGGCGGGCAAAACAAAAACCCCCTCAAACTTAGAATTTATTGTTTTAAGTTCTATGCAGGAGACTAAGAAGGGGAGTCGGAAAGCCTAAAAGAGCAAATAAAGGACCCAGATTACATACGAGTGTCTGAGGTAGTTTCAAGAACTTCTAAAGTCCCTGAGGGGACCTGGCCACTGGCGGTCTTCCTCTTCTGTTTAGATTTGTTTCTACTTTGGTGTTGTCTTCTTCCGTTTCTCGTAGTGACAGCATAAGTTGTGGGGAATGTTTTTTTTTCTTTTTCCTGCTAACCTTAATGTCTGAAATGCCAGTTTCTTCTTTTTACAAGGGTAGAGTGTTCTTCAAAATTGTGATGCCATCTCTGAGCTGCTGAGGTGAAGTGTCTTCACCTTTCCCTGGCAATGTGTTGTGCCTGCTTGTATCCAGGCTGAGGCAGCGTTTCTGATAAAAGTCAGCATTTGCTTGGTTGGGCCACAAACGGTGTTATTTTGGTGAATGTTCAAGATGAGATGGCTCAACAGGAGAAGGGTAGATGCCCTGACATGGGAAGTTCTGCTGTGCCGTCGCCAAAGGAGGGTTATGGCTGTGGTTTGTATTGATAGCAAGCATTGGCACCATGCAGTGAGCTGCTGGCTCGTCATGGCCAGCAGGCATTGTCCCTGCTTTGATTACAGGGAGGCTTTTCTTTGGGCAGAGGATCTAGTGCCTTTCTGAAGGTGTCTGCGGGAAAATCCCGTGAACAGCTGAGCTTGGAGTCAAAGTCTAATCTCTGATAAACACCAGGGTAAAATTAAATCGAAACATTTTAAAATTTGAAATAAGTCTGAACTGTTTCTGAAAATGTGTTTAAATGAGACTTAGGGTTTGTCAAACAGCTTTAGATTAATGTATAGCTACAAAACAAATTCTAAACTACTGAGTACCTGTTTGAATCTAGCAAAACAGTGGGGAAATGGCAAAAAGACTGAAGGCCAAGATCCAGGCTCTGAAAATTGAGGCTGACGTAAGCTGCTTGGCTTATCTGAAACACCACCTTTCATTTGAGTGGGGCTGCGCATGCTTGAATATAAATGCATGCATAAATGTTTGTAATGTGTTTTAAGGAAATGGTATCTTTTAACTGATAAGAGGAAGAAAGCTTTAATTAATCTGTCACTTAAAAGAAAACTTATGAGTAACACAAAGTGCTTATGTACTTCTTTATAAGCAGAAAGACAAAATGTGACTTATATGGTGCTGTTGACTTCTGAGACTCAACAGCAGTGGGTAGGAGGCTCAGTTTTCTGGTTTTGCTCTAAAACTGCTGTTTGACATTGAGGTGCTGGTAATTAAGCGGTCTCCTTGTTTTAAGGAGGGATGTTGAGGGCTGGAGCTTGTATGAGCAATGGGCTGTGGGAGGGGTTAGCACTGAGTGAAGCCACCTTGCGCTCTGCAGGGCTTTCTCTCTGCCCAGACTTCCTATGTCCTTTCCACGGCACCACTGAGCAGCCAGGCTTTGCTGCATGGCAGGTTTAGGTAAGCTCGGCATGGATTTGAGGTTCCCTTGTTTTGTGCCAGATACAGTTTTGGGGAGCTGAGCCCATCCTCTCTGAGAAGGGCCCAGGGAAAAAAGGGCCAGGAAAGAATTAGTGGCTCTGATGGATGGAGGTAACTTAAAAAAAAAATAAAAAATGAAAAAAAAATATTAATTCCAGCTCTGGAGGTTAAACCAGGCGAAGAAAACAATCTGTAATTTAGATAAAGGTAGACTGAACAGCGCCTGAGTTGCCTCCAGAAAGAGGAAATACCAAGCAAGGAAAGGCACGTCAAGTACCAGTGTGGAAGGTATTCAGATAGGAAAACGGGGACATGTTTTTGTGACACTGTGGGCTTGGGGCAAGCTGAGAATGAAAATATATTTTTAGCCTCCTGGTGTGAAGACTGAACAGCTAATGTTCTAAAGACATTTACAAGACATTGAGCTTCATCATGGTAAACATGAGAAATGTAATAGCCTGTGATGTGCGGAAGGTCAGATCTTCCTTCCCTGGAAGTGTTCAAGACCAGGCTGGATGGGGCTTTGAGCAACCTGCACTTGTAAAAGATGTCTCTGTCTGGGGCAGGGGGATTGCAACTAGATGATCTTTAAGGTCCCTTCCAACCCAAACCATTCTATGATTCTGTGTTCAAATCATGGGATTTAAATTCTGTACCCATGAGGAACTCCTTGTACCTTTAAGTACACACCCTGGGGGGATTACAGGGCTGCCTGGCTGTGCAAGGTTTTGTAGACAATAACACTGTTTGCAAATACAAGTTAGTTGCTTGTTGGTTTTAGGATGTAAGTTCTGGTGTTATCAAAACATGATTATGCCTTAAACTTGATTGACTTATCTAGTTTGAACCTGTTGTGAGGTAACATTTTCTGGGGCAAACTGCTTAGTATGGTTTGGGATTTCACAGATAAAAATGCATGAATATTTGCAGAACTGTTCAAGGGTGCAGTTGGAAAGTGTCTGTTGTTAGTGTTAAATTGCAATAAAAGTGTTTTCTGAACCCTTCTAAAGGTGTATTTTTTTTTCCAATCAGTCCTGCTGGAACAAAAGCCCCTGGAGCTGGACACTGGCAGGCTGGGTTAGTTGGGATTGTTTGCCATGCAGCTGGGTAGTCCTGAGTAGTTTGGATTCTCCTTTGGTTGTCTTTGCTCCATGCATTCACAACAGAAATTATAAAGAAAGAAACAGTTTTTAAGGAATTTGTTCGAGTTGTAAGTGGCCTTAACAGTTAAGGAGTACTTATGCATTCTCAAGTCTTCTCATTTTTTTAAATGGCTGAGCTTGCAAAAAAAAAAAGAAAAGAAAAACTCCTTGGGAGGATGATCACTAAATGTGTCTTAGGAGTGATGGCTCCCCAGTGTTTCTGTAACAGCTGAGGCTGGTGTAAAAAGCTACATGAGCCTTTGGGGAATGCTGTTTGTATAAGCTGGAGCACAGACTTTTTAATGTCCTTTACCTACTGCTTTTTAATTGCAGAGACTAATTTGAATAAGGAGAATATTTAACGTGAGGAATTGGGCACATCAGAAATCCATAAGGTAAACTTCATTATGGTGCCCCTGCCTCGGCTGCCAGCAGCTCTCCCTGGAATTAGGCTTCTGGCAAGGCATGAGCTTGTCCAGGGAGATGAAAGAAAAGGGAAATAATTTCAGGTCTCTTTGTTTATCTCACTCCACCATCGTTTGTATCATTTGTTTTGTTCATAATGTGCTTGTCTGAAGTCTTAAGATTTGCTTTGAATTCTTGCCTCTATTTTACCCTTTGCAAAAACATGGGTGGGGGGACCTCTTGGGTTCTCCCTCTCCTCTGCAGTTCTCCTGGCCATCACAGCTGATAGGTGGTGTCAAGAGCCATCCCTCCAGGGCTTGAGGGGCTTTTGGGTGTCTTCCACACCAATGAAAATTCATGTTCTTACCACACAGTCAATAAACTCTTTTGTAATTCTTAATAGATTTGTCTTTGGGTCAGTGCTGTTTCTGTCAGGTCTTTTTTGGTATTCAGCTGCTTTTGTCTTGCTCTTACAATTTAAATTCTTGTTTCAGGAGAAACAACACAGTGTAAGGTTCACCTAGGGGAAAAAAAAATCAACAAAACCCATCAAAAAACACCTCAAAGAAACACCACCCCCTCTAGCTATCTTAGTTAAGAGAAACATAGGGTGTCACTGGCTTCCTAATTCAAAGACTGCTTTTAGTCACAGCAGCAACCAAACTGTTGGTCTGCCTGAAGGTGCTCTGCAAGGGAAGAAAAATGGGAAGGCTTTATATGCTGCTCTGTGGTGTGTTGTTAAAACCAGATGGAATGGTTTTTCTGAGCTGATGGGAAGAGGCAATAAACACCTTAGTGTTTCTGCAAGGCTGGTGGATCTCTCACAAGAATCATGTGGAAGAGTAAGGAGAAAGCCTTACAATTACTAATTAATCTTTAGATGGTTTAGCGCTTTCTAATGAAAATGCAGATAGATTTTGGTAACACATACCTTGTAAATTCAGCCTTCTACTGCCTTGTGTGAATTAACAGTGTATGTCATAGGAAACCAAATTCTGTTGGTAAACCGGAATCCAGAACTGATGGGGTTTTTTTAAGTCAAAATGTTCAGAAAAGAAAGGGGGGTATTTTTAGCCAACCATTCCCATGACTTCAATTACATGTCATAAAAAAGCACATAAAAATTCCTTTGGGAAGTGTCTCTCCGCATTTTCAGGCCTATGTAGTCAAATCATTTATGGCATCTAAATTGATGCAATGTCAAGAACATCACAGCGTTTGAATCGTGTGCCACATCCCCCTTGTCGTGCTGCTCGTGCTTTGAAAGGAGGAAGATGCATCTGGGGCAAGAAGGGTGGGCAGGCTGTGAGTAGCCCGCCTGCCCTGTTGGGAAGTGGCTCTTTAAGTCTGTAAGAGATGTTTTGCTAGCTGTGATTTTTACCTTTTCCCTTAGGAAGCTGGGGAGTGCACAGCTTTCTGAAGAACTTCCTTTATAATAATGTTTATTGTTTCTAGAAATGTTACTTTGGAGACTTTGTTTAAATTGGAGGTGGGGAGTGGGTGGGTGTCACTAATTGCAGGGTTGGTATTCTGTCTACACCCTTATGCCTTTCAGAGGTTTTATCTCTGTTGTCAGTAATGTTGACTATCAAGAACAGAACATACAAAGAGTGTAGAAGTGAAATAGAGGTTAAGCACATACGAAGTTTCAGCTCAATTCTGTCTTTTTAAATCTATTTGTACAAACAAACCAAACCATGAATTTTTGCTTTGGTGGGGCTCTTCTGGGTGACTTTTTTGTGGTTGGTTTGTTTGCTTGCTTTGTTGGGTTTTTTGTTTGGTTGGTTTTTTGTTTACCCAACCCTTGGTGGCTCCCTCTCTGATATACTTAAAAAAATATTTTTGAAATTTCCCAGACTGATTCCCCTGTCTTTGTCAGATCATGTATGTTGTATTGAAAAGTGTTTCCCATCCCCAGAATAGTAAATGTTGGTCTCTGGTTTTGGTCTTAGACAGGTTTATGTGCAGTATATAGTTGTAGTTATGTGCAATGGCTAGATTTGGTTTAAGCATGCGAGCTGAATTCCCTTCTAAATAACAATAATGGGCAAGTGGCTGGTAAACCAACAGCTGACAAGTTAATTGCATGAGTTTCGGTATACCTTTTTTAAAAAAAAACACCAAAGAAGTGGAGAGAATATAATGGCTTTGTTTTCAGAAGCAGCACACTAGTTATGAATTTGTGTTTGCAGAACAGAGTAAATAGTGGAGTTCTACAGCTTGCATTGTTTTGATTAGGTGTTTAGAAATGCTTATCATAATTGCTGGATTGCTGGCACTTACAACTGGCAGCTGAGACTTTTTGAGAAATTGCTCACTTACAGCGTACTGCAGGACCAAGGGAAAAATGAAATTTTGTTTAGACTTAGCTAAAAATGCGGTATTAATAAAGGAGAGCTTGTTATTTGGAATAAGTGCTTCACCTCGGTGAGGCTCTACTATCCCCTCAGTCTTGAGTAAACTTTTAATTGATGGTTTTCCATGCAAATGCAAGGGATATTATGACGTGTGAAGAAATAGACTGGTTCGGTTTTGTAGGTGTGGGTATAGATTCTGCATTTAGTAATACACACAGGTGTATTTTTTTTTTTTAATAAAAGTGTATGCTTTTGTGTAATGGTGGTTGTTACTGTTTTGCTGTGGTGCTCTTTTTTTATTTCTTTTTTTCTTTTCCTCCCCCAGGTAGGTTATTAGATTCATGTACATAAATCATAGATTCATAGAATGGTTTGGGTTGGAAAGCGACCTTAAAGATCATGGAGTTCCAACCCCCCTGCCATGGGCAGGGACTCCTCCCACTAGAGCAGGTTGCTCAAAGCCCCATCCAGCCTGGCCTTGAACACTTCCAGGGAGATCTGCTTAACACCTTCCCCTCACTGACAGATTTAGTAGCTAGAGTTATCTGCAGAACTAATTCTGAGTTAGGGAATGGATTTGCTTGTCTGAAACTGTTTGAAATATGTGGCCCAGTTGTACTTGAAGGTACACATACAGCAAATATTTTGTTAATGCTGGGTTAGTGGACACACCCGTGTTTCAGGATTTCTCTCTCTTCCCAGTTCTTAATGATGGGAGGATGTGGGAAAGATGTGTTAAAATTACATGCTTTGCTTGCAATAATTATTGCTGGGAAAGGTCTGCCTTGGCTTTGATGCTGGAAAGTCTTAGTAATCTGTGTTCCTTCTGCTCGGCATGTCCTCTGCTCTGTTGCTGCTATGTGTGCCACCTCTGCTTCTTGGTCTCTGCCTCCCTGCTTCATTCTTCATCCTTGAAGCTGTGATGCAAGCTACAGGTTTCTGCTACCTGCCACGTCTATCTCCCAGAAGCCTGCCTCTCGAGCCCTCTGCGGGGATGACATTTCTGCCATCCTGCTTTAATTTTTGGTTTGTGATAGTGCGTGGGCGTGCTTCACTCGGATTGTTGTTTTCCCGTCTCTGCATGTGAGCACATACAGTTCCCACACAGATAACTTTCCTGAGGTGTCAGAAGAAAACAATTTTCTCTTAATGAAGCTTAGTTTTTATGACTACATTCTTCTGAAGTGGCGATGAGCAAGTGTGTAGTGATTCCCCCCTCCTGCAGAAGCAGTGCAAGGCCAAGGAGTAGGCTCTGGCAAGGCACTACAGTTCCCCTGCTTGCCTCAGCTTTGCCGATACCTTTAGGAGGTGGGGTGCTCCCAAATAGTTTGGAACTGGTTGTAATAGTTTTGAGAGAAACTTTTTTTTTTTTAATGTTACAGGGCGGTGGTTGTCCATTTCCCAGCAGGTCTGATAAGTCTGTGGACTATTTCTAGTAACTTCGCAAAAGTAAGCAAGGAAAAAAAGACCAGCTTCCATAAGCCTAGCTCTTTCGGACTAGGTTGTGTGTTTTGTGCACCTATTTTTAGAGCCTGTTGGGAGGTGGAAGCAGTCGTCCTGAGCCTTGTCTGGCTATGTGACATGTGCTGCTGTCAGTTGATAAACCCCATTGAGAAGGTGTGTTAAGCCTTGAAAGAGGAAAATGTTATAACAGTGAGCGTAGAGGATGGAAGTAGGTTTGTGTTGTGGTGGTTTGGTGCGGTGCTTTGATTTCAAGAAACTCAGTGAGTAATGATTTTGGTGTTCCCTTTTGATTTAAAGTTGGTGGCTTTATGCTGTGCATATATTAGTATTTGTGTTCAAATCACAAGTGTGTGTGAGAAGATGCTGATGGGCTGACTTGCTAGGTTCAGTGCTGTGCTGCAGTGTGGCCTTGGGGCGTGTGGGCTGGCTTCTTCCATGATGGAACTCAACCAGAAGGTGTTCTCCAGGAACATAGCTCAAATGTGTTGGCCACTCACGAACACCCGTGCACCATAATGAGATTAAGTGTGATTTGAAGTGAAATGCACCAAAGACTGGTGCAAACACAGCTGTTGTCCTCAGTGGGTCCTCTCTTCATCTAACGTAGCTGTAGCTGCAGAGGTGAGAACTTGTAGGGACACTTAGTTTGCTTAAGGTAGGGTAGTCACTCAGCCGTAGTCAGGAGTGTAACCCTGCACTCTAAAAATGAATAATGTGAGTATCAAACTACTTTGCAAATGTCCTTGTGTCCTATTGGTGTAATGCGAGGAGATGCTGCCTCTCCTGTCTCTGTATCATCTGTCTTAACAAAGTCACTGGGGCTCCCGTGTCTGTAGCCAGCACCCCTGGTTATGCACCACTGTCATTCTGTTAAGGCTCCAAATGAAGGGGATGAGGAATATGGTCTTAAATAGTGATTGCAAAGAGAAAAGTTCAGCTTGAAGATAATATTTTTTTTACGCCTCTTTACAGGGGCAGAAAATTGGTATGTGACCATTTGAAAAAGACTGATAAAAGCAGTCTGCATCTCTCACAAAGCACTTAGGAACTCCTTGGTGTAATCTGCAAGAACGCTCATCCAAGGGCATGGTCACATCTGCTGTTGTGAATGGATGGGCACTGAGGAGATGTGTTGAGTGGGCAGGTGGCTGGGACCCAGGCTCCCTGAGCATCCCTGCCTGACCTCAAGGGATCTGTTCTGCTCGGTGTTTCAAGGAGCCGTGCAAGAGCAAGAAACAGTTTCCTGTCTCTTTTGGGGTAGCTGCTTCTTTCCATTTTGGCCGTGAAGGGGATGTTTTAAGAATATTTTGATGTGGTTTGTATGTTGTGTTTGTATATAGGATGAAGCTGGATGCCTAACCTGTACACGGGTGTGAGGTTTTGGTTGGCTGTTTTTTTCTAAGTGCTAACTATTTGGGATCTCTAATGAAATTAAGAGAAATTATTGCTCACTTAAAATATAGGGGCTAGCCTCAAGTCATCTTGCCTTTTTTTTTTTTTCTTTTTAAATCCTTGCCAAATTGTTCTCTCCTGTGTTGTTAGCTATTTGGTGAAGATGTGAACAGCCTCATAGATGTAAAAATAACAAGACTCTTGCTAAAAGATGTAATGACCGTAGGGTGGAAATACAAAGCCTTCATCCAAACAGGCTGAAATGGCACTGCAGGCTGTTGGGGTGGTTTGTGCTTGTATGTCGATGCGTATGCATACTAAAGATAACTAATGCTAATTATGGCTAGCTGGAGAGTGCCTATCTGAGGAAAGAGTCAGATGGGCAGGGCTCATTAGTATCTCTGAGTTTGTATTTGGTCACTTGAGTGGAAAATGTAAGCTTGGGGTTATTTTACCCCCGCCCCCTAATAAATAGTGCATTAAATTAATCCTGCTAATATTATTCTAAAGTTTACCTCTGGAGTAATAAAATCAAAGGTTGAGTTTAGCAGCTCAGGTAGTAGTTTTTTTTGCTCTGATAGTTTGTGTCTGCACAAACAAATGTAATGTCAGCTCCACGGCATCAGGCAAAAACCTAAGAGTGGCTGCCCACGTGTAGGGTTGAATGCTCCAGCTCTCAATGGGAAAGTCAACAAGCAAAAGCATCTCTAGAAAAATAGAAATGTTATGCAATTGGAAAAATAAATAAAGCCCACCCTGGCATTTTTGTTTTTAATAGGTCTGTCAAGGTTTCTAAAAGTGTGTCTGTATTTTGTGCTTTTCCTGAAAGCTGTGATGCTGGTAAATTACTTAACTATCCAATATTGTGGTGTTATGCCTTCCTCACTGAGCACCTGATTTTTATTTTTATTTTTTTTCAGCTTTCATCTTTTACTTCTTCCTAAGAATAATGTGGTTAGGTTCAGCAGTACAGCTCAGATGTTAAATTATTTACAGTCTAAGGTCTTGAAAGGAAAGGTTTGAACAGAACTGCAGTGTTCTCCTGCAGCACCTGCTGCAGATACCTCCATCACTTTTGCACTTCCAAGCACTGTGACAGGAGATATGCAATACAAGAAGAGTAAACCATGGTCAGTTGCTGTCATCCAGGTGATAATCCAAGTTTGATATTTCACTGGTAAATATAATGGATTTTTAATCACCTGGAGACCTTCAATTTCTTGTCTACTTAGGAAGTTGTAAATGTACATTATGTGGGATCTGTTCTCTTGATGCAGAATATTTCTCTGCAAATTATGTGTCAGATGTGCCAGTGGTAGCTACTTAAAACAGTAAAGTTAAACTTGCAAATCTGGTCTTGCAGGTGGAGTAAATGACCAAGTATAATTGAATTATATCCTATTCTGACTACGTGTTGCCTGTCTTGAAGCTGAATGTACCATGAATGTATACAGCATGCACATGTCTCTGGCTACTGTATTGCGATTTCTAGTTAGTCTTCCTCGGTCATTGTTATTGCTGGAAGAGATGTTCTGTCTTACCTGTAATTGCAAATAAATTGGGCTGACAGGGATGCTTCTAGGCTGGGCTTTGCTGTGTGTCAGGGCCTTAGAAATGAGAAAAATATTGGAGCTGCAAGAGTATGAAGAGGAGCAGCTGGATGTGGCAGCTCGCATCTGAGTGGCAGGCAGAAAGAAAGCAGTGTTTTCAGAAGTGTAATAAACCATAATGTTCTCATCCAAGCGTTACTTTTACTTATGGTTTTCAGATGTTTGCTGATCTTGTGGTTGCAGTGTGTTAGGTTGGCAGTAGAGGGGAAATGCATAGAGATGGCTGACAAAAAGTAGATGTTGAGTTACCATTTTTGAGTGAGGATGAGATGAAAAGTCAAATGTTCTGCCCGTCTTGGAGGAGTCTTTGTGCTTTAACACTTGAAAACTAGGCTTCTGGCTTTGGACAGAAGTTAGTTGTCTGGAGGGTGATCTTTGGTTTCTGTGAATTTGTGGGAGCAGAACTATTGCAAACCAAGTTCATGTAGTTGCTGTTACATGAGTAGCATGAAGTTGCAAAGGTTTGATATTGATAGGCACGGATGCATTATTGCAGGGATGGAGAGGTTGAGGCAAAGGCTTTATGCAGTAGTCATTATCAGTTCACGTGTAAGTTTGTTCCACTGTCCATCTTCCTCAATTAGGTTTGAGTAGCCTGGTAAAAACTTGGCTACAAGTAAAACCTTGTTTGTGATTCAGGATACGAAAGAAACAGATCTGAAACTTGATGACATAGAGGAAATGTTTGACTTGATGGCTGGACTCCCAAATCTAAATATATTGGAATCTCAGCACTCTGTCTGATATGAAAATACTTCCTATTTATATTTCGTTTTTATATTAGGCTTTAATGCATCAAATGAGATTACTCACTTGCACCTTCAGCACTTGTGATTTATTGAGGCTATTGCTCCATGTTTTGTGATGATGTCAGGTGAGGGAAATAACATCAGTCGTGTGCTCCCATGGATACATCAGTGGCAGAGCAGGGTGCATGGGTCTTCGGCGGTCCTAGCTTGGCTGGTGTGGTTGCTGTGCTTCATAGTGCTCCTGCTGCTTGAGGAGTAAAGAGCATCACATGGAAGCATCTGGGATAGTAGCAATCACAGGCAGCTAGTTTTGGGGCTGTGGGAGAAATAAATGTCAGATTTGAAGGCAAGTGCAGGTCATACCAGCATGGGAGTCATCCTTTTCTGCACTTCTGCTGTGCCCTTTTCATCCCAAAATGGGAGGAAAATAAACATAGCATCACTGTGTGTTAAGGTTATATGCTGTGTTTGACTTGGGAGTTCGAGGGTCCTGTGGGATGCAGTAATTGTGCAAGAAGTACTCAAGGTGGTTGAATTCTTGAGGTTTTAAGTAGCCAACACTCATGTGGCAGGAATTAGTTGTTATTCCTATGCCATAGCTGAAGCTAAAATGAGTGTAAGAGAGAGGTATTAAGAGCTGCTTGAAGTTTTCTGTTTACTGGGTACTCGGAATGATTCTGTTAGAGGTGTATGGTGTTTTGTATGTCTGCCTGGCACTTAGGGACTGTCCTTCTCGGAAGAACATCTGTTATTGCTGCTGTACCCTTACATTTTTCTGTTGGGTTGGGATAAAAATAAAATATTGGAATCATGTTTATAGTCAGGAGTAGTAATAAAAAGAGCAGCCAAAATCAGTTTGGTTTTTTTTTTTTTTCTGTCACTGACTTCACTTTCAATGCTGTAGCTATAAAAAATACATCAAAGAGCAGTTGTCATTTTTAAGGCAGTAGTCAGTGTTGTATCTGGAGGAGAGGGCAAAGCGGTTTCTTGTTTACTGCAGTGTGCCTGCTAATAGTTCCCACAAAAATGCCCAGTAATGCCACCATTACACATTGCCCTCTGCCTGGGGAAGAAAGACTGGAAAAATCTCCAGGTGAGAAGTGGGCCTTAAGTAAACATGAGGGGACTGTAAGAGGATTGCTTTTATGAGTTCATATCAGTGTGTTATGGGATGATGCCACAGCCGGTTAGTTGTATCACTGTCCTGTTTTCAGATGAATTTGGTAGATTTAATTGGTTTCCTACATGTTCCCTCTTCCGTAGCAATATAAACTTAGAGTATACTAATCAATGCTGCGTGAAACATGGCAGGTTTTTGGACCAGTTGTGTTTTCACTTGGGTTCTTTCTTCTGTGTATTGTCTTTGCTGCAAGTCGGTGTTAATTAGGCCACTGCTATGTGTCGTTTTTGCTGACAGGCAGTTTTGCAGAGGCTGTTGCAGTGTGTTCCTGTGCCTTGGCTGCTCCGTCTCACGTACTGCCAGCTTGGACTCGGGTGCCGTGGATGCCTCTTAATCGATTTGGACTCGGTGCGACCAGATCAAATGTTGCTCTGCGTGATCTTGTTACGGTTGCATCCTGTAGCTTAATCTCAGCGTTTTGATGCCTGCCTGACCGCAGACAAGTTTATTTTCTGCTTTTTGTAATTTGTTTGTGATAAACTGAATGGAGAACTAGAAAATTGGATGACATTTCTGTAAAAAAAAAAAATCCATGTGATCTGTGTGTATGTGTACTTGGATAAGGTTTACGCTGTAGTTCAAAATCGATTGTCTCAGCCCTGCTGGTGGAAGGAGGACAGGTTTCTTGGCTGGGTTGGTGACTGAGTTCATCACCGTCCTGACTTGAAGAAGCCTGGCATTTTCTAAAGTCAGTGTTGCTCTTCAGAACAAGAAGCGGACAGAAAATCCACTTGGAGTTGGTCTGTCTAAGATGAATGTTTTGGTTTATAAGTGGATTCTGTAGCTTCAGTGGCAGCTGGTTTCATAGGGAAGCGTTGTTCCTCTCCAGGGAAGCGAGGAATGCTCCTCACCAGTGTGGTGATCTGGTCAGGCAAGGAGTGTTTCACACTTCGCCTGTGAGTTTGTGTGGAATGCTGTCCTGAGGTTACTGCTTGTTCTATTTGTGAGAAAATAATTCCACGTTTTACCCTTTAACCGCATCCTTTGCAAAATGGCTAGAGGTCTGTATTCCCCAGTGGATTTAGCCAGTGTATGAGATAGAGTTGTCATTGCTATACTTGTGCGTGTGTTGCAGCAGTCTTGTTTGTGCAGGAAAAATAAAAGGTTATGTTTCTTCTTCCTTTTTGTCTGCCTATTCTCTCCTGCTCTCTTCTTCTCCCAAAGCTGAGAGATGGGTATTTTAGACAGCCTATGTAGTCATTTTTAGGAGGAGTAATACTGCCCTTGATTCTGCAAGTTTGTTATTACTAACAGTAGCTAACTTTCTTAGATCAGCTAAGGGGGATGTGGGGAGAGACTACAGATCCAAGAAAACAAATCAAGGTTTTGAATAAAACATTTTCTGTGGGTATTTTGTAGAGCTGTTGTATGTGTGGAATGCTTTTTCTTAAAACTTTAAAGCAAGGATTTAACTGCTGGCAATTTCAAACTAGATTTGGTTTCATGTCCTCAATGAATTTATGGTAATGAGATGCATACTTTGGGAAGGAAATTATTTTGGTTAATTGTGTTAAGGTCAGGTTTGATAGTGGAATTAATGCAGAAACAAGTCAGCATTGATGAAAATGTAATGTTCCTTTCTGATCTGTTGACTGTGAATGTTGATTTATGGAGGGTGGGGGAAAAATGGAACATAAAGGAACCATTTTTTGCCATGGACTCCAGTTAGAGTTTCCGAAGAAACTGTTTTTTGACAGCTTACTTCATTCTAGATCTTGCATTTGTTTTAGTGTTCCTTGAAGCTTGGTAGATGTTTAAATTGACACTGTCTTTACATGTGTTCTTCCTCAGTATGTTTGTCCACAACAAATGGTTTCCAAAACTGAATTCAATATGTGGAATTGACTAGTGGCAAGTGCTTTATGTGATGCTTTAGTCTTGCGTTTCCACCTTTCAAGAACTGCTTGGGTAAGGCTTGAAGATGGAAAGGGCTGAAAGGGGAAAAAAGTGGCAGTCTTTTCCGTTTCCCCTTCCCTTCTACTCACAGTCTTGTCCCTCTGTTCCTTCCTGCATTTGCTGTTCAAGAAGAGCCTGGTTTCTTCCAAAGGGACCTGTTATTATAGGAAGCATTTTTATTACAACTGATCCAATTTCACTAATGGCAAGGAAAGAAATCTCCTGTTGTGGTAGAAGACTCTGCTTTCTATCAATTGTAAACTGCCCTTTGCAAAGAGAAAGAAAGAAGTTCCTACCTTTCTTTGGAAAACATGCATTTTTTTATTTTATTTTATTTTTTTAGATGATAATGTGGTAAACAAGTGATGCTTTCCCAGAGTAAAAGCTTGGTTTTATTTGCCTTGTGCTGGGATTCCTGAAAGACTGAATGGCAGCTGGGACAATGCAGTGCACAGCTAGAAAGCCTGTTTTCAGTGGAATAAAGAATGGGGAAGGAGTACTTGAATGGTGGTCTGAAGAAGCTGTTTTGTAAACAGAATTGGTTTGGGGTGTTTGCTCTTACAATAGTTCACTGTAAACTGTCAAGTGCACTTCACATCAAACTTTAGCAATAGTAAATTGCATCACTACTTTGATAGTTTGTGTTGTTTTTTTTTCCTGGTAAGCTTCACAAACTGTTTAATGTACAGATAATACAGTAAAAATAGTTCCATATCTCCAAATCTAGATTTGCAGAAATAGTTCTGTAAGATTCTTCAACGCCTGTTGTTAAAGTTTCTTCCTTCTCCAGTGGTGTGCTTTGAGTGAAATGATGCCAACATTGGGCAAGTCATGATGGAGTGAAGATACTGATAGTTTTTAAAAAGCTTGCTGCATTAATGTAGAAAGTGGAGGAGTGTACTTAGAGTACTGTGAAATAACTTTTGACAATTAATGCAGTTTGACTGCATAGCTGCATCCCCTAGGGATGCCCCTCCTGGGAGGGAGAGTGGTGCATGGCACCATGTAGGCTGCCATGGCTCCAGCCTCTGCAATGGCCTGGACACTCTGTGCTATCTGGACTTTTACAAATTACTACTTTAATTTTCCTAATAAAATATAATGTTTTGAGGGAGCAGGAAAGACATCCTTTTGGGGAATCTTACTGTAGGAACATTTCTAGGTCTGTCCATCTTACAGCTCCGACCCAGATTTTCAGCATACTTCAGTATGAAGCAAAGGCACAGAAGGTATGATCTGAACTCTTGGAGTTTTTTGATTTGGTCTTGTCTTCAACGGCAGTGGTGGCTTTTCAATGGCTCAGAAGGTTGTGTGGACATCTCTTCTTGAAATTTCTTCCATTTCCCTCGATGCAGAAGTACTTTGCCAGCCATTTGAATGGTCCTGAACCTAGATAAGAAACTTGAGTGTTTGTTTTGTTCTTCCCTTACAGCTGCCTCTGAAAACATCTTTTTACTGCTCTTCCTATCCCTTGTTATTTCATGCAAACCCTAGTGCAGAAGATCAGACAGTTTTTTTTGTGCTTCAAATGTTACTGTATGTATAATCATGCTCACACGTTGTATGATTGTTGAGATGGTTTTGTGGTGTCTGTTTATTCAGGCTAATTGCTTTTGACAGACTGTAATAAAAAGTTGTCTCCAGAGTGGGTACCTGCATATTTGTACAGCTTGTATCTTAGATGTGAGAAAGTTGCCTGAGCTGGAGACAGAATGCAGTATCTGTCTTAAGAGAGGCTTTTAAAGGCCTATGAAAACAACCCAAGATCTGGTGACACAGCCACCCTGAAACCTTGCAAACCTCGGAAAAAAATGATATAAAATCCCCTACTTGTTTGTAATGGTGAAGAACTGATGACTTGACATTTAAAAGAAACCTGCATTTAATTTATTCTGATATACAACGTGAGAAGAAATGTGTGTTGCAGACTCTAAACTTGTCAGGCAAGCACATTCTGAAGATTTGCCGAGGTAGTGAAAGGCATGGATATGGAATCCAGTTCACTATGAATGGGTAAAGACACACCTGGTGAAAACAACAACTCTGGTTTTCTTATTAGAAGCTGAGAAATTATTGGGGAAGAACTAAAATGGACACAGTAGTTCACATTTGGAAACCAATAAGGGGAACAGATATTTACCAAGGTCAAGAGATCAAGAGGGGAGGAAAAATCCCTGTGTGATAATTTACCAGTACTTAGTGCTCTTTAGAGGATGAGCTCATTTCTGTACTTCTGAAATGCAGTAAACGTTGGGGTTTTTGTGATTTGACACAACTGATTTAACTTTCAAAAAACCTTTTTATTCTGTTGATGAGAATTAAAACTTCAATAATGTCTATACTGTGTGATGAATTACTTTATTATGTATACTTTTCATGTTTAAAAATAATGTTTTATGTAAAAAAATGTATATTTTTTTTCAAGGAAGTAAGGCTTTGCAGGTGCCTGCAGTAGGCCCTGAGCCTTCCTTTGGGAGATCGGAGGTTAGTACACAAGACAAGTGACTTTCCACTTGAGGACTGTGCTAAAGGTTGTGTGATCGGCAGCAAGTGCATCTAGAGCAAAGGAAACACATCAAGTGATCATTCTTATGGCTTGTGGGAAATATTAGTAGTCCTTGACTGTTACTGTGCGGTCTCTCAACCATGTCAGCAAAAGAGAAAGCTGTTGTTGGTTGGAATAAGTTGAGGGACTCTTAAAAATTACTCAGTTTTCGGAGTAATATGGTTGTGGATGACTTGCCAATACAGAACTACACCATCAATAAAAGGCCTATTGGAATGCATGTACTTACTGGGAATCTAATACTAGGAGTTGCTTAATTTTCAATAAATGTTCAACTTCAGGTCCTGCATCGTGTGGAGTACCTCAGTGTTGCAGACTGTGAATGATGATGAACACTTAGCTTGGCTAAGCCTAGGCTTGGCGCAAGTAAGGGAGACGCTGTGTCCTCTTCTCTCCTGGGTGTTGCCAGGGTTCTGGAGCCAAACACTGCACTGCTGCTGTGCTGTTTTAAGCTGAACCCTTCTGACATCTTGGCAAACGCTGGGAAGCCATACCTGCCTTCCTGAGCTCCTGGGTAGGAAGGGGAGAGCTGGGGGAAGGCTGCTTGCTCCTAGCCCACTGCCAAGCTCATGCTTTGCTGAAAGGTAGTGATTACCACCTGGAAGGAGAAGGACTCTGAGCTCCAGTGCAAGTCTCTGACCTTTTCAGCCAGCTTGGAGTGAAAACGCTAAGAGATTCGTGGTGATTTTCTGTATGCAGATAGTGCTTGAGGGGGTCCCAAGGTTGACATGAAGCTGATGACTTCTCTACTCTGACATTTCAGCTCTGTGATGCGCTTTCAGGCCTTATTTTTACTCTCTACTTTTGCCTTGGCATGTTCAAGGACTTCTGCCAAAGTTATTGCAGCTGATATTCTTATCTCTGCTTCTTTCAGCAACTGAACAGGGCTAGAAATGGAAAGGAGAGCATGAAGGGAGGCTTCTGAAGGTGGGAAATAGGAAGCCAGCTGTACGCTCCTCTAGAATATCTTGACCTGTCATGGAATAAGAGCAGGGTTTTAAGGTAATACCTGATCTCAGCTGTGTTTTGTGCTAGATTTTCAGTTGTACGGTTCCTTCAACTTCTCATTATAAGAAGTGAAGTGAAACCTAGTTGAATAAGACAAGTCAGATTTAAAGGCTTCTTGTCCTGAGTCAGAAAGCATGAAGATAAATGTGTACAGCTTTGAGAGACCACATCCTGCAGAAGAAAAAGCCTTCAGAGAAGAGGCTGTGTTGCAGCTTGGAGCAACTGTTTTGTTGGTGTAGTCCATAAGCAGTTTTTAATATCTGCAAATAACAGATTATTTCTCCTCCCAGATTTATGTTTTGCCACTCTGTAGTGTTTGGGTCATGGATAACTTGTGTAGAGCTTGTGCTCTACATCTAGTACTCAGGTCAAATTCCCAATGAGGGGAGAGCATCCCTGTGTAGAGTCCTTAGCTGTTGCATCAAGTGAAAGACAATGAATGCAGTTTCTGCTTTCACTGCACAATGTAACTGAACTATTCTTAAATAAAAGTTGACAGCCGTCGTGCCTTTTTCTCTATTAGTGAGTAGAAATAAGGTTTCCTGTACTCCTCTTACGAGACATCATTAGTGTTTAGTGGGATTTCCTGTAGTAGAGCTCCAGGCTCAGTAAACAAATGCAGATTTTTCTTCCCTTCAGTGGTTGGAGAGTGTGTGATGTTTTTCACACTATAACGTCTTATTACATCTCAATAAGACAATAAGCAGGAGGTGGCAAGGCACAGTATTGTTTCTTCCTTTGTGATTATGGTTATCAGGATGCTGGAGCTGATGGCTTTTAAAAAACAAGATGTTGTATTAGTCTTTCAGATTATTAACTAATAAGTCACATAAAAAATCCCCACAAGTAAGCCACTGTTTGAAGGATTTGTGTGTTCAAAATAGCAATAGTATAATGGAGGTATTGAAAAATGATTTTTTTTTGTCCTAAGTGTGGTTCCAACACAATTAAAGAAACTGCAGATTTATTCTTTTTCCCACTTAGAAGAGAGCTAATGCTTTAGGTTTTTTTATACTTAATGATCTGTGGTAATTTTAGTCTACTTATTGGTAAGGAAACAGCAGACAGCACTTCATCTTTATTATGTTGGCTTATTTGGATCAGTTCTCTCATATCTGAAAACAATAGTAAACAATCTAATTTATCCTCATTGCTCAAGGAACTGGAAGTGCTTCAAAGTTCATCTTAACCTCTTTCATGAAAGTCTGTTAAATTCAATTAGTATAAATTGGAAATTGTCTTTAAGGATGCTCCTTTTGAATGCAGTACTCCTCAGGAGCCTTCAAATCAAACGCATGTGAGCATCTCTCCCCTGTTCTCAAGATCATAGAAGTACAGTAACATTTAATAAATAAAAGAACATACAAAGTGCAAATTGTAGAGGGGAAAACCTGAAATGTGCCCTCTTGAAAGAATGATGGAATATTTTAATTCTTTCCCGAACTGTGGAATCCTCTGCCTTTTTGTGTTAAACACCTCTTAAGGATCTGTTTCTTTAATACTAAGAGTTTTATCATTAATATTTTGTGTATGCAATAATGGTGGACTTGGTTTTGGTGTGGTGGATGAAATTAAATAAGTTGTTTCTGTCTACTAGAGCCAGAAAGCAGGGGTGGAGAAATGGCTTCGTCTTGGAGTCTGTGAGAGTTGGGCATAGCATCAGAGGTTAAAGGCCAGACTTTCTTTCTAAAGCATGATATGATTATTATGGGGAAAAAACCCAACCCCCCTGATACTTAAAATTCTTGTTACAAAAACCTGTGCTGAATGTGGAGTGACTGCTCAGAAAAGAGCAATTGGGTATACAGTGATGTAGAAAAAGCATGTGTCTAGTGGGCCAGTGGAGTTTGGGTGGGGTGGGGTGTGTGTGTGGGTTTTTTTTTGGTTTTTTTTTTTGTTTTGTTTTGGTTTTTTTTAGTAATGGGTGACTCAAGTATCCAGGAAACAGATCCAAGGCAGGATCTGTTTCAGCACGGGGCGTCTAGTAATGCTGTATTAATTTCCTTATCCCTTATCACAGTATGGCTGTTGGGGAGAGGTAGAATTTCACGCGTGTTTATGGAGGTTTTTTTGAAAGACTGGACCTTCAGTTCAATTCAAAATGAATCAAAATCTGTCAACTTATTTGACTGTCAATCTACAACTGTCAATCTGTTTGACTCTGCCATGTGGCAACTAGTATCATGCTTCTGTAAATGCTTTGAAAGTAATCCAGGTAATTCACTATGTTGTTTAATCCTAGTGTTGACAGATTAGTTCTTCCTGGCTTGCTCATATTGGTGTTTTTGTGAGCTAAAAAAAACTTTGTCTAATTAGAGATGTGTTGGCATCTTGGGTAACAAATAATATCTCAGGAAGGATCTTACGGATGTACTGTGCCTTGTAGCAGTTGGTGAGTCCTCACCTTGCCAAACACTAATGGTTAAAGTCAGCAAATGCCAGAAATATCTTGTTAATTCATCTTCACATTGTTTGTGGAATGAAATTGGGAACTTGTTATTTTTATTAATAATAATAATTTCAGTAAGCCAACCAGTCAGGCAACTTGCAGAGGAAGACGGTGAGTCACAGGCTTGCCGCCTGGGCAGAGAATAGTTCTGCATCAAGTGAAGAGGAGAGGGACCTTTGGCATATGTATGGAATGCTGCAACAGCGTGAAATAGCTGAAACACTTCATGTTAAAACTAGTGAGTTACATCAGACTTCTCACATGGCTCCGTTCAGATGTTTGTGGCTCATCCAAATGGCAGCAGAGGAGGATACCATTCTGCATTGTTTGAAGAATAACATAAACAACGTGGTCTATGGAGCAGTTAATTTAGCAGTGTAGGTTGTGCCTCTGTGTTCAGGGAGGATAATGAACTGCAAGTAGAAGAAATAACAATGAGGATAAAATATCAGCCTCAGAGCTTCCTTTGAAATTCATTTCATGCAGGGTGGAGGTCCTATTTCACAAGCAAAATTTCACCTCTTCTGGCTGTGGTGAATTTCTGCTCGGGTAGATAAGAGTTTGTTCAGTCAGACTGCGACACAAAGAAAATCTGCTGAGCAGATGGGTTGCAGCTTCTGTTTTTTTTCTTGGAGGAGCTTGTGAAGCGTGCTGTATATTTCTTTCCTCCACTGCAGTAATAATTCTGTAGACTTAGAGTAATTGGTTCAGTAGTCTAGTGCTAGCTTTCTGAGATAGGAAAACAATGTAAGCTTACAGGACTTTCCAAATCTGGAAAATTTGGTATCTCTTTGTCAAGAAAGTTTGTTTTAAGAAAACTCAGGTGTCTTGTATACTTTAACTTACTTTAGCTAATACATTGTAAAAAAATATAAAATGTTATCTCTGTGTAATGTATCATGCGTGGAAGTGCAACTCCTAGTATTTGTGGTTTTCATACTGTTTTTTTAGAAGTTGCTGTTATTTATTTAGAAAATTATAAGTCCAGACATTTAAACAGCGGTGTTTGAAATCATGTTGTCATCTGTTCTGGGACAGTACTGTAAATTGAGTCTGCTAATTTGCCCATATGGACATTCTTCTGTATAGGATCTAAAAAGAATAAAAATGCTGGTGAAAGGGTACTTTAACTTATTTCCTTCTTTGCTATCTTTCTTAAAAATGGTTCTAAATTAAAGGCAGGATTCTGTGAGAGGTTGAGTACTAATAAATTTTATGGAATGGAGGCAAGATGTAAGCATCACTCAAATGGAACAACATCCTCTTACAAACTACCCTTTTTTGTAAAGCGATTTTAGCAGAAGTTGAAAAAATAAATAGCATAATGTTGTACAGAAGAATCCTTCTTCCATGAGATGCTTAAGCTAATGAAGTGTAGGAATGAGACATGAAGCTATCTTAAAGTCAACAGCTACTTCAAGTGAATTCCTGTAAGCTACTAGTCTGTATAAAAATAAGACAGTAAATTACAGAGCTCTGACATTTGAGATAAGTAATTTCTTTGAGAAACTGACATTGCTCAAATATTAACTTGCGTATCAAATTTGTTGAACCTAAGGTTGTTCCTCAGTTTTTGACCTGACATGTAATTTAAATTTCTTTCATGGTATGAAGTCCGGCTTTGCGTATTGTAGTTTTCCTTTTCATATTTACTCAGGTACAGAGGCACTGAACTGGGTTTAAAATGTTTTTGACCAACTTAGGGTAGCCTTTTGCAAGAAAAAGGTGCTTTAATACAAATGATCACTATATTTTATCTAGGGCTTTTTTTCTTTCTCTTACCTTATAGTTTCAGTTTTGCAGGAGTGAATTTCAGGGGTGTAATAGGAACCCAAAAGTTATTACTGAGCTTGGAATAGGTCTGTAGTCTGTTGTGTTGTTGTGAAATATACTCTTTTTTATACTTCATGTATTTCTTTAAGATAAGATAAGTGATGGCGGGCTCTGAGCATTGGAGTAGGAAATACAATGCTGGAATTAGGTGGTTTACAATGAATATATTTCAGTGCAAAACCTTAATTCAGTTCTGTAAAACGCAGTCTTATGTTTGTTTTCTTTCAGGTGATGAGATTTAAATGCAATATCGTAGCATTTATATCAGGTGTAGACATACCAAAAGAAATCATAACACTTGTCATATTTATTGGTATCATTAAACACTTCTTTCATCAAACTTGCATGTCTGCTAGATTGCATTTTTGTTTCCAAGTGAGATAAAGGATATTTAATCTGACAGGAGTTGGGTTTAGTTTACCCTGCTGCTATTTGTCAACATGTTATGTAGCCATGTAAATGACCAGAGACTGTTTTAAGATCTAAATTAATAGCTTGAGACCGGGATTTGCTTTTTTTTTTTTTTTTTTTTTTTTTTCTGTACTTCCACCTTCTTAATGCACTTTTTATTCAGCTTGCAATTATTTCTTTTTCACCTATTAAGTGTTACTTGGTGCTGCACTAGATTTAATGCTTCCTGAAAGTCATTCCAGTCTTGGATAATTTTTGTCAACCCACTTGTCATCGTTTTCCTTCCTGCCAAAATGGTGGGTTTTATAATAAAATGTGACTAAACCATGCAGGGATACCTGCAGGAGGGAGAGACCTGGTGGGTGTGAGGGTTTACAGTTTGTGTTACATTCATGACTAACTGCAAAATCCTTAAATTTGACTGTGGAGTCTTAGGATAACTCCAGAAGAGACCTGGTTGGGTCTTTCTGTCTTGTGCCTGTTGTCCCTTCATCCTTCGGTGATGAGCATTGTTGCTTGTGCTGCTGGTGTGGTTGTGACTGAAGTTACCTAGAGATTAGAGTTGAGTGTTTCAGAAGGGACCCGTGATGGCCATCTAGTCCAGCTACCTGACCACTTCAGGGCTGACCAAATGTTACAGTATGTTATTAAGGGCATTGTCCAAGTTCCTCTTAAACACTGACAGACTTGAGGCATTGATCACTTCTCCAGGAAGCCCATTCCAGTGTCTGACCATCTTTTCAGTAAAGAAATGTTTCCTAACGTCGAATCTGAACCTTCATTGATGCAGCTTTGGACCATTCCCAGGCATCTTATCCCTGGAGCCCAGGGAGAAGCGCTCAGCACCTCCCTGTCCACTTCCCCATCCTCAGGAAGCTGTAAAGGATAATGAAGTTGCCCCTCAACCTCCTGTTCTCCAAACTAGACAAGCCCCAAAGTCCTTAGCTGCTCCTCATGGGACATTCCTTACAGTCCTTTCACCAGCATTGTTACCTTCCTGGATGTTTTCTGGGACCTTCACATCTTCCTTAAATTAAGGTACTCAACTTGAAGGTTGAGGGAGGGGTTTTAGGGCTTCTTTTGGGCCCTAATGCTGATCAGTAGTGCTGGTGGTGGGTGAGAAGCGCTTTGTTGTAGACAAAAGTCTTTTTACTATGTAATAAATATAAAAATCTACCTTATCTGACTTGCTAGGAATACTCTGTTGTGAGTACGCCCCAATACTTTTCTCACACTTATGACCGTGTTCAGAGATGTTGATTTCTGTAGCTATATTTTAGTTTTCAGTCTCTTGCAGGAGCATGGAAATGTTTATGTGGTGGAACATACGGAATAAATACAGTATATATCAAGACCTTGTGGAGGGTATGGGTGAGGAGACTGGTTGGCTGCCAGAAGATAGTTCTGGGACAAATATTGCTTCCTCTGCAGCCTTGGAGATAGGCTTGTTTTTAATGTATTTGTGGAGCAGACAGTCCTTGAGCTGCTGTGGAGAAGTGGGCACTGCGTTGCTGTGATGCCTTTTTGGCATCACTATTTTTGAAGTAGGCCAGGAGGACTGTGTGCAAACATTTACATTTAGCTTAAACAGGTTATAGGCAGGGCAAGTAAACATCTCTGATTTTCCAGGAGCATTTCAGTGGAGTCTGTGTCTTAACCAAATTTCAGGTGCCTGTTAGTTCACAGAGTGCTGGAGCTTCTCCAAAGCTGACGGCTTTTTGTAAAGGAGATGTGGGTCTTCCCAGTATTTTCTGTAGTTTAGGGAAGTGGTCCTTTTTCGTAACTGTTTGCTTAGAACCAGTTTTCTTTCGGGAGGGAGCAACTGTATTGTGTGATTTTTATTGAGCAATCAGTAAAATGTTTTTTGACCTATTTCTGTAGGTTATTGACAACAATACTGCTGCTGTTTCTGTGTTAACATTATACAATAAAACACTGTTTCTAAATTATTCATCTTGATTTTGACAGCCTATTACTTTCGTGACGCTTGGTCTCTGAGGAGAAGTTGAAAGATGGAAAATTTTCCTTGGTTTTGACAGCCATCTTAAAGTTGTGGGGAGACAATAATTGGTTATTTCCCCCTTTTCTGATTTGGATGTTTTGTTTTATTTTATTTTATTTTGACTGCATTTATAAGAAAAAAGGGATTTTTTCATTACTTACCTACATGAACAGGTTTTTAAATATAAATAATCTCATAAAACTAGGAGGAGAACTCGTATTTTATGGCTCAAACAAGAAGTCTGGCAGTCTGTATCCTGTTACACTCTGCTGTAAAGTTGATGGTTAACCAATGAGTAAGAAACCATGGATTTGTCTGGTGACATGAGCCTATATTAGCGTGGCATTTGACTGGTTTGAACCACAGACTCCTGGAATTAAGCAGTAATCTTCACTTGCAGGGTGTAGCAGACCAGACATAGTCTGGTGGAAGAAACTTGATCCTTCCACAGGGGCTAATGAGGTTATCTCATGTTTTGCTCGCCAAATGTGTAAGGCCAAGCAGAAAGTCCCCTTACACTCATTTTATTTTTACCTCTGTTCTTTTTAGGGAAAAAACAGCTATGAGCAGCTCTACTTAAAAGGCAGAATTTTTTATATATTTTTTTTAACATCGTAGAGAAAGCAAACTTCTTTGCATGCAAGTTGGTGCTGCTTTAGTTAGTGAGAACCCCCAAATGTCAACCTGAATGTGGTATCAAAGTTTGGAGGAGCATGGGGTGGAAGTGTGGCATGTAACTTAGGATTTATTATTCACTTAGGCTTAATTATTCACAATATTTGAACCCCCTTTAGGTTTTTATTGTCAGCAGAAGTTGTTAAACGTTAAAACTGCAGTCATTGACTTTTCAGTTGAAGGACTGGAACGGGTGTTAGCATTAAAAAGGGAAAGCAGGGGAGGATTTTTTTAATCATTTCCTAAAATAAGGAGGGCATTTGTTGTTCTTAAGTAAGTTGAAGTTATGGAGGTTGTTACTGAATGTCCTTTCCTTGAAAGTAATTGCAGATGAAGCAATTAATACAAATTAAATTCGCTTTGAAGGCTTATGAAAGTGGCTTCAGGTTAGAGTTGGCAGAATAAAACAACCTAACTCATAAAAGCTTAGAGGTCTCTACGGAATCGTTTTTGATATTTTGATGTTTAACAATAGCTCGTATAAGGTCTGATGCTTATTTTGTAGTCCTTCATTACAGACAGCTCTGCTATTAACTTATAATTAAGTTGTGTTACTTTGGTCCACGGATGGGAAAAGATCTTGGGGGTAAAACCTTGTAGCCTATGTTTTTTGAGTATAAACCTTAGTTGTGAACAAAGCCAACAAATGATGTTGAAATAGGGATTATGAAGAACTATTAACAAATACACTAATTACTTTTGTAACTGCAGAAAGCAACAATAGAGAGAGTAGATGGGGAGAGGGCTATGTTTTCTGCCTCAAATTATAGTGTTTGATAGAGAAAAGCCTTTTGATGGTAAGATGAAATGGTAATGAGCTAAAAACCGCAGACACTTTTTTTTGTTACTGTTGAGGTAAAGTACTCCTTTTAAAAAAAAATATATATTTTTTTCGTAATTAAATAAATTTCTTTCAGTCTTCTGTTCTGTGCCAGCAAAGAGGAGAAAGGTAGGAAGGAAAAACCTTCTTGTTTTGGATTCTGGAAGTCATATAAATGGCATCCAGCATACCCTGTGGATGTGAAGTACATGGATGCACTAAAGACCCTTTGCAGCTCACCTCAAATAGATGTGTTAAATTACCAAGGCTGGAAGAAAGGAAAGCAGAGGCATCTGTGTCACACTTTGAAGTGGGAAGGAAACACATTCCCTACATCTTAGTATTTCATTGCTTATGTGATGTCTTGTGTTTTTTTTCTGTATTGTATTTAAATTGACATTTTGATGTTAAGTAAATACTTGGAATGAATGGTTTGCCTGTGAAAACAAACAGAAAAATATGATGAAACACCGATTTTTCAAAACCAGGCTCCAGTAGTTTAACAAAGTCATTCAGTTGGCTTTGCCAAGACTTACCTTGTTCTGTCCTTATTTGACCAGACTTTTAAATATGTATTGGAAACAATTGGATGGAAAAGCAACTGGATTGTGTCCCTTTTCTTTCCTTATGGAAAGCACTTATAAGCGGTTGTTTACCTGCTGGAGTTCCTCTTACAGAGTTGTGTTCTGGTCACTGTCTTCAGCGTTGATTGGACTGAGTTCTCACTGTGCTTTCTCTTTGAGAGTTGGCAAAATACTGAAAGTCTATACTTGAATGGTGATTTAAATATCTTTGCTGTCAAAAGCTGTTGTATTTACAGAGAGCTCTTAATAGTGTGTGATTTTTTTTTTTATTATTTTTTTGAATCCTGTAATTTCCATTTTTCCAGCCTAGATAGTTCCCATTCTAGAAGTTGGTATCTGATACATTTGTCTTGTAAAAGTGATGGGTAGTGTTTTATTTGGTCATTGAAAACTGCGTATGCTGTGAAAACCCACGCATAACTTCTGGAGTTAGCTTGAGATGGCGTGCTAATTGGTCTAAATGTTATTTAATGATTTGCCAAGAGGCTGGGAAAAAAAGCACATGCTACTTCTTCGAGGTCATATGCAAAGCAGAGAAAATAATATGTGATTACAGTTTCATTAATACGCTTGGAGTTTTTACTTTTGCAGAATACTAATAAAGCAAATAGTTGCTGTTAATGTAATTTGTGTCGCATGAGTTATTCTTTGGGAGACTAATCTGCCCAAGAGCTTTAGGATTAGTCAAGGAGTGATTTGCCACTACAGGCATTATTGTAACAAACTGGACTGTAGCTTTATGTTATTCAGCATTACTGTATAGAAGCTGCTTATCTGTGTAGATTGGTGCTCTAGATTATTTAATTGCATTGTAGTGCAGATAATTTTTCTTGGCAGGGAACAAATGTAAAATGAATTAAACCATTGGCTGTGGAGAAAACTTAGACAGTACATAAAATTCTTCACTTGCTCATTTTAGCTGGATACACCTTTGATGTGACCAGTGATTCATTTATGTGCTAAAATGTTGTGACAGCGTGGATGGGACAAATCGCTTATCGCATCTAATTTTACTCTGATTTCCCTTGCCTGCTCTTTTGAGTTGTTTTTAGTCTTTCAAAATGTGTTTCAAAAGAAATGATACCTCCCTGTCCACCCTCTCCAAAATACTGTTGTCTAGTCCCCTTTGTAACGAATGCACTGTTGTATGTCTCTGTTAAAATCAGTAGTTGTTCATTAGGTTTTACATTATCAGTAGCTTGTGCAGACTACAGACCTTTTTTGAAATTAGCTGATACCTCAGCTAAATTTAATCTTTCATTTTTGGCTTTGCTGTGGTAGTGAAGCATCATCACAATGCAGTCCTGGGGGAGAAAACTAAGCTCTGTTTCTTTCCAAAGTGCTGTGATGCTTGAGGTCTTCCAGGCAAACTTGATGGGAAGGCAGAGAGCTGAAGAGAAAGTTGTTTCTTTCTCTGTGTGGCATGCAGTACGTAAGTGACATTTTTAGTCTCTTTCCTGAAGATCTCAGGGTAGACTCACCAGCAGTTTGTAGCACATCTTTCATTCCCTGGAAAGCTTCTCTAGCTCTGTCCCACTGAAAATACAGTTGTGGTGATGGATAAAGCTTAGTTTTCAGATGGCAACATAGCCTAGAGGTACTTTAGGTACATCAATTGGAAAAGTTTTCAGTGTGAAGTGTTTCTAAAACGGGGGTTTGTGTAGGTGGGAGAAACCCCTAGGTTAGAGAGGACGGACAAGCAGCAAGCGTCGGAGACCACCACCAGTGTCCTAGACCAAAGGAGACTGAGCAGTTTCACGTGTCTCTTCTCCTCTTGTATCCATCAGCCCTGTAAAACTAAATGGCAACAACGCTTTCTTGAATTAATTGCCTTAATTTACTGTTCTTAATGTAGGAATGTGTCCTGGCCTAAAGCAGAACCCATAAAATCAATGTCTTGAGGACTGATCTCCTCCAGGCACCCTTTTCAACAAGTGCCTTGGGGAACACAAGGAATGCTCTTGTGTTCAATGGCAGGGCACTGGCAAGAGGGGCAGGGTGATGCATCTTGATAACAAGTTTTCATTTGCTGCCTTCACTCTGGTAAAACTAGTAAAAGGCTGTAGGTTATGTAGGCTTGCTGTGTAAAGAAACAGGGAGAAACTAGAAAATGTGGCATCAGAAGTGGTGTTCTTCACTATTATTCAGCACAATATGTCATTTTGAACCAAAAGCAGATTTTTAGCTTTATGCATTTGAGCTTTTTTCTCTTGTAGTCCAAATGATTGCAGAAGGAAAAAGTATATAGAAAAGTAGCTTAATGTATATATAACAATATATATATTGCTGCAATATATAGCTTAATGCAGTAGCTGCAGGGTTTTGGCCAATGATCTGGAAAAATTTGTTTTCCTTTTTTTTTATGTTGGAATTACTGTCAGTTGCTGTGTGACATGTTCACTCTTGGGAAAGTGGAAGTAACAATGCTGTGAAGCATATGCTTGCAAAAATGGAGTGAAGGGGAAATCTTTGTCATACACTTTTATTAAGAATATCTTGCTCAGGTGTCATCAAAAGGCCCAAGAGAAGCTCTAAATCTAGGACTGGATGGGACAAGGTCAGAGGTAGTGACTCCCCCCTCCTTTGCCCTCACATTAAAACAAAATGCTCCTAGGCTTGAGTGTTCCGTTTTGACCATCATCTCTGCTGAAAAACATCCATCAGTGCTGGTTGTTTCTGTGGATTGTGCAGCAAAGTAATTTCTTGACAAGCAGGAAACTGCCAGTTTTCAATCAGAACAAGTGCTGTAGCAGATCAACTTCTTATTTTCTTCAGAAATGGAATATGAGATGGCAAAAAATCTTGGATTAGGGCCATATTTTATTGAAAGAGCAAGGAGATAGTGCAAAGGCTGTTTTAACAGTGAATCTCTTCCCATGTTAAAATTTTGCCATGTCACTGCGAGTTCCATAGTTACCATGCTGAAAATGTAACGTATAAAATTGCTGCTTATTACTGAAGGTGAGAGGCTTTGAGTTTAAACACCAGGGCTGCACAGTGGTAGCAAGCACTTACCTTCAGCTATTAAATCATTTAATGTCTTCCTCTGCCCCCCAATCTAAAAAGGCTTAAAAAGGTGTTATTTCCACTCTGGTTGTTTACAGAAAGTTAATTTGAAAGCTCAGTGTCACATCTTAGCTGGATGTGTAACAGACAAATCCATTAACCTACTATCCTTGCTTTAAGGACACTCTAACAGAGTTCAACTTGGGAAGCCAAGCATCTGAATTATTCATGATCATGATCTAAATGCTTTAGTTCTGTTTACAGTATCTGTTAATTGCTCTGGTATTTCTTTATGATTAGAAACATTTAGCTGTCCTAATCAATAAGATGAAGTGCTGTGCTGAGCGGTTCATTAGTATGGCCCTGTCAGCTCAAAATAGAGAAAGCTAAATGCGATCTTGACTTGCTCTGGTAAACTCATTAAGCTGGGAGATGTCATGTCTTTTCTGAAGGGAATGAGATTTTAAGTAGACAGTCATAGGTGGTCGTGTTGTTAGAGCTCAATTGATAGTACTCCAAATAAATGACTGCATTCCTCCCCCCCCCCAGCTTTAGCTGCCTTCCTAGTGAAGGCAAGAAATACCAAAAAGCTCCCTATTATGAAGCCATAAGACAAGGTCTCCGTAAATTTACAATTTACGATTTTGAGTGGAAAAAAAATTAAATCTGCCACAGTATAACTGCTGTGTGCTTTATTAATTTAATAGAGAGCTCAGTTGGAGAAGTTGACTGTGAACAGAGTTCTCATTTGCATGTCACCTGTGGAATGGCTCACTTCTATTTTTGTTGAAACTTTGATAGGCTTATGTTGCATCTGTAAAGAAAAAAAATCATTAATTTGGTGGATTTTTTGCAAGTATTTGTTATAGATGTGTTGAGTTTGATGGACACTCCAGAGTTTCTGAAGGTGTTTAGAAGGAGTAAGCATGTGGTAGTTTTACTGATCAAGGCATGGCAAACAACGTGTCATCCCATTTATTGGAAAATTCTCTAATTACCCACTGAAATGACAGTGATGGCTAACTGTTAAATCATACAGAGCTTACTAGTTCCACAGGAGAAAGGAATTTGAGATAGTAAGGGAAGTAGAAGTGTTCCCACTTCATTTTTTGTAAGTTAAGCTGTGGATACGTGTTGAAATCTTAAGGCAGGAAAATAAATGTTCTCTCCTTTTCTAATAAAAAAATGAAATACTCGTTTTAATTGTGGCATTTTAACTTACAGTGCTAAGCTAGTATGTTAGGGTAGTTAGATGTTAGCTCCTGCAATGTTTCTTGGTGTGATGCTTTTTTTATTACTGTAGGCATGTAAAATTCATAAAGGTCTTTTTGTGTTTGTTTAAACAAAAAGTGGGGGAACTAAGATATGGGGTTTGCATACTCTTGTGAGACAGTAATTCTCTTTCTTCAGTTCAGATTCTCATGAATTTTTAAAATGCTTTTTATTTTCCCCTTGAGGAGCCTTCTAGCTAAAAGATGAAAAGTTAGATACTTAAATGTAATTGCATGCTGTGCTGTATCTCGAATGCGGTGGGCTCACCTTTGGAGTGTGAGGGGCAGTGGAGGGGCATTGATTTCTCTTGAGGAACCGAACCTGAAGGGTAGTCTTACCTTTGCGCTGTGTTTCTTGGGTGGTAGAACTGAAGCAAGTACTTCTGGTGTACACCGCTGGAGGTTGGGTACGTGGAAGGACAAGAGGGCTAAAAGGGCAAGCTGTTGACTGGCCAGCAGCAAGAAGTAGCCCTTTGAGTAGCCTGCAGTAAGCCTGGGTATTTCAGAGCTTGTTCGGGTAGGTGGTATTTTGTAATACTTGACTGTGAGCAGACAACTCAGGCACCGTGTTTTACAATTAAGTCAAAAGAAAATTTAGGTGGGAGCTGCAGGTTTTAACTCACCACCTTTATAAGGTATCACAAAACATGACCTTGTGTGCTTGACATCTAAATGAACTAGAGAGAGGGTCTTTAAACCCCTGAAACAAACTCACAATGCATCTTTTTTCAAGTGTGTTGCTGGTTTGGGGATTTTTAGGAAACTCTTGAGGAAAGCTTGTTACTTTTTTTTGCTAATTGTTAGTGACATCCCACCGCCAGCCCGGCACCAGTATACCAAGTATGTTTGGACAATTAAATTGCATAACCTATTGTATTCCAGTTATGCATGTTGTTGTGGGTTTAGCCCAAGTTGATAAGGTGATCATTTGGGGCCCCAAAGGAGTTTGTTCGCAGCTTTAAACTCTGTGCTACACTATGGTGTTCTGGATTTCTATGAAGACCTTGTTTACACTTCTCGTATCTGCTCGAATTAAACAATTTCAGCTGTAAAATAGAGCTGTTCCTGCTTTGGATGGACTCATCTGTCAGACATAATGTTAAAGCTTTTTTTTCTTTTCTCTTTTCCTCCCAGGTGCCTGCTGATGGAAACACTGGGTTGTTGGCAGAACCACAAATCGCCATGTTCTGTGGGAAACTCAACATGCACATGAATGTGCAGAATGGAAAGTGGGAATCAGACCCCTCTGGCAGCAAGACCTGCATTGGGACAAAGGAAGGGATTCTCCAGTACTGTCAGGAAGTAAGTACTGCCCTCAGGAACAGCTGCAGTTGTGGTTCTTCTGAAACACCAAGATGCAGGCGCATGCTGGAGAGCTGAGTCTGTAGGGACCTTTCCTTTCTATTTTTTTTTTCCCCTCCTCTGCTCCGTTGCCCTTTTGTCTTTTTTTAAAGACGTTTTCCCCAGAGCCTGTTAAAAACAGCCTCAGAACCTGGTTACTGTGAGTCACTGAGTCTGTTGGACAATTTTGTCCTTCTGTCTTCTGCCTTTTGGAGGTTAATATTGTATTATGTATGCACAATGAACTTTGTGCTTATAAAATATTTTGAACAAAGGTGAGGTGACAGTTTATTATTTAAAATGCCCTTGTTCTTTCTAGGCTGATCTTGAAAGAGTCAACTGTAACATGTCTTCATCTTACTGTGGTACTGAAATACACTGGGTCAGGATGGAATTATTGGTCTCTGCTGCACACTGAACCATTCAGAGTTTCTTAATAGAAAAAGCTTGCCTTACAGATGAAGTCACAATGACTGATTTCATATTTGAGAGCAGAGACTTATTACCCATTCACTTATGTCCTAAAAACAGACTGTGGATCTAATTTTGTTTTGTCTTCATGCTGTGATTGTGTGATAACCTCGTACCAGTGTGTGACACTTTGAAAAGAAAATGCGGATTTCATGCCGTGAAACAAAAGGGTGTGGCTTGAGTTGCTTTAGTCTTTATGCTGTTCTATACCATCTCTGCTTTTTTTCTTTGTTTTTGTTTTTTTTTTTTTTAAATAGGGACTATTGCTTATTGCCACAGCAGTTCCTGTCTTGCTTCCTAAATGTTAAATGAATTCCTGTGAAAATGCCTCTCTAGAAAGCAAAATAATGTACTCTTCAGATCTTTGCTCTCTTAGCATTATCATTCCTGTCCTTTCACCCATTGATTTTTTTTTTTTTTTCCCTTCTGTTTCTTGCAGTGTTCTGTTCAGGTTTTTTTTGAGTTTGGGCTTTGTGATCTAGAATATTAATTTTACAGAAGATACTCTAATGGTTATTGATTCTTCACCAGTAGCTTAGTCTTTTTATTAAGAGTAGTAATTGCTTTGTGAAATTCATAATACTTCTGTTTACCACTAGCAGAAATACCAAACCTAACCTATTAGTAAGGTTTCAGAGGTTTCTTCTGGTTTTATGTTGTTTCCTTTGATTTATATAAATAAAGTCAATTTATGCATCAGGAAATGATTGATGATGAGAAAAGAAATAAGAAGATGAAAGTAGAGAGTCAGTGAATAAAAATCTAAAATGTAGTAAGTCTTTATCTAAAATTACAGAAAGAAATACTTGAATTTACAGGCAGTAAGAGCAGAAGGTTTGAGGTGTTTTAAGGCATGAATAGCTCAGTTGGTTGATGATTCAGTTTCAAATGCTGCAGGTAGGGAAGGATTCCAGAACAAGGACTTGTAGCTGTAAATCCCAGCTGGATGTCAGGTGACTTTGCAATTCTCTGTGGTTTGGAAAAAGAAAAAAAAAAAAACAAACAAAGAGCCCTCTTAAAGTGAAAAGGAAAGCAAAACTGTAGCCATATATATATATTTTAGATGACAAAAGGGAATAGTAAGGAAAGCTGTGACAGCACATAAGGAAAAAATTCTTTGCCATGAGAGTGACCATGCCGTGGCACATGTACCCAAGCAGGCTGTGGAGTCTCCATATTTGGAGAATGGGAGAACTGAACTTGGCAAGGCCTGACCAACATGATCTGAAGCAGAGGAGGGTCTAGATGATCTCTGTAGCTCTCTTTTAACCTTATTTTTTTTGTGAGTCTGAAACTTCTCCTTACTGGAGAAACACTAAACACCCTCTAGACCACGTTCCTTGAAGTGCCGTCCAACCTGACCTTGAACACCTCCAGGGACTGAATGTCCACAACCTGTCTGGGCAACCTGTTCCAATGTCTCACAGCCCTCATGGTAAAGAATTTCTTCGTAATATCTAATCTAAATCTACCATTAACACCACTACCCCTCATCCTATTGCTACGTTCCCTGACAAAGAGTCCTTCCTCATATCTCCCATAGGCCCCCATTAGGTACTGGGAGGCCTCTTTGGAGCCTTCTCTTCTCCAGGTTGAATGTCCCCATCTCTCCCAACCTGTCTTCATAGGAGAGTTACTCCAGCTCTTTGATCATCTTTGTGGCCCTTTGTAGGTAGGAGCTCCAAGTTCAGTATGATTCTTTTCCGTAGTCTTCCCCATGCCCCTGGGGCTGGGTCTGTAGTGTAGTGGGCTTTGAGTTTAGCTAGGAAGGGACACTACTGCTTTGCTTCTATTTAGTTTTCCCGTGACTTGAAAAGAGAAACAGAAGGGTCGGAGGCATCCACTTTTACCAAAGCAGTGCATTTGTAGAGAAATGCAAGTAAATGCAACTCAAAATGGCTTCTCAGCTGTGGGGAATCCCTTGTTGCTTGATGCTCCAAATGTACTTAATATCCTGGGGTAACAAGTGAGGTGGTTTTCCTCTTTCCTTCTGCTGTTTATGTTGGCTGTGAGACAGCACTGGCTATCAAGCCTGTGGGACTGTCTAAACTTAAATTTTCCCATTAGCAGAAAGCAATAGGCATCAAGGCTGAGATGTGATATGGCTTGTATTGGAATAGCATGCAGGTAAAAACCTCCTCTTTCATCACTTTTGCCAAATATTATTGTCTCTTTCCTTCACTTTCATGCTGCTTTTTTCCCCAAAAGGAGGAATGCTGCTTCTTGGCATGTATTTTTGCCATGGTATAGGCAGAGGCTTGAGTGCTTATGCTCTGCTAATCAGTCAGACAGGTACTCTGCATCTGTGTTCTTCATGCTCCCTGGGACCATTGCAGATTAACCCTGATTAATCAAAAATGGTACTCTGTGCAGCCTTTGCTTTTGTTTTCTTCTATCAAGGTATGTTGCAAAAATATAATCTCCCCTTTTCAGCAGAACTTGCCAAGTAGATGTGTTCCTCTGCCTCCCTATAAGTTGTTTTGAAAGAGCTTTTTCTGACAATTCCAGGCCAGATGCCTGATTGGTGGGCAGGGTACTGGGTTGGAAGGTGCGTGAAGTGCAGAAGGGCTTATGTTTATTGGGAGCACTGCATCTTTTCCTTGAGATTGTTGTCACTGCCTCTCCTCGTCCATTGCCAGCGTAGGTGGATTTTGAAGTCTTGATGCAGGAAGTAACAGCAGAGGAGCCTTCCAGGGGCAGCAAAGGAGGAACAGGGAATAAGCAGAACCGCCTACATGTTTTAAAGATTTATGTCACTTGCTGTTGCTTTGCTTATTTTGAGTGGGAGCTCAGTGCAGCACAGGAACTGTCTGGATTTATATTTGGACAACACATCACCCAGTTTAAAGATGACAAAGCTCAGACTATACATTACTTATTTGAAGGGGAGAGGGAAGATACTTTAATGCTGCTTTCTAACTTCCTTGAGTTCAGTTAAATGCTGCTAGCGAAATTACAAGAAGTGACTCTGGAAGCAGAGCACATCTACCTCTTCTGCCTTCAAATTGCGTGTTCTCCCATGTTCAGCCTAAGGTGGGTGATTTTTCTGGTTTTTAATTATAGCAAAATCAAGCCACCTTGGTGGAATGAGATACTGGGTAGAGAAGTGCAATTTACTAGTGTTATCTTTTAATCTCAAACTTGCTAGCATGCTGCTGTGTTAATTGTACTGGTTATTGAAGATTAAAAGGCATGGGCCTGATCTGCAAACAGCTGTCAAATACAAGTGCTGCGGGTGCTAGAACAACATTGCATTAATGTAAATGAAGTGCTTACCCCCGTGTATATGCCAAAATCCTTAACATCTTGTGTACTAACTGACCCCTCAAATCAATCCATAGGCCAGTCTAGTCCTTCTGCTAACACTGCAGCACCAGAAGGATGTTGGAAAAACCCTGCCATACGCAATTAGTGGGTAACTGGCCCCCTGGGGGATGTTTCTTCCTAACAGAGCTGGATGGGAGGTTAGCTGATATCCTAAAACTGGTGGGGACCGCTGCTACTGGATTTTGCTTTCTGTTGTTTTGTGGAGGAAACTGGTTACCCCACCCACACATGTTCCAGTGGAAGCTGGGAGCAGGGCCAAAGTGTCAGGATACTGTTGAAGGAAGGTATGTTTTGGAGGCCAGTAGGCTCCTTGTCTTGCTAAACAGTTCTCATAAAACCAATCTGCACCCTGCCCTTTGGCAACGTGTATGTTTTCAGAGTCACATGAATATGCAGAGTAGGAAGTTAATTTAGGTGCTCTCAGTTCTCTGTTTAAATGGAATGAGTGTTCAGATGGAAGATACTGGTGTATGCCTTATTATATTAGCAATTTTGAACAGCTACTGTGTGCTGAATTTTATGTCTGGTAATTATGATACATTATATGAGTTCCTTGAAGGACTGAAATTATTCTGCTGTCTGTGCTGAACTCAGTGCCCGAAATGAATTGTAAAATCAAGGCTCACAGCTGGCAAAAAATTCTCTAATGCATACGTTTCCCCCCCACTTAGTTTAATTTGAAGATACTCAATTCTATTTTAAGTATGCGTGGAGTTGAACAGAATGGAAATGAATGGTTCTGAAAATTGTTGATTTTTCAAGATCGAAGTAAAACTAATTTGGGTCTGGGTATTTAATGCGTGTTTGAGTGGATGGAGTGTAAACCTGGGAAACTAGAGATCTAGATGTACCTTGTAAGCAGTAGCTGTCTTGGTGTGAGATCTTTGGCTAGATGCTTAGAATAACTTTCAGATGTGGAATGTAAGTTGACCTTGGCAGGTGTTATACCTGGTACCTCTGAAAACACATCGTGGCTGCTTCGTTTATTTTGTAAAGTCATGGTGCTCTGTGTCTTGCACTGAGTGTGTATTTCTTACAGAAGTCCTCCTCAGAAATAAAAACATAAATTACACATACACAGTACTATGCTCTTAGCTATCTTTGTGTGACATGGAGCGGAAAATAGTAGGGTAAATTCAGATAACAGTTATTATAACAGTATTTACATTTCTAATTTCTAATCATAATACTTCTGAAAATTATGATTTTGTTATTTGTTCAATCTTTTGTGTTTATGCCATGTGTTTCAGTAAGATGCTGGTGAAACCTAAAGCAACCTTTAAGTCAGATCCAGTACAATCTGGAATGTGACCATACTGAGACTTTGATGTTAATTCACCTCACTGCCTCCTGCTTCAAAGTAGTCCTCAAGCCCTCTGTTTTGTGAATGGGCCAAAAGGGCCACCAAATGACTGCCACATCTTCCTTTTCATGTGCTTGCTTGGCTCTCTACCACCACTGTCTCAGATAATCCTTCTGTGCTTGTTGCCCTGGAGCCCACACCAGGCAGAATGAGGCAGGTAGGACTGATGGCAGTGGATTCTCATCCTCTCTAGTCTTTGTTGAGAGCTGCTAGAAATTTGTTAAAGGGTTTGTTGAACTGGCAGAGATGCTGGAGGTTTTAAAAAGAAAAAAATAGTTTGGCCTTTTCTTCTGAGAAGGCAATTTGAAATGCAATGACAGTGGTCTTTGCTTTGATACGGTTTCTCTCCACATTACCTTGTCATTTTCATCCTAATATGAATTGTTGTTTTTATCTGGGCTGCATAATGTGCTTTTTCTAGTTTCTCAAACCAAATAGCCACTGTATTGAAAAAGAAAATGAATTTTAAATCTGCACTACTCTAAATTCAACAGCTTAAAAAGCCATACATTTTACTCTGAGGAAAATGATCCATTTAATGAAACATCATGGAAAACATACAGATTTTTGGCAGCACAGACTGTCCTTATAAACAAATGGCATTTTCAAGGCAAATATGTGTTTGTATATTCCTGAGATGTGCACAGCCATGCTTAAAAGTTTGGATGAAGTTTGCTTAGTGCTCTTCACATGAATTAAAATCTTTTTTTTTTATATAGCTTTTGGTCCACAGCAAAAGGTGAATTAGGTCACTCTGCCAGTGCGTAAAATCTGATTTATTTCAATGAAGACTTAGATTTTGGAAATGCAGACTGGTTTATTTATCCTGCAGTTAAACCTTAGTATGCTCACTATATAACCTTCTTGAGAAAGAAGGCTGAGCTTTTTAGCCTGGAAAAGAAATGAAATTAAAAACATCAGGATCTCAGCATGTTGTTGCTTTTATGATAAAATTTTCAACTTCTATTGAAGTAACATGTAAAAACATGGGGAAGGAGGAAAACTCCCTCTTCCTGGGGAAGGAGGCTGCTCCTTCTTTGAGGCTGAGAGAGGAAAAAGGATGAAAATGGAAGAGGATTGCCTGCATAAGTACATATTTAGGTAAATGTGTACTACAGTGTTTAATGAAGCTGCAGTGCTGCGTTTTCCTCTAGATTAATTTTGAATTTCACAGATATGATGGACTAGATGAATAGCTCAGCTTAATTGCTGTGTTCCAGCACCATAGCATTTGTGCCAGGAATTATAACTATTCCTTCTGTCCTCTGAAAGGCAGTGGCTGTATGCAGGGTAGTACCTTTTCTCTTTTTCTTATTTTTTTTCTCCTTAGTTCATAGTTCGCTAGCAGGCATGTGATCAGGATGCCAAAAGACATGATAAATTGGAGACACAAAAGACAAGAAGAAAATATTTTATATTTTCATCAGTGCGCTGTGCTCTGTTGTTGTGGTTTTGCTCCTTAAGGTTACAGAAGGACTGGTTAACCACACTTGCACAAGTCTCTGTGCCTGGGAAAGGGAGCGAAGCTTGACCTGACCGACTCTTGGCCTTACTAAAAACCAAGAAACTTCCAAGAAGTCTGTGTAGTGTAGGATGTGATCTGTGGAGGTATTACCTCTCCTGCAGCTGTGGTGTTGCATGGAAGGTGTCCTGGTGGGGACAACACAGCAGACACCATTCTTTTTTCTTTCTACCGTACAGAGTTACCATACTGAATTGTCTGTTGCTTTCTTTACAGATACATCTCCCAAACATCCTATACTGCATAACTCTGAGATGGACTGGTAGCAGCTGTTCCTTTAATAAATAATATTATAAGCCTAAGAGGTACTAGACCTGAAGTATGATTACCTTAAGTAAAGAAAAATCTATTATAAGTATATAGCTGCTTCCTTTCAGCCCTTTTGAGAAGGGCTAATCTACTTTCTTTTCTACTTTCCATGCTAATCTACTTTGTTTTCCTCCCCTTTTCTCAGACCGTGATTGCATGGACACTTCATTCGGCACAGATCTGTCCCACTTTTGCTAAAGGTCATCCTGGGTTCACTTTAACTCCTGGCAGTTTCCACTGTGATGCAGTTTTTATTCTTGGGGGGCATGTTTTCAGAAGGAGGTCAGTTCCTTGATCTAGCTTCTGTGTTAGTGCTGGCTCATGGAAAGATGTTAGCAGTAAGAGGACAAGAGTTGGAATAAGGCAGGAATCATGCCTTGGCAGTGTCAGACTTATGTCCAATTAAAGACACCGAAACCACAGCCCTAGCATCTGGAAGTGTACCTCTGCAGATGGATCGGTGCAAGTGTCACTCCTTTTTTGGGACTGGTGTTTCTGAGACCTGAGAGGCTACCTGCAGGGTTTTGGGTACGTTTGAGTTTTTAGGGGCACGAGCTCTTTCTGGTCTTTATCAAGTCTCTGTACGTGAATAAGTAGTATGTTTTGTGGCATTCTCTATTTTTGTGTCATAGAATCGTATCATAGAATTTTCCAGGCGGGAAGGGACCTCCAAAGGTCATCTAGTCTGACCTCCCTGCAGTCGCAGGTACACCCCCAGCTAGACCAGGTTGCCCAGGGCCTCATCGAGCCTCACCTTGAATATCCCCAGGGAAGGGGCCTCGACCACCTCCCTGGGCAACCTGTTCCAGTGTTCCACCACCCTCAGAGTAAAGAATTTGTTCCTAAAATCCAATCTAAATCTACTCTTCTCCAACTCAAAGCCATTGCCCCTCGTCCTATCACTGCAGGCCTTTGTAAACAGACTCTCCCCAGCTCTCCTGTAGGCCCCCTTCAGGTCCTGGAAGGCTGCTGTTGGGTCTCCCTGGAGCTTTCTCTTCCCCAGGCTGAACAACCCCAGCTCCCTCAGCCTGTCCTCGTAGCAGAGGTGCTCCAGCCCCCTGATCATCTTCGTGGCCTTACTCTGGACGTGCTCCATCAGGTCCATATCTTTCCTATCTTGAGGGCTCCAGACCTGCACACAGTATTCCAGGTGGGATCTTACCAGAGCAGAATACAGTGACAGAATCACCTCTCTAATAAGAATCACCTGCATAAGGGATGCAGGTCATCCACATCCCTTATGACTATAGCTTTTTCTTGTGGTGATAGTGTTACTCTCCTTCTGGATGTTTTCTTTCTTTTTCTTTTTGTGGGGGGCAGGCTTTTTTTTTCTCTTGGTCCCAATCCCCCACTGCCCCCCAAAGTTTTCACCCTTGTCCATCTACTTTGAATTATATGTAAATCAGAAGCATTGGCTTCAGATGTGTTTATTTCACTGTAGCAGTGCATGTGAATCTTATTAGCAGCAAACAGTGGGGTGACCTGTCTAGGTTGGTAGCACAGAGTAAGTCTGTGTTCAGAAGCCTGTCTTTGCAAGTAGAAGGGCATTATGCGTGTATTTTCAATTGTCAGTTCTGCAGACAAAAATAAAGGAAGAGACACTTTCCCTCACTCTGTGGCTTTGAAGCTGTCAGGGAGGTGATGCGTGCCTGAATTCATAGCAGGGCAATGCCCCAAGGTTGGATGGGGGAAACATTTCTTCATTTCTGGGATGTTTCATTTTTTTTTGTCCAGGCAGTTTATTACCACCATGTTCTAATTCATATTGTGATTTAATAATCCGGTTAGCCTTTATCCAATCAAAATTGTTATGTAGGACTGTCCTGACTGACTGCCACTCAGTCACACACTGAAGTGTCTTCCAAATTCTGTGTGCTTCTAGCTAACAAAAATATTCCACTAATGTGTTCTTATATATGTGTGCTCCCTACAGAATATTGTTTATAGTGGTTGTGTTTTAATTACAATTCATAATAATGGAGAGGTTTCTGAATATGTGAGCAATTATTGATGGCTTTATCCACTTTTTTTGCCTAATAAACATTTGGCATTTTTTTTCTAATAATTTAAACAGAATTTTAGCTGTGTGGTTTTTGTTGTTTTGGGATTGGTTTTGTGTTTTTTTTAACTTGATTGGGGTAAGAATTTCACACAAGGAGCACTGTAGCAAATTGGTAATGAAGATGTTTGAAAGGTGAGGATTTTAGATTTTTTTTTTTTTTTTTTTTTTCCCCAGAGCCCTTGAGGCATCTGGCTTAATGTTGAGACTTAAAAAAGGAGCATTGGTTTAAGGTCCCTAAGACTATTCCAAATTGTTATGCAGCCTTAGGGTGAATTCTTACTATGGAAAGTGTACGTGTTGTTCTTTTTAGCTAAGACAGAACCTCCTACTAGGGAGATACTGTGTAGTGTTTAGACGATGCATTGCAGTATCTGTTAAAATATCAGCTTTGTATTTTGTAGATATCAATAGCTGTTGCATATGTTACTACCAAAAAAAGGAAAATTTACTTGTACTATAATGACTGCCACATTTAATTTTTTTCTTCTCTCTGGGAAGGCATATTGAAACATGAATACTGTTAATCTGAATTTGAGGAAATATGATTCGATACACTTTTTTTTTTTCTTGCCAGTACAGTTTCTTTTTCTGTAAATAATCATTGTAGGTTAGAAAAGCACTGACCCCATGGAAATTTAATGATTTGGAGGATGTCCAGGTGCAACTGTTTCAAGAAACCACACAATGTTTCCGTTAAATTAAATTACATTGGTTTACATTCTGTTTGGTTCTTATCTTAAATCACGTGTCTCCTTGAACAACAGTGATAATTAAGGACTTATAAAACACGTAATTTCCTCCGTTCATTACTCACTTCTTTTACTTGGCCTGGGAAGACAGCTCTACCAAAGAGTTGTGGTCAATAAGTGGCTTCTTGGTAGACTCAGCTTCTGAGTTGCACATGGGAAACTATAGGGTTTTGAGATAGTATCAGGATCCTTCAGTATTCCTTTTCGTTTGTATGAGCCAATTGCAGACTTAAAAATATAAATATGATAAATTTGATTTTGAAGAATATTCCTTGAAACATCTGTGAAGCGTTGCAGCTAACATTGCTTGTTCAAGTTCCCACACAGCTTGGCAAGTCTGTACACTTTATATGTGAGGGGGGGGAAAAAATCACAAGGGATCATACAAGAAGCAGGAATTCCATTTACACTCTGAACAAAGAATCTAAGGGGATTTGGTAAAACTGATCTTATTAAAGCTAAGTGTGTAATACCATATAAGTTTATATGTGTACACCTCTTAGTATTTTAGAGGAGATTGTCATAGAAGCTCTCATTGTGAGCTCTTCCTGAGAACACATTGGTGGATATGGTAATGGGCAGTTACTTGCTGAAGTCTGGAAGGTGGCTTTTAAGATTCTGATGCCAATACGGATCAGACCCGCCGTACTGAGGAGCGATGTGATGCTTCGTTACTCTCCCCCTGGCATTTTATGTAAGAGCCCGCTCTGGTTTGGTGTTTGGAATGACACAGTGGGCTGAGAAATCTCCCATATTTAGCCAGGTTTGAAGTTCTTGAACATCTTCACTTTTGCATAATTTCAATTTTGGCATCTTGAGTTGTTGTAGCTTAAGATTTGTAGCAAGAACAAATAGTCTCTCCTATGAGATGGTCAGATTGTACAATCTAATTTTGGAGTTTCTTACCAAACTAACAGGAGTGCTGCTACAGAGTGGTTTAGCAGAAGTGTTGAGCTTAAGCAGTACATGCTGTCGCAGAGTCAGTTTTCTTCCCCTCCTCCTCCTCATTTCTGCCCTGCCAGATTTTAGCATATGCCTGATCTTGCGATGAGGAAATTTAGGGAACTGAACTGGTGCAAAGCTAGCCCCTACAAACAACCAAAAAAAAGGATGAGTTTCTCTCTCTGGCCTGACTCACTGAGGGTCAGGGGGGCAGGAGTGATAACACGGGAGAGGTGGGAGGACAGGACTTTACCTTCTTATGACAGCTGACCAGGGGGTGGCTTTGCTGTGGTGTTTGAGCAGCCTGTGAAGGAGAAGCTTTTCAGATCCTTCTGAAGACACTCCATCTTTCTTCCTTTCAGCCCTCTGTGTTTTCAGAAGAACATAACCAGTTAATATCTGAAATTTCCCCAGTAAGCTTTCTATGGCAATAAACACCGTGAACAATTTAAATGGGAAAAATTGATTTTTACTAGGTCTAGAACACAGATGTCAAATCATCCCTATAATGAAGAGCAGGCCATATGTTAATCAGAGATGCAAATACGGCTTCATGATTTAATTTTGGGCAGCAGTCGGAACATAAGTGGAGAGCAAATAAATTTAATATGTGAGGGGGGGGAAAAAATCGGAGAGGAAGGAAAAAGGGGAAAAATACAGAAATATGAACAAGGCTGGTATTTTTTGACAGGATCATGACAGCAAGAAGGACAGAGGAGAATTGACAGATGAATGAAAGATTGAAAAATTAGATGTAATTCAGTATCCTTGTAGCGGTTATCTGATATGAAATTTAGTGTTCTTGGAGGGTTGTTTACTAAGCTCTTCTTACACAGGCCTGTCATAAGGATTTTAAGAAAAAGGAGATGAATTCCATCTCAGATGCAGTCCTAACTGCTGCTGGTTTTGCTTTTGCTTAAGCCAGGGTTTTCATAGAATGGTTAGAGTTGGATGGGACCTTAAGATGATCGAGTTCCAACCCCTATGCTGTGGGCTTGGACACCTCCCACTAGAGCAGGTTGCTCAAAGCCCCATCCAGCCTGGCCTTGAACACTTCCAGGGATGGGGCATCCGCAACTACACTGGGCAACCTGTTCCACTGTCTCACCACCCTCACAGGAAAGAATTTCTTCCTGATATCTAATCTAAACCTCCCCTCTTTTGGTTTAAAACAATTTCCCCTTGTCCTGTGATCACTACTCTCCCAGATAGAGCACCTCCCCACCTCTCCTGTAGGCCCCCTTTATGTATGGGAAGGCTTCTGTTTACAGCTGGAGGTGAAGGAAGAGCGGCTACACTCAGGGACATCAGTGTCATGCTGTTTTCTAACATTATGGTTCTTTGTTACTGTTGTTTAGCAAACTAAAATCCAGTCTTAAGCATAATGGAGATGTTGATTCAATATTTCCAAATTAATGTGATGTATTAATTTATCACATTGTGTAGGTATGTCATGGAATTTCTCACAGGAGCAGCTTTGGGCTATTTTATGGAGTGTTAGAAGGTCAGCCTGGCGATTGTCACAGGGCTGCACCAACAGATGGGTGCAAAACTGCTCATGCTGTGCTAGGAGTTTGATACAGAGTTATTTGAAGTCTGTGCAAATCCTTCCGTTGACTTTGCTGCTTAGGTTAGTCTTTGGAGAAGGAACTTCAGTCTAGTTTAATGGCTCACTTTCATGAGTACTGAAGAAATTAAAGCTTATCTCTGAAACAGTTACCCTGCTAAACAACAGAAACTGCTAAGCCACACAGAGCAGTAATAAAGTAGATTGCATCATAACATAATCCTGAAGATAAGAGCATTTAAAGCTTTGATCTGCTTTTTTCGTTTCTGAAAATTTCAACAGAAACGTAGGCGCAGTTCTGCGAGGTGAGAAGTAATCTCTTTCTCAGGATAAGCCAAGGCGGTGTGGAGTGTTAAGGATTTTTTGTTTTTTCTTTCTTCATCAGTTTGAAAATTCTTGCTACTTGCAAGTACTGGGTTAGAATAGTCAAATTTGATTTATGTTTTTTTTCTTTAATTCAGTAAACTTCCTGTTGGAGACAAGGTGCCAAAGATAATTTTCAATAAAATGTATTGTTTGCCAGTCTTAGTGTGGGGAAAAAAAAAAAAAAGATGACATACAATGCATTATTATACTTCTGTCATTAAATGTATTTCTTGATTTTCAGGGGCAGACAAATTGGAGGATCATGCAAGAACAAAAATTATTTGGTTGTGCTACTGCTGCCTTAGTTGCAATTACCATAATGACTGTAAATGTACCTGTTTGCGCAGCTATTAATACTAAAAATAAGATTTTTGTTCCTAGCTACTATTCATGATGCCAATCTGTTAAATACTGTTGAAGTAAACATTTTTGGTGATGAAGGGCAAGTGAGTTTGATGCCGAAGGTTGAATTTGATAGGACTTGTAAAATAGCATTTGAAACCCTGTTGTCATTATTCTTTGATGTCTTTGCTGGGCTCTCCTACAGTGTCCTGTTCTTGAGATGCTTTGAGTTTTAGTTGGATGCGGCCATAGTCGCATGTTAAGTTGTTGCCTTAACTGTTTAATTGGGGAATTGTTACACAATGAACGAGGAGAAATGATAGTAGACTCTGATAGACTCCATCAACACCGTTTGTCAATTGATTTACTCAGCATGTGGTGTCATCTCCTGAGATCCATAGTTTGTTTTCTTAGTTTCAGAATTTGAAATGTTAATCTGCATCATGCTAAAACTTTTTTTTTTTAATCCCCTACTAGCAGTAAGAATAAAGTAATCGAAAGTTTTCATATAATACTTTTTCTGAGAAAAGGTATTTGTATATCTACCTTGTAGGGCTCCGTTACTGGAACCTGCTCTTGATATGTGCAGCATGGGAATGACTAAATGCTCGGGCAGGGACAGGACTGATGCTGTATACATCAGACCTGCTCTCTCAACTACCTTTTTTTGAAGAGTATTCAACCAGGGTCACACATTCTTTCTGGATTTTTAATGCTACCATACTATTAGCCTGGCATATCTTAAAAATGGCAATCAGCAAAGATGATCAGAGTCTGGAGTGCCTCTCCTATGAGGACAGGCTGAGAGAGCTGGGATTGTTCAGTCTAGAGAAGAGAAGGCTCTGAGAAGACTTTATAGCCCCCTCCTGTACCTAAAGGGGGCCTACAGGGAAGATTGGGACTCTTCATTAGGGAGTGTAGCAATAGGACAGGGGGTAAGGGTTTTAAACTGAAAGAGGGGAGATTTAGATGAGATATTAGGAAGGAATTCTTTCCTGTGAGGGTGGTGAGATGCTGAAACAGGCTGCTCAGGGAAATTGTGGATGTTCCATCCCTGGAAGTGTTCAGGGCTGGGCTGAATGGGTCTTGAGCAACCTGCTCAAAGAGGCCAGTGGAAGTTGCTATGAAGTAGCTGTGTCATGCTGTCAGCAACCTGTTAATGCTGTTACTTATATGAAGTGAACATGTTTTTTTTTGTTTGTTTGTTTCATATTGAAAGCATGATTCAAGCAGTATGTGGACTGAGAATACACAGTGCTGTTTGTCCTTTTGACCCTGTTGACAGTATCTGGCTGAGGGGAGGGTTCTTTGCTCTTGGCCATGCTGTTACCCTGTTGTATGAGCAGGTTGGAAGATCTGCTGGCAAGGTAGATGGGGCAGACAGGCAGTGCATGGGCATATTCCAGTTGTCCAGTTTTGGATTGGAAAGGAGATGTGGGATTACAGTCCTTTGTCCTTTAAAATTCAGGATCAACACATCTTGGAAGATTCATAATCAACTTGGACTTGAAAGTCTACTCCCTTTGCTCAGCCTGCCTTTGAGCACTTGGAGATGCACATCCCATTTCTGCTTGAGAATAAGGCCTTACATGTATTGGTGTGGAAGTTTTGTTGGTTATGATTGGACATAATGTTATGCCACAGCAGTGGTGTTCTCTAGGGATTAACATAACTGTGGTCAATTGAGTCATTGGGAGCAATTTGAAGTGCTTCTGGTTTCTCCATTTGGCAACCATCCTAATCCTCTTGAGATTGTCCTTTTGTAAGAGATGGGGCGAGGCGGGGGAGGAAGCTTTTCATTCTGCCTTTCTTTGAGCTGGTGGATTCAATCTTTTTTTTAGAGAAGTCCGTGTCAGAGTTCCCATTGACTTCAGTGGAGCATGCAGTATGAGGCCTCAAATAATGTTTTGCCATCTGTGTGGGAACAGACTGCAGGAGGAAGAAGGCTGGCAAGAAAATGTTTAGCTTCTTTTTTGGTGGGGGATGGAGCACTGAGTTTGTTCTTTGGTTTGCATACTTCTGAGCTGCTTCTGTTATACATACAGATGCCTACAGGCAGCACAATGACTGGGAACTTCATGCTCGTCTATATTGCTGCTTATATACCAATTTATGAGCACCTTCTGTCAGAACCTTTCTCCTCCTAATGTCTGCAAGGTTCAAGAGCCAGCTCTGCAGCAATGTTTGTTAGCTGTAAGAGGAAGAAAATACTCAGAAGCTTTGGTCCAAAACCTCTCCTGTGTTTTGTAAACAACTTGGAGCCAGTGGGTACCTGGACTTGTTGAGAGTGTGTGATGATGGAGCGTGGTCTGAGGGGCTGTGTGCTCCATCTCATGTGTTCTTACAGCTGGGAAATAAAGCAATCCAGGTGGGTCTGCTGTGGTAATGCAGCAACGGAGAGGGATTTTTCTCCTCCATGGGTTTCACTCTTAAAAAAACAGGAATAAGATACTATGATTTTTCTAAAAGAAGAGTGCTACCAGAGTGTTAAGCAGTTGAATTGACCTGGGAGACAGGGCATGTTTCAGACCCGTGGCTGCCTCAGTCTGCCACTACAGGTGGTATGTGCGTGCATTCTATCAGATTTGAGAGTCTGTTGTAGAAAAAGGAAGGTAGGGCTTCGCTTTATGGAAGAGCACAGATGATGATGCCCGCTTCACTTCTTGCTCTGCTTTCAGACTGGCAGTTGCTGGTGGACTCCAGGGCACAGCTTCATCTGAAGGATCGTTGGCTGAAAGCCCTTTCTCTCAAGCGAGGAGACTGCTGGGAGGTCCTCTTGTTAAATACCCACATGGGCATCATTCATGGGCTCAGGATGATGGCTTACTTCTTTAGCAGCTGCAGTATTGAGCAGAAAATTGGGATTAGTTAGGTTTTCAGTCCAATTTAGTAACTGTAAATGAAGGTGCCAAAAAGTTTACTAAAAAAAGATAGAATTTTTACATCTTCCTTGGACAAATTTTCAAGCTTTGTTGCAAAGAGAGCTGCAGAGGACAGTCATTACAGACCTCTCCATACCCTTTGTCTCTTCTCCCATCACCTTGGGGATTTGAAATGTTATGAAGCAGAATTAGAGAAACAGTAAGTGCAATTTATGCGTAAAAACGAGTTCAAAGTAATCTGGGAGCAATAATACCTTTAATAGCTAATGAAGAGTTCTTAATATCCTATTGGGCATTGGCTTTCAGTAATGCTTTTTGAGTGTTACTAGAGACCTGAGCAGTAAGTTCTGTCCCATATAAAGCAGAGCTCGCACCATGTGTGTACGAGCTGCTTCCTCAGCAGATTTCCTTCATTGTGTGACTAAGGCCTCCATTGCCTGGTGCTTCCATTTGACATTTTTCTTCCTTCTTTTCTTTTTCCCAGCATGAAAATATGAAGCAAATTTTTGCAGAAGTCTCAGCAATGTTTATAACACATTATTTCATTCTTCTTTTACAAAGTCCTCCATTGCTCTGGAAAAAAGAATTGTGAAAATGCATTCAGCTTCTTAATATAGTTTATTGTTTTAGAAATTCAACATTTCTTTGAGTTTACTGGTTTAGGTTTGCTTTTCTGTTTTCCCTGACTCAAAAGAAGCTGGTTTTGTGGGAGTTCACAGTAATTAAAGGGGAGAGGGGGGATAAGGAAAGAATAATTGGGGAGAAAAAAAAAACCCAGCCCTAAAAAAATATGGTTCTTTTGAAAATGTCCTTACTCAAAACTGAATACATGAAGCAAGTGAAAGTGTTATGGAAGTTATGTGGTCTCTTAAAGTGTAGTGACCAAATTCCTGAAATGTTTCTAATAGTTTCTTTCTCAGTGAAATTGCTTAATGGGTGCAGGGGACATGTTTTTGTACAAACATTTGTATCATATGGATTTTTCTGCATTTGAAAATTATTTCAGATTGAAGTACAATGCATGTTTAAAATGAGATCCTGAATAAGTCCAGTCAGGACTTGCATGAATCAGGCTGAAGTGCATTTTTTCAGCTTGTTCAACTTTCAGACTGCAATACTCAAATTTATTGTCTATGTTTTGAAGCATTTGTTATTAATGAGTCCCCCATTTGAAACAGAAACACATGTGAAACTTAAAAGACTAAATGAACTTCTGTCTTGATAGCAGTTCCAAATTGCAGTTCCCTTGAGGAAGGTAGGGCTTCAGAAAATGTGTAGTGACAGTTTGTATAGGTGAGCTTTGATGGTAAACTTCATTTAATCTGAGCTATAGTTAATATTGTTAACAGAAGTAAGGAATACCAGATTTATCTTCAGTCACGTATTGTCCAGGTTACTGTCCTAAGAGAGCAATTTGCAGGCTCGCTCTCTTATTTTGAGGCAGTGGTGAGGCAGTTCTGATTCTCGTAACATTTGGACCAGAGTAGACTCTTAACAGCTTGGAGAAAACTACAAATTTATAATATTTGCCCAGATTTGATTTCTTTAGGAAGCAGATTTTTATCCTATTTTATACTGACACTAAATATTCTGTGTTTGTAATTTAAAGCTGTAGTCTATATAATGTGTATCTCATGCATAAACCCAAGAATTATTAAAAACATTGCTACTTGATTTAAAAGGGAAAAAAAAGGAAAAAATAAAAAGAAGCAGTGTTGTCTTAGAGCTACCCAAGTAGTTACTGCAGGTATCCTGTTTCAAAGGACCACTATGGAAATATAAAATACTGCTTGTACAGTAAGACAAGAAATGTCTTATTAATTGGAAATGTTAGTGATCTGAATGTTTTCTGCAGATATGCTCCCTATAGTTTCCTTCCTCATGTTCAACTTTTAATTATTTTTTTAAGGTCACGTTGTATTTTAGAACACCAGGTAGTCTGTTTCACGCTTGCAGTTTTCCCAAACTTTTTCTGTATCCCTTTCACTACTGGACTAAATCACATGGTTTTATTGAATTCTGGATGATGGAGTGTGACCACTGTATCAGAATATGGCCCTATATTAACCACTTCCCATTCTGGGTACTAGAGCCTGAAGTTGATTTCATGAAAAGGGAAATCACAGCTGCGTTTGTCTCTTGGGGCATGCATGCAACTGAATCTAGGCTCTTAGATTAATAAATTACCCTTTGGCTAGTTCCGCAGTAAACTCAAGAATGCATAAATTAATTAGATTATTAAAAATGAGTTTCCAGGCCTGTTACTTTGTGACAGTTCTTGCGTGGCCCTGAGGACAACTCTCACACAAAGTAGGTCATTTCACAAGCAATGGAACTTGGAAACAGTTGAATAGAGAACAATTATATTTTTTCAAGTATATTTTTGTGGATTTTATGCTACTCCTTGGGTATGTTTTGTACCGTGATTTGCTCAACAAACATAACTAACGCCTTCCTTGTATTCATTCATGTTCCTGTTAGAAAGGTGGGAGGTTTCTCAAGGTGAAGCTTGTGAAACTTCAGGTGGGTAATTTGATGACTTAAAAATGTGTATTATAGCCCATTTAGTTTGTTGATATCTTTCAAAACCTAGGGAAAAGAAATTTGTAACTTGTAATGATTTTCACAAAGCTATTTAATTGCTTAATTTCATGCCTTCAGAACGGCACCCCATCTTAGGGCAGAAATTGTTGGCACAAGATTTGGTTCTTTCCCTACTGGCCCCTTTTGAAACATGCCATACTTGAGATAACGTACGGTGTTTTGTCATCATAATCATGATGATACAGCAACAACCAAAAAAGTCAGACTTTGTTGTTTGGGTTTTTTGTTGTTGTTGTGTTTGGTGTGTTTTGTTTTGTTTCCTTTTAATACTTGCTTTTTAAAAAGCTTAGTCCTGCTAAGGACTGCTCCTGAAGATCCAGGTCAGATACCTGAGCCTTTTTTGCAGTCCCATGAATGCAAGTCCTGTGGCCAGTGCAGGTATTGTTTAAACACCCTCCTTGCGTATTAGTTGTCTAACACAGATCACTCACACTTCATATAGTGATGTGATCGAGGAAGGAGTTGGTGCCAAGAGAGCACTATGCCTCATGTTCCACCCACTGACGTGTACTGTTGAAGGGATGGAAACCTGCAGGATTATCTGGAAAACCAAACCCAGGCCCTCTAGCTGCTTACACTGACCCACCTCCCCACCTTCCTTGATATGGTGACACAGTGCTTCAGGCAACTCTTAAAGAGGGAATGGGATGGATGAAATGTTTTTATCATGCCTAAAGGAGTCTAGTTCTTAAGTTCTTAATGTTTTTTTCCACTTTTTTTTTTTTTTAAACTGCTTGTGGCTGCCCATTTCCTTCCTCTTGGGAGAACAACAGTCCTTATCCTTTATACATATGTTACTTTGGGATAAAAATACCCTGTTAACTTCACTAGGTGGTTATTCCATCTCACTGCTCTAATACTTAGCTGTATTTCTGCAGAAATTCAATCAGGAAAAAACAAGCACACAAACAAACAAAAGAAGCCCTACCAAAACCCTAGCAACCCCAAACCCAAAACTGCTTCTAGTGGTGCTGTAGAATAACAGGCAGGTTTAGTCTCATCTTCTGTGTTTGTACTTGAGCAGAGTAAAACTGAATGGGTTTATGGTGGCATGACAAAGTAGGCTTTGCTGTCTCTCTGTGAATAAAAGTTTCTGCCTACATGGAAATAGAAGTGCTTGTTGGATTTAAACCAGTAGGTGCTGAAGGTGGACAGGGAAGCATCTTAGAAGAGGCTGTAAGTTCAACCCTGTTTACTCTGAGGTTTTATAGTATGAGCAGCTAGATATTCTCTGTAATTAGACAAGAGAGACTTTAGAGACCTGATGCGGTAAACATAATTTGTCTGGCAGGGCTGAGATTTTTGCTTTGGTTTTCTTATTGGCATTCAAACATATTTGTGTTAGAAAATCAAGGACTTAAAAGGCAGTGAGGAGAATGTGGTTGACCATACAGCCTTATTTCTGCTTACATAGGCTTCTACCTTCCCTGTGTGCAGAGGAAAGCACACAGAGAAAGCCAGTGTGTGAGTGTTCAATTAAGTCTGTGTTAATGCACAGAGCCCTGTGTGTGAATTGGGGTTGAGCAGGCTACTTCATGTCTGGCAGTTTTTCTGATTGCTTTAATTACAAGGTAGCTGGCAGTCTCCCATGAAATTCCAGATAAAAAATGCATCAGGATTTTTTATTTTTTTCTTTTAAGAGAAAATACCATATACTTGTGAAGCTTTTTGTGGGTGAACCAACCCAACTAACCACTGTACTAAAACCAGCTTATGTTTCTACCATTCTCAATACCAAGAGTACTTGGGATACTATACCAGGATTTTATATATACCCTATTGACACCGAAAAGCAATGTGTGTTCTTATCACCAGGAGTAAAGCCACAGCAACATCTTGATCTTTTCTCCATCTCCTACTTTCATCTGTGGATAATGCCTAGAAGGCTCATCATGTCCTCACACACGCACCTGGGGTTTTTTTGGGGGGAGTGGGGTGGTTTTTCTGGTGTTTTGTTTGTTTTGTTTTGTTTTTTTTCTTCCATAGGTTGGAATCAGTAATGAAGGAAGCTAGTTTGAAACGCATGCTGGCTTTGCATGCTTGGAAGAAAAAGTGAAGAAGTTCAAAAGATGCTTAGGAGAAGAAGGGCAGAGCATTTGCCTCTTAGCACAGGGATTAAGAGTTGCAGGGTGGGCAGGCAGTTTGCAAATGGGAGCTAACAGGATGCCAGGATTAATGGACTGGAGAGAGAAGAGTTGGGGTGAAGGGAGTGGGAATAGTGGATGAGTTTCATGGCAGGAAACTTCCAAAAGGCAGCTCTGTGTATAATAGCAAAGCAGTTGAGATGCTGGAAGGGAGGAGGATGATTTGATAGGTGGGCCTTAAGAAATAGATTTAAGGGCAATATGTGAAAGGGCAGAGGGCTGACCCAGATAGCTAGTGATGCTGCAGCCATTAAAAACTGAAGGATGTTATAGATAGATGTTAGGTGATATGGCTGAAGATAAGAAGTATTATGCCTTTGGAAACTTTCCTCAGGGTTGAATTAAAAGAAATAATTCTCTGGCTAGGCTGGAAGACATTCAGCCTGGGATTATTTACTTACTCTAAGTAATAGGGTGTAGTTTTCCTTTTAGGGATTGATTACTTCTCTTTCCTTTGAAACTGCAGGGTTAAAAGGGTTCTCTCTTTCCATGTGACATCGGGAAATTAGTGCAAATCCCTGAGATATTATGCTGATTAAGTTGAAAAAGCAGATACCTAGGACTTGTGATATGGAGCAGAGCTGTTCCTTCTTTGTCACCTTCAGCCACATCACCTTTCTCAGGTTGGCCCAGAGGGAGAGTTGGGTTACAGAGAATGCCAGGAAAAGCTGGGATGCCAACTAGCTCTGTAGCTTTGCTTCTGTGTGTAGAAGTGTCTGTGTGGTTGAGAAAACCAGGGACACGTGGCTGAGCTTGGTCAGGCGTGAGAGGACATAGCTGAAGCAACAAGAGCAGGAAAGGTGCTTCTGTTGACCAAGGGAGTGTCTGGGCTGGAGGGGTGATGGTTCCCAGCCAGGAGATGCCACAGGGAGAGCTGTAGGCCTGCAACACTGGTTGTGTAAACACACAAGTTCCTCTGATATTTGCAGTGCTAGGTGAAGCACAACTATGTTTGCTTTTACTTGGTAATGAGGAGAACCCAGTTCATATTTCATAACTTTGTCTGAGGATAGGTTAGCCAGAAGGAGAACAGCGCTATTGCTGCACAATAACTCTGAGGAAAAATAGAAGAGATTAGGATGTGGTGGCTGGGAGATGAGCCAGTGTGGCAATTCATGGGTCATCTCTTGTGAAACAGTAACTGCTGCCTGTGGATTTTGGACCTCAGGGGCTCTCCGGAGCAGTCAACTTGACCATACGTAGCATGGGGTTTGTGTTGATCTGTTAAATTCTGTGTCAAGCTTGTACACACTTTTCGATTCAATACAGGGGTTGTTTCACCCGGTAAACCTACACATCTACTCAGGAGTTACGGCTAGAGCAGATGCACTCAGAGCCAGGATTCAAAATCATAATTTGGGCCAGCAGTTGCTGGAGAAACAGGCAAAAAATTAGGACAGCTGTTAGAAATAAGCAGGGGTGTAAAGGTTATAAGCACCCATAGTTGCATGTGTTAAGTGTGTGCAATGTCTTTTTTTCCCTTTATTTTTAAATAAGTTCAAGAGACAGTCTTTTCACAGGAGTTTGAGACTCGTATCCTTTTTTTTTTTTTAATGGGGGTTTTTAGTTTGACATTATTTTTAGCATTTAAGTTATGTGATTTTACAGCAGAAATTAAAACAACCTGACTCTCAAAAGTTCGTGTTTCTGAAGTCCTGATTCTGAGTTTCAATGTTAATTGATGAAGATTCAAAATTACCTTATACTAAGATCCTCTATAATAATGTGGAAAAATGGTTGTAAAAACCAGTAATAAACTAGAATATGTTGACATGAGGCATAATGACTTGAATCTGCCTGTTTTGCAGGTACAGATTGCAAGACTTGAGAACAGGGTATTTCATGCAGGGTAGGCTGTGCTGATATCGTTGCTGCTCTTGTGATGCCACTGCCACAGCTGATCTGGGACAACTGGGACTCTGCAGCATTGCTGTTTCCAGAGTCAGAGATTGGAAAGCTTTCACGTGACCATGCAGACATAATTATTGCAACCCCAGGCACAAATACAGGTTGGACAGAGAATGGCTGGAGAGCAGCCCTGAGGAGAAGGACTTGGGAGTGCTCATGGATGAGAAGCTCAACATGAGCCGGCAGTGCGCGCTGGCAGCCCAGAAAGCCAACTGTATCCTGGGCTGCATCAAAAGAAGTGTGAGCAGCAGGTCACAGGAGGTGATTCTCCCCCTCTACTCTGCGCTTGTGAGACCCCACCTGGAGTACTGTGTTCAGTTCTGTAGTCCTCAACATAGAAAGGACATCGAACTGTTGGACCAGGTCCAGCGCAGGGCCACCAAGATGATTAGAGGGATGGAGCACCTCTCCTATGAGGATAGGCTGAGAGAGCTGGGACTGTTCAGCCTGGAGAAGAGAAAGCTCCGGGGAGACCTGATAACAGCCTTCCAGTATCTGAAGGGAGCCTACAGGAGAGCTGGGGAGGGACTCTGTCAGGAAGTCTAGTGACAGGACGAGGGGTAATGGTTTTAAATTGGAAGAGGGGAGATTTAGATTAGATATTAGGAAGAAGTTCTTTACTGTGAGGGTGGTGAGGCACTGGAACAGGTTGCCCAGGGAAGTTGTTGAAACCCCATCCCTGGAAGTGTTCAAGGCCAGGCTGGATGGGGCTTTGAGCAACCTGCTCTAGTGGGAGGTGTCCCTGTCCATGGCAGGGGGGTTGGAACTTGATGATTTTTAAGGTCCGTTCCAACTCTAACCATTCTATGATTCTATGATTGTCACGTTTGTGATTTCTATTCAAAATCTTGAAAAGCAAATTATCTAATAATTTCTGTGAACAGTTCTCAGTGTTAAAGTAACATCGATATAACCGTAGAATATTCGAAGTACAAAAGTTGCATGGTCGAATTGGAAGGAAACTTGTCCACAGACCAGCTCGTTTTGTTTTTTGTTCCCCACCCCTCCTTTTCTGGGGGGAAAGTCAGGGAGGAGAGCAGGCAGGGAGAGTTTGGATGTAATCGAACTGTTTTCTAGCTTGAGTTATCTTCCCCTTTTAAGTAATTCAAAGCATTCATATGATTCAAGTTGCCATAATAAAAATAAAGATGCAACTGCTAAAATCACCCTAGTTCTTATTCTGTTTACAGCAGTGATTTCTTCTTCATCTTTTATCTGTATGAATATTTCTTTCTAGCATTTCTATGGTCAGTCTTGCGTTTAGTTCTTAATATACATACTGTCACTGACTGCCTGAGACAGATTTCAAGCAGAATGCCAGCTTATAAATACCTGTCAGATCTGGGGTGCATTAACACCACTTCTTCGGTGGCATGTTGCAGAGAGACTGCACAATGTGCTTTCAGTGAGACTGAGCAGCCTTTTCTCATTATGAGAGTAGAGTTGAGAATTATGTTTTAATTCAAGCTGGCTTCACAGTCATGCCATGCCAGGTGCTGAAGCTTCGGTTAAAAAGAAAATCTAGAATTTAAGCCAAGATATCATGACTAGGTGCAGCAAACAACTGAAGGATTAAGGAAGAAGAACAGAAAGAAATAATCATAAAAAAAAAAAGTGTCCACTTCAGGTTGATAGAGAGTTTGGTGGCAATAATACACATCTCTGATTTGGAGCAGTCAACATTAAAACTGTGTGTGGAGAAAAGTACTAAGGTGTTTAAATAAAAAACAGCAATTGATTACATGTCAATTTTGCACCTTAATTTTAAACAGTACTGGTTTTGCTTCTTGCTTGGGTTCTCTGCCAATGTTCCAAATTGTTGATGAAGGCAGATGCTGATTATGCTTTATGTTCTTTAGTCTAAGAAACTGTTTCTTTTTCCTTTTCTTAATTAATGTTGAAGTGTAACACCACCCTGTGCTTCACAAGGAGTGCATCTGTGTATGTGCAAGTGTGTGTTCCGTTTAATGGTTTCCATGGATGGAGCATGCTCCATTAGTAACTCAGACCATTAGACCATTTGTTACTCTCAAATAATCTTATTCTCTTCTATGTGATGATTCTGCTTTTGCAATATGAAGGGAAAGATCCTTAAGTTCAATCAGAAGTAAGAATAAATCTGTTCCACTAATTCCACTCATATACATTATGATAGCACTTTAAGATTTAGAAATACTTATATCTGTTGATATTGTTATTTTAATTGCGTAATAAAAAAATGCAGAAGTAAATTGAAATAGTTCCAGTAACCTCCTAATCATCAGCTAACTTTGTAAACCTTTCAAAAATAGATTTGAAAATATGATAAAAGAAGCAATATTCTGAATAAAGTTACTCTAGAAGATGGAGGGGCACAATGACTAAAATCAAGAAGTGGAATCCAGTGGTTTTGAATCTAAATGTCTTTTGTATCAGAGATGATTGTCTCATGATTATGCTCAAGTTTTATTTCAAATTGCACCAAGATGTACAGTGTTCATTTGCTTCTGCTGAGCATATATGACTGGATGGAGAAACCTATTTATGCAATCATATGTTGGGGGTGAATTTTAAAACAAAAACCAACCAAACACAAAACACCCCAAAAAACCTCAAGACCAAAAAAATCCACCACCCCTAAACAAAAATAAAACTCTGTCCTAGAGATTACAGTTGCATTTACTGCTGATATTTGAGTGCTGGCAGATATTACCCAGGGAGGCTGTGGAGTTTCCATCCTGGAGATAGTCAGAAGCCATGTAGACACAGTCCTGGCAACCAGCTCTGGGTGACCCTGCACCCAGAGTGGGCCCAGATGACCTCCAGAGGTCACTTCCAACTTCAACCAGTTTGGGGTTCCACATGGATCAGGGTGATCATCAAAGATGGCCAGCATCGTTCACAGGACGTATGTTTCCAAGTATCATTGTGGCGGCTGAATAGGAGTATCCTTGTTAGTAGGCATTTCCTCCTTTTAACATAGGAATGTCTAGTAGGGGGTAGGCTACTTGGAGAAACACCCTTGGGGGCACAGTTGTTCAGTCTCAACATTCAGCAACTCAGCACTCTTGTTAGCAATGTATAGGATAAGTTAAGATCTTCACAAATTTTAAAATTTCATACTGCCAGGAGCTCTCCTTGACTGCTGGCTGTCATCTGCTGCCCTTCCTCAAATAGTCTCCCCACCCTGGCATTCCCTGTGTGCAAGGGGCCTGGAAGACCCATCCACCATGCCCAAAGGCCTCTTGGTTGGTCTCTTCCTTTCCTAGGGGCATCTGCAGTGGTGGTGGTGACCCATCTGCTTCATTGCTTTGGTCATTTTCTCTCCCTCGCAACTTTGGATCTTTTGGATTTTCCCCAATATGTCTCACAATAATGCCAAGTCTCCTATTAGGTAACACATATGGATTGTATGATCTCTGGAGGTCCCTTCCAACTCTGACAATTTTGTGATTCCATGATATTTGAGGATGTTGTTAAAACACTATTGCTGTTGTATCAGCAATACCTGTGATTGTAGACAGATCAAAATGCCCTTTCTTTTCTTTCATTAAGCATGTGTGCATTTTAGTCCTAAATCCACGTGTCATCACATTTGGTAGTGGTAGACACAAATGTAAACAGAATTGTGTTCTGAGTAGCCCGAGAGCAGAGGCTTTTTACGTTTTTGTTTCAGAAGTCAGTAGATAGGGAAACTTAGTAATGAAAATGGAAGTAAATGAAGATCTAGCAGTGATTTCCAACTACCATTTGAAGTTTTTAGATTACATTGACCTCTGTTTCTTCCACTGCTTCTTCAAAATATATTAAAGGAATTACTCTGCAATAAGTTCTGACAATGTTGGAAGTTTGGATCTCCTGTAACTTTCTAGAGCTGCTTGCTCTGACTCTAGAAAGAGCAGTGGCTCATTAAGGGCACTATAAATAAATGTGGGGCTCATTTTTCTGTGCCACTAAGTAGGTCCCACTTCAATTCAGAGCAGATACCTTATGTAAGTTTAGTGAGGGGAACTTTCCTCAGTGCTTACGCGTTGCTGGCCTCAACCTATTGATAATGAAATTCAAAGCCTGTTTTCTCTTGTGAAGGGTGGACAGAGCTTTGTATGAGCTGTCAGAGGAAATTAAGAGTTTAGTAACTGATGTAGAAACAGAAGAGGAGCTCTGTTTGTATTTCTTCATCTTTGTGTGCTTTTGACAAATACTGTTAACTACTTAGAATTTGGTACACTGTACTAACCAGAAGTTAAAATGAAGATTTTTGGGAGATGACAAAAATAACATAGTAATTTCTTCTCCCTCTAATCTTATTGTTTCAATAAGTTTCTACAGTAAGCGTTCACTCCTACTCATTAGAAATTCACCTCAGGAAAGCAACTAAGTGTGTCTTTGTTCTCACAGATCAGAATCCTATTTTCTACCATTTTGAAGCTATGTGCATGTTCCTGGGGATGCATAAATTGCTTTGAGGTCGGGGTTCTTTTCATAATTTCCTTTTTTTTTACATTCCAGTCCAGCAATTGTGAAATTATTTTGTCTTCATTTAGGGCATTTACTTCCTCTGTACATGACAAGTGACACTTAACCCCGAGGAATGTTAAAATGTCCCTGATGAGCGTTGGTGCCATTGTGATATCTCAAGCACATGGTTTGTGACGCTATCCAGTGTTACGTAACCGTGGGCTGTAATTACTCAGATGTGACGTCTGCTGATGTATGAACTCGGAAGAGTGCAGCGTGATGGTGCTAAAGGCAGTGAGCAAAGAAAATCACATTTTTCTCTTGCATCTTGCTTGTTAGCTCTGGAGGCAGCTGTGCTGCCTTGCCACGTAAGATTTACACAGCAGCTGAGGTGTGAAATTTCCCGCTGCGGTGACATCCTAATCCATTTTGGCAGTGCTGTGACAAGAGCCAAGAGCACGAGCGTGTGCAGACCTGTTTGGTGGAACTGAGGGGGGGACCCAAGGGAAAAGATTAAGAGATTGAAGAGGAAAGGAGAGCTTTCTTGGAATTTGCAACCTTGCTGTTTCAGGTCAGAGTTCAGTGTTTGAAATGCTGATGGAGCAGAGGGAGCAGTAAGTTCCTCTGGAGCTGCTTTCTGCAAGCAGTGTGAAAATGGTGGGATATTTGTAATGTGGATGGTGACCATCAGCCCTGGTACATGCCGACAAAAAGATCAAAGCAAAGCTACAACCTTCTGAGTTCAGGAAACTTTCACTCTTAAGATTTCAGTTCTACTCTGTGGGCTTTCTTCAAGTAAACTGTATTTCGTGTTCTGGGTTAGCATAGAAGGTTGCATCTGAAGCCTCTGTGTGCATTTTAACCATACGTTAACCATACCAGATGCTGCTGTCTAAGCTGGCAAAAACATGCCCGATGGCTTCTGTGAAGCATTTAGGGGAAGCAAGAGGTATCTGATTGAAGAATGCTGTTTTGTAATAGAAGGCAGAATTGATCTTCAGTCTCTTTACCATATAGTGCAGTTTGAAATTAGACCCAACATACAGAAGTTTTGCAAGGACAGTGATAGCCGAGATGTGGAGGAAGAGGGTATTTTGGTCAACTGTGAAATACTTGTTCAGGTGATCTTTAGCTTAAGCAGGTATAACTGGGCAAGTTACATTTTGACAGCCAGCTGTTAATACCATAATATTCTGAGCTGGCAGCCACATGTTTTAACTGATCAACAAACATGCCAGCTTTGCAGGTAAGTGTGTATACTCGTACTGTGAAGTAAACTGAGATATGTTATACAGCAGAAAAGGGAAAATATAGGAAAATGAGGATTGTATTGTGATATCCATGTTACAGACACATGTAATTGTATTGCACCCAGGGTGCATACTCGTGATAACATTTGTCTTTTTTATATTTTCAATGCTAGGTTTACCCTGAATTACAAATCACCAATGTTGTCGAAGCCAACCAGCCAGTTACGATCCAGAACTGGTGCAAGAGGGGATGGAAGCAGTGCAATGGTCACCCGCATATTGTGGTTCCCTACAGGTGTTTGGGTGAGTGACAATTTTTCAGTCTATTTTATCCTGCTCTTTTTTTTTTAAGTCTCCCCATGAAAAAGATAGTCTATATAACTGTCTTTGTATCTCTGTGAGGTGGGTTCTGTCCGGTTGCTCAGTTCTTTGGAACTGCATTAGCTGGAGAGAAAATACTCATGCTCTTCCTGTTGCTGTTTTAATGAGTAACTGCAAACCAGGCTTCTGCTTAATCCCCTGACTTTTTTTGTTACCTGTCCTCTCTCCTCTTTTCCTCCTGTATAGACATGCATGTGCCCAGTTCACAGTTTTTTGCTTATAAGCTATCCATCTTTTCCCTAAATAAATATTTTTTCCTAGTATATTTTTAATGTCTAATACTTGGTCTCTCACTGTGAAAGACAACAGGAATTTGTTATTATTGAATGCAAGCCAAAGCTGGATTATGAAGTCCCATGTTTCATCCTGCAACTTTATTTTTGTAGCAGTTGCTTGCTGTTCCCTCCTGTGTCCTTGATGCTTTGAGTCGATTCACAAATGTAAAAGGAAGGTTCAGTCTTTCATTTTCTTTCTTAACCTTTACTTCTCTGTTAGCTGTGAGCATTCAGAAAGCAGAATCTTTTTAATTTGTTGTTTTCATTAACATTCTAGGCACAATGTTTTCTTGAGATTATTCCACGAGCTATTTAAATATGTTGTTTTGACATAGCTATTTGAATTGTGATAAATTGGCTGCCCAGTTTTGTGTTTAAATGCTGGAGTTCGGAGTTGGAACTTGCCTTTCTACTAAGTCAGGAGAGCTAAAATGCTGTATGGAAAGCAATTCAGGCTATTTAATTAATGAAATAGATAATGAAAGGAATCCAGAAAATATGCAGTCTTTCTAGAATTTTTGTTAATTTGTGTAGACTGTGTAAAACACATGGCATGCTCTGCCTGATGCCCAGGCAGTAAATATGCCAACTTACAACAAAGGTAGGACTGCAGAGTAAGCATGGTACCGAAGCTATGGTCAAAGGTGCCAAAACAGCAGATGTGCAAAACCTGTGCTAAGAGGCACAGGGGAAATTTTATTGTTCAGTAAAATTTTGTATAGATAGAAAATAGGAGTTTCTGTACCTACAGTATGTAATTGTTGATGCTACTGCAGGTAAGAATGACTAGTTTATTTCGAGCAAAATTGTTCAAAGAAGAGCAAAATGCAAGATTTTTGGTGCAGGGGTGGACCTGACTCTAGTAATAAAAATCTTGACTGCAGGAAGGAACCTACTGCTTTTTGTGTTTTCCAGACTTCTGTGAGAGTTGAGTTGGTTCTTTCCACCAAAAGTTTTAATGCTAAAATGTACGTGCTCTTCTACCCATTTGTTACTGTGTTTTCTTTAGTTTTCCACGGTCAAAATAAAAGCATCAGCTTGTAGCATTGATCTATTTGAGTCAGAGAACCAACTTGTCAGAGGTGGGGCAGAACCATGGTCTCACCTAGCTTCATTGTGATATATTTGGTCAGATTCCATGTGAGTGCACTTTCAGTATTAGAGATGCAAAGGAGGAGGATTAGGCTAGTGAAACTATAAAAACTAATTTTTATTATTTATTATATTGTTATCATAAGCAAAGCTCTGAATTATGATCAGGGAAGCATTACTTTCAGGACTCTTTGTACTTAGGTAGATTTGGTCAGTGCCCTGGAGAACTTAAAACCTAATTTAAGATAAAAGACAATGTCATCACAAGAGCAAATGAATATAAATTGGCCATGAATAAATTTAATCTGGAAATTAGAAGGAAATTTCTATATGAGTAAGGAGCTTCAACAGTGTCTTGGTAAAAGGAATAAGAACTCTAGTAATTTATAAGGAAGTTCATAAATTTATGAACAGGGTTATATGCAGTTCCCTGCAGGAGTGGGGAACTGGACTTGGACTTTTAAGGTGTCTTTCCTGAGTTACGGTTTTGAATGAAAAATTATCAGGAGTTGAATGTCTGCTATCTTAGGTAGCCAAGTATGCTTTGCTTGCTGGAGGCAAAAATTTTAAAGACATTTAAACACCTCATGCCCATTAATGATTTGCCCTTAGCTCCTATTTTATATTTTAAAATCTCCACATATGATATTTTTTGTTTAATTTCCTTGTAATTGAGGCTTCCATGGTTTTGCTTGCCTGCCTGCATTTATTTTTGTCATCCTTCTGCTATGCTGCTTCATCTTTTGACCCCGACTAGAATAACACAAAAGCCTTAGATACCCATGTTCCCAAGAGTTTACTGTGAGAACAGTGGCTGTATAATTACTTCTGTTTGAGGAAAAATGTTGGATGTGACCATTATCTGTCATTTCTCCATCAACCAGCTTTCTGCTTGTTGGACTTTTTTTGCATGTGATGAAAGTGCATTAGAGAAGGAGGCTGGAGGAATGGGTCATTTTCCCAGCATGTGAGGCTCAGAGTATAGCTCATGATGGTAAGTCAGGCTTGTTTAGTACCCAGCAGCTTGGTGGTGTTATTGCTGGCAACCCACATTGTCCTCTCCTGTGGGCTCGCTGCCTTCATAGTGGTGAAGTTGGTTATAAGATGGTACCTGAAGGGAGCCTACAGGAGAGCTGGAGAGGGACTCTTTATCAGGAAGTGGAGTGATAGGATGAGGGGTAATGGTTTTAAACTGGAAGAGAGGAGATTTAGATTAGATAACAGGAAGAAATTCTTTCCTGTGAGGGTGGTGAGGCACTGGAACAGGTTTCCCAGAGAAGCTGTGGATGCCCCATCCCTGGAAGTGTTGAAGACCAGGCTGGATGGGGCTTTGAGCAACCTGCTCCAGTGAGAGGTGTCCCTGCCCATGGCAGGGGGGTTGGAACTTGGTGATCTTTAAGGTCCCTTCCAACTCTAACCATTCTATGATTCTGTGAATGGATCTTTGAAATGAAAGAAAGTCTTGAAGGGGGAAAAAAAAAGGGTAGTTCGGTGCTTCTAACAAAGACTGTTCATTTGCTTGTTCTATTGGGCAGTTACCCTTTTAATTTATTATTTTGATTTTGCTGTAGTCTAAAAGTTGTGGTCAGATACCTTGAATACTCTTGTTGCCTTGTATATCAAGGGGGTAGACTAGAAGCAGGGAGCAGACTGAATTCAGTCTGTTGATGTCTCATAGCCTTGATGACAGATTGTGTTTTTAAATAATTTTAGGCAATATCACATTAAGGTTGGTTGTTGTGGTTTTTTTCATTTTGGTAAATAATCTTGTAGCCTGCACAAATAGGTCAGTATGGGGATGCTGATTTTTATTGATTATCACCATAAGCAGTACTATGCCTGTCTTTGAGTACTTTTTCCTAAACCTCATTTGTTAGAGAGTCCTGAAAGGAGTCCTGAAAGCATGTCTTTCCTTTTCTTTATTTCTTACTAATGCTTCTTTAAGGTTAAGAGATAATTTCTTTTAAAAGCTGAATCTTGTGTCAATTCTGCGTGTGCCTCTGCTGTCCTTGGTGTGGGAGCTGCTAGTGAGCAATTTCAGAAGCTGGGCGCTGCCAGTGCACATTCCTCAGTAATTTTAGTGCAAGTAGACCCTTGATGTAGACCAACATTAAATCCATTCACTCTGATAGGAATTAAGATGCCAAAAGAAAGTTCGGCGGTGGGCAGCTGACTGCAGGTTTGAGTCTTTCAAATTTTACCTCACTTTCAGAGTCTTGAGTCGGCTTATAGTTCCTTTCATCTTGACGTTTGTTTTCTTCAGAGGTGAGAAACAGAGAGTAAGAGAAATGTGTCTGCTTTCAGGCCAGAGCATCTTCACAGTCCATTTGTGTCCCGGTCTTCAGCTGAGTGGTTCTGAGACACGTGGAGAGCATATTGCTACAGCACTTGGCTGCTCCATTAGTTTTTCTCATTGGGACTCATGCATGATGGTAGTTACTGCAGATATTTGTAGCAGTATACTTTAATAATATCGATCAGATTTGTTAGATTATACAAGTTCATATTTTCCTTTAAATGGATGCAACTAAAGTACAAAAGCAATTATTTAAATAAGGCAAAATGAAAGCCTTTATTTGAGTCAGCTGTGTGTGTCTTTGTACTGACCACATAAATATGCTGCCCCAAAAATGTTCTAATTGAACCCAAAGAAGAAAAGTTTTAATTTAAGATACGGTTTTTGTGCCTGTGCTCAGGACTTTGCAATGTTTTTAAAAAACTGCAAGGTTCAAGAGAATGTTCTCATGCAATAAATCTGCTTTACTGCTGTACTCATTGCACGCTTCTAGGGACACAGGGGATTACTGCACAGTTTCAGTTCATTGAAGAGGCAAAACGTCTTATGAAAAGAAAATTGTTGAGTAAATTTTAGTTACCTTTTTGAACACACTGAAGGCACTTACCTTATAACTGTCTTTATCTTCCAATGTGTGCTTATTGTGTGTTGAAACTCTACTATCATGGAAACAGGAATCTAGGTGAATATTTAGGATTCTTGAATGATGGTGTCAGACTGCTGTCTTTGAGGTAGAGGGAAGAAATAATCTGAGATTGAGGAGGGTTTTTTTAGCAATACAAAGACTAAAGGGTTTAATTAGGCTATTAGGGTGAGGAGTGTAATGCTTGCCATATATTCCTGAACGTGTTGTGGGTGGTCAGGTGAAGATGATGAGCCATGATAGGTGCTGGTGGAAGAATGAAGATCTGCAGCACTTCCTTGGCTTGATGTCAGGTGTGCGCTGCCATCTTCACACCTTCAACACGCAAAAAACAGGTTCTTTTGAGATCAAGCCCTCCAAAATGGTGACAGCAAGCTTGCTGTGGGGCTGTGGCTGCAGGGTTTCATCAGACAGTGCCAAGAAGCCCCATGATTTCCATTTAGTTTTATGGAAACTGTTCTTGAAAAATATCTTGGCCTCAAACCTCATTCACTGTTGGTGAATTACACCCCAACCTAGTTGCTCGTTGTGCACCATAGCCCCGGACAGAGGAGAAGCTAAATTATGCAGGTGTTCCTGGGTCAGTCTGTAGGCACGGCAGACAAACTGAGTGACAGGTGGGGTGAAGGAGAATTACTGGAGATTTGATAAACTACGCTGCATAAATTGCTTGTTTCCATACTCATGTGTGACTCTGTTTTGTTATGCTGTTAGTGTCTACTACTAAGCACCGTATTCAGGCAGCGTTTGAAGGATCCAGATGTATTGCAATATTATTATGTATGTAGCCCCTGTCAATCAAAACATGATTACTTGCAGTCGTTTGTTCATAAACAAGTGGATTAGGTGTATGACAAATACATCTTGCTGTTTGGTTATATGGTAAAAAGCTGACTTCTGTTTATGGTTTTAACAAAAACATCTCTGAAAATATTTATTATATTGTCATGCCTTATTACTCTAACAGCTTGTAAAATTAACCACTTGATGTAAGAAGAAAAGGCGTACTCAAGTTTTGATACGCATGCCTAGTCAATTATACCAAAGAAAACACCAAGGTTATGCCTGGAATGAATCATTTAAATAGAGATATATGTAACTGACAGTTCTTTTGGTTCATCTGGTAGTTTACTTGTAATTTTAACTGTGAGATAATTTTCACACAAGTGTATGAAATGCATGTTTACTACTTCTACTACTTCTTCTGGATACTTCGGAAGCACTTTCCATTGGCTTTTCCATGCAGTGCCTAATCAACAGAATGATATTAAACAGTTGTCTTGGAGTTTTCCTGTCCCTGCTAGTTTAGCAATCCGCTTCCAGCTTGCCTCATTCTCCACTCAGCCATGTGAATGATGCAGACGAGCCTCACACCACACTCTTCTCCTAAAATAAAAATATGCACTTAACTTCAGCCTACATGCCTGCATCACGTCGAGTTTTTCTGACAGCGCTAGCTGGCAGGAAGGAGGGGATCTCCAAAAAGACTTAACAATCTGAATTGCTTAGTGGGGAGACCATGGGTAGAGAAATCCTAGGCACAATGAAAAGCACAACTATTCATTGGGAGAAATATTTCATCTCTCTTCTTTGCTCCCTCACAGACAGTATTCCTGCCTGCTAGTGGTATTTTTGGTATAGTGCTGGGTGGGCAGATGAGAAAGCTGTCCCTGCACAGGCAAGGCACGTTTTTTTTTGTGAAACAGCAAGCGTGCTGCAGGGATAATGAGATGTCCTAAGACACTGGCTTCCTTCCACTGCAGCAGAGCCTTGGCAGGGACTCTCTAGCCAGGTCCCTGCCCAGGCCCAAAGCTGCATTTGGCTGCAGGCTGGCAGCTCTTTGACCTTGTGCCGATGGTCAGAATTTTCTCCTGTTTCTGTCTCCTTGCAGCTTCACTAATTGCAGCAAGCTTTTAGGGCCTCAATTCATCAAGTGTGTTCTTAAATGTGCTTATAGGCAGCGGTGTAATTAAGAGCATGCCCTGACATGCTTCACTGAAAAGAAATCGTTTTCTGTATATACCTCAGCTCTGTTGGCCTGAATTTTATGGTCAGCTTCCGTAATAGGGAAGAGGCTGTTGAGCATCAGTTGAGTTACTGATTATTTATACAAACAATAACGAGTTTATATTTTTATTATAATTCTAAGCAGCTTTATTGCCTTAAGGTTTATAACTGTGTCTTTTCAAGTATTTTCTTTGCAGAGTAGGACTGTATAATCGGTTAAAGTGGCCTCTGGCATGTTTTAGGGGACAAAATAATCATCAGCTGGAAGAAGACGTGGGGAGCAAGCAGAGCAATCCTGAATGAGATCACCCACCAGTGGCACAAAAAACTTCCTCAGGCAGTCACGGATCTGTTTCTGGAGGCTTCCACCTCCTCACTTGAGCCAAACAGTGGTTCAGCTCTTGGTTTAGCCAAATCCTAGCTGAAGGCGTGGAAACCTTGAAGTAAAGAGATAAAGCAAAATGAGCAGTCTCCACACACCAGAGTGTGCTTTTATATGTGACTAAAAGTAAATATGAAGCATCTTACTATTTTTGTCTAAAAAACCCAGAAGAAATAAATCTGAAGCTATGTATTTTTGTGCATGTTTAGTGTGTGCACGTGTTTTACTTGTTTGATGAGTGCAGTAAGGCTTTAATAAGAAAAGAATTAGTGGAAAACTTCAAAACACAAAAACTTTTTGAGATCTTGAACATAACCACTTTGTAGATCTAGTCCTAAAGCAGTAAAAAAATTCCTTATAGATAATAGATAGTCATTGAAAATGAGGGCATTATTTGTCTCTTTACAGTGGGTAAAGGAAACCAGAACAGGTTGTATATACAATTCAGGAACATCTCACAGGAAGCAAGGGGTCACTGACATATGAAAGTTGTCTTTATAGCAGTGTATTAAAGACAGCATTACAAATTGTATTAAATACTGTTTCTTTTTTCTTACTTTAAATGTTGGAGCTTGAAAAGATAAATCAGTTTTATGCTTGAATGACCAATACTCTCTGGACTGAGTTTTCTGTCTCTTGTAACTCTGTCCAGGCTGAGTGCATCAGGGATTAAAAGCAGCGTGTTCCTGCTTTTTTCCGCAGTGTTTTTATATAAAATGAGTTAACCACAAAAAGTAGTGCTGAAAGAGTATTAGTAAGGTTAAAAAGAGCTCAAAAATTAGGAAAGAGGGGAACTAAGATGGCCTCCTGACTGTACTTCAGCCCTTCCTGTGCAAGGGAGAGCAGTGAGGCAGCAGTTGTGGGGCAGCTTCTTATGCCTGCCCAGCACCTGACCAAGCTATTTGGTGTGTTCTTCTGACCTTCTGGCTTGGCCTCTACCACAGCCTTAATTATTGCTTCCCACTCAAATCCTGCCTGAAGACAAAACTAATTTTCCTCTCAAAGTTTCTCTAACCTTACCGAGCCACTTCAGAGGCACAGATTTAGTTTTATGAAGGTCATGAGGGTGAGGGACTGTCATCCCTAGTTTGTAGTTGGAAGGCTGGAGAAAGGCTGCGGAGAAACTTCAAAACCAAAAGTATCTATTGATAGTTGGACTCCAAACGGTAAAGCACTTGAACAACATGTGCGTATATATGTGTTCACACAAAGATTCTTTATGAAGAGGGACATAGACAAGCTTGAGAAATGGACCTGCTTGAACCTTATGAGGTTCAATAAAGCCAAGGGCAAGGTTGGGGCAACCCTTGGTATCAGTGCAAGCTGGAGGATAAAGAGACTGAGATCATCCGTGCCGGGAAGGACCTGTGGGTACTGGTTGATGAAAAGCTGGAAATGACCCAGCATTGTGCTCTGGCAGGCAAGAAAGCCAAAAGCTTCAAAAGAAGTGTGTCCAGCAGGAGCGAAAGTGGTGAAACACTGGAACAGATTGCCCAGAGAGGTGGTAGGTTGCACCGTCCCTGAAAACATTCAAGGTCAGGTTGGATGAGGCTCTGTTGCTCATCTAGTTGAAGATGACCCTACTCATTGCAGGGGAGGTTGGACTAGATGACCTTTAAAAGTCCCTTACAACTCAAAGTGTTCTATGATTCAGTTTTGACTGATGTGTGCATTCAGACGTGTGTACAACCTGTGCATAATGCATGAAGCCACTGCATAAGTTTCATAGCTTGTTCATCGTACACCCAGCTTTCGGAGAAGACAAACCAGGAGCTTCTGAGCAGCTTTGTAGTGCCACAGAGCTGATTAATCTTTTTGTGTGTGTGCGTGTTTCCTTCAATATACAGTACTTAAATTTGCAATGGAAGAATTCTGCTAATTAAAGTGTATTGTTTGGTAGTCTTTCAGGAAGGAAAGATAGGGAGAGGGAGACAAAGGAAGTGTACATCTTCTCGCATGTCATTACATTGATTTGCATGTGGAGCATCTTCCCACAGATTTCTATCACCTGACTGAAAGCAGTGGTAAGAGCTCCTGCTAAATACTTTCCGGTCTCAGCGGGAGGATTGAATGTTGCCAATAGATTTGATGCAGTTGTTAACAGTAAAAGAAAAGTCAATGGTGGGAATCACTGGATGTTTCTAAAAGGTGCTAGGGAAGATCCTGGAAGTGCGTTTCAGTAAGCCTGTTTGGGGCGGTGGTGGTTTTTTGAAGCACTGAACACCTAGGAATATTGGACTTGTCAGTGAGTATGGTATTGAGGAAGAGACTCTTACAGGATTTGTTGCTTTTTCTTTTTTTTTTAAAGGAGTAGGTAGGCAAACGGATACTGTGTCTACTTTGATTTTTCAAAAGAAATTTAACAAGGTCCATTACCAGAAGCTATTAAAGAAATTAATCTACCATGGAATAGGAGAGAAAACTCCTGTGTGACTGAATAAGGAGAAAGATAAAAAAGGTAGGAGTTAATGGCCCATCCTCAAGGTGGAGAAAGGTCACCAGTGGAATCTCAAGGGATCAGTTCTTGTACCCATGGCATTCAAAATATTTGTGATTTGGAAAAGAGAGTAAATCATGAGGTGACCCATTTGATGATGGCACTAAACTGTTCAGTGTAGAATTAAAATGGGAAACTATGAAGAATTTCAGGTGGGTTTTGAATATTGATTAACTTGAGGTAAAATGGCAGGCAAAAATTGAAGTAGTAGAGGCAGTGTACAAGGGAGAAGTACAAAATAAATTAATCTTATCTTAGTGTATATGGTGATACTGGAAGTAGCTTCTAACTTCTCAGGAGTGAGACTGGGTATTAATACTTCTATGAAAGCATAAGTTCATTAGTACCAAAAAAGCAGTGCTAGGAATTAATAGGAAAGGAATGAGAAACAGACTTGAGAATGTAACTGTACCACTGTGTCAATTACCGATGCTGTGTGCATTTCTGGTCTTCCTCATAAAATACATATAGTAGAAACTGAAGAGTTTAAAGAGTGATGGTGAGTGCTTGAAGCATAATATAGCTCCTGTAGAAGAAATGACACACTAGATTAGGACTTTCCAGCATAGAAAGGAAGATGCCTGGAGGCTTTGACAATGCTCTGCAAAGTCACAAGTAGCTTGGAAAGGGTGGCTGGTAGGGTGAATGACCATTCCCGATAATATTTCACACTGTTTTTCACAGTAATATCTGGTGATATCAAATAAGACTAGCAGGCTTCAGGCTCCAAGAAACAGAAGTCATTTCATAGTTGTATATTTTGTTTCACAGTGTGTATATGAGTTCCTTGTACTTCTATCTGAGTCTTGTGGATGCTTAGAGCGAAAGAAAACAAGTCACAGTAGTGGGAAGGGCCCTCTTTCTTGTGAGTGATGCTATTGAAACTGCATTTCCAAAGGCTTGTAGGAAAGTTGATTTAGGCTTGTGATGTACTTCTTAAATGCCTGCTTGTCTGAGGCTGTGCTGTCCTTTGTCCCACATATGCAGAAAATAGCATGGTTGGGATTCCACTCGACCGTTACTTTGTGCAGAAGCATATGGGTGAATCCTTCAGGAACGCTGGGTGTGGTTCCATGAGTTTCATCATTGAATATGTCTGTTACTGCTTCTAGAGTCCCCTTGGGTCTGGGAACAGCTGAACCACCTCTCATGGCACGAAACATAAATTAGAATGCTTCCAGGGTATTAGCAGCCTCTAGGCAAAAGCTGTTACTGTGCACCTTGAGTTCTATGTTATGGCCATGTTGGGGTTTTTTATCACTTTTTCAACAGTACTGTTGTGCCCATGTAGTTTAGAGGTGGCTTTACACTGAAGCACTGAATTTAAGTTGTCAAGGGGTTTCTAGACTCAGTTTTCTTTTTATGTCACAATACTTTCACCAAAATATCAGAATTACTTTTCATGAAAAACATGTTTCTTTTTTAAAGAGCGCAGTAAAATGTTTCTTAATTTGTCAATCATAGCAACACATTTAGTATAAAAAAGGAAGCTATAAGTACTATAGCCAATAGCGTAAATTTTTTCTTGTCAGAGTGCTGATATGAATTGGTCTCCGTATTTGCCTTTTTAATGTAGTACTTAGTAATTTAAGTGGCTCACTGTGAAAGAAATTTTGTCCGTCATTAAGAGATTTTAGACATTTCTCTGTAAATGTGCCCTTACATTGTCATCCTTAGTGGATAGCCTGGCTTTTGGGGAAGGTTTCTGTCAGAGAGCTCTGAAGGGCTGCAGGACAGTGTCTGTGGAACTCTGCTGGGATGACACCAGCCATCCTCTTGCTGGGCAGATCGCTGTGCTCAGAGTGTGTCCTTAGGGAAAGAGTTACAGCACTTCATGCTCGTGTAAACATCCGAAATCTTTGCAAGATGAACATGCTGACATTTGAAGGTCAAACATGCATTACTGTGTAAGAGGAGACTTTTTGTGTTCAAACATGGGAGGTTTATTTTCTTGTGGAAGACTTCTGCAGTGGAAAATATAAATTGAGAATGGTTATACGTGATTCATGAAAGTGAAGCATCCATTAACTGTCTAGGAATTCAGGTTTTGATGAAGCCGTGTAGACAGTGGATTCTCTTTGAAATTGGAAAAGCAAGATGTTCAGTATGCTTGTCATAGGATCAATGGCAACAGAAACACAATGCAGGTGCATTTGATGTGTTTTGTTTTTAATAGAACTGTCCCACCTTCTCTCAGATCTTATTTTTTGTGGCTGTTTTTTTTTTTTTGTTTTTAAAAAAGCTTACTTCTCTTGAAGCTCTTCAGATTTGGGCCTATGGTTTGCCAACAGCCCTGAGAAATGAAAGATGAGTAGACTACAGCTAACAGCCCTCCATCTGACCTCTCTTCCAAAAGGCTGTTTTCAGTAATGTGTGTGTGTGTGTGTGAAAACATATTTATTTATTTATTTATTTTTAAGGAACCGTTTTGACTGTATGTGAGACTTGGTGCTTGGAAAGCTGCACAGAGGCCAGGCTAGGAGGAAGTGGTCAGGATGGGGGCAGACGGTCTGAGAAGCCTCCAGCCAGGGGAGGCACGTTGTCCCCTTCAGAGGCAGCTGTTACTCACCTCCTGCCATCGCCTGACAATCTTGTCTGGCCTGTTAGTATAGGGGTTATCATCAGTTTCTGAAGTTTACCCATCCTTATTGTTATAGGCAGCCAAAGGAAGAAGAGTTACAGTATCGAGAGGTAGGAAAGCCCTGGCATTCATTTACCAAAGCAAATGTCTGGTGGGATTGTCTGGGTGGGTTGTTTTTTGTTTTTTTTTTTAATCCTGTGTTTACATTTATGGAAATGAAAAACCTGGTTCTGCAGGGTAGTTTTGTGTGGCCAGTTTGGTTTTAAACTTCCTAGACGTGAATGTATTTATGCATTGAATATACCAACATAACGTTTAATAATACCCACAGCCTGCTTGTTAACAAAACTAACGCTAATAGCTTTCCTACTTCATTAGATTGAAGAATTGCTGCTGATTTACTGATTACAGTATAGTCTTTCCTCATGAGCCTTCATCTGTATTAGTGAAAGTATGAGCAGTTCCGTGTTTTGCCTTCGCTGTGGAATGAAACTGTATTCAGACATTTTGAACTTTCTTACTGACCTCCAGGTTGAGGAATAATAGCAGGGGTTCTTTAGTATGTTCAGAATGGTGTGGAAACTTTTCCTTATGATCACTAAGGGAACTTAAAGGGGGATTTGTTACAGTTAAATATGAAAACGTGAAGGTAAGAAAAAGTACTTTAGTTTTGGTAGAACATATGAGTGTGCTTTCATAAAAAACCCACTATAGCTGTAACCTTTCTTCTTAACGTGCTGGATTTTTGTTCTTGTTTTCTGCTCAGGACTTTTTTGTGTACCTAAAATTGCAGAATTGATAGTTAAGAGTTTTATCTTAGTTCTGTACTCAAGTTAATGTACTTAACCTGGTCATTAAAAATGCTTCCTAATTGTTCAGCCTGAAATGCTGAAAGACAGCAAAAACCCACACTAGGGGTAATAAATGAGGATCATGATTATTGGAAATTATTTACTTTCCTCATTAATGTGTTTGATCTTTAACTCCCGGTGGCTTTGTCAGTAAGTTCTTGATGTCTAAAATATTTAAATTACCCTATTTTTTCTTTTAGATCATTCCAACTAGGGCAACAGAAAATTGAATCATAACAACTTGGTATCAAAGTTAATTTTGGTAACACAAATTAATTTTGGCTCTTTAGTAATACCAGCTTCTAATTCTTTTTCCAGAAGGTACTTGGGTGAATATATAAGTAGTGTCTGCTTCTAAGAAAGTCTGATCCTCAGAGCTTTGGATTTTATTTTAGTATTTCCCTTATCAGTTCAATGAAGAACAGCTCTTATATATGAAGTGCTTTCATACCTTTTTATTATAGTTTTACACAGGACACAATTACTGAATATCTGTTATTTTGTCGAGTCATTTTCTTCCCCTCGTGACTGTTCTTAGTCTGTTACAAGATTATTTATGATCAACTCTCTGTGACAGCAACTGTTTGGAACCAGTCTACCCAATGGAGATTACAAACCCTTTGGGAAAATTGCTCACTGTTTTAATGATACTTAACACATGAGCATCCTGCCCTATGACTGAAAAGTCCCTGTTTCACCATGCAGTGCAAAAGAGAAATGATGAACAGCGTACACATGGGTCTACATCTGGAGCTGTTTCCTTTTACCTGTTTTCTGGGTTTTGTGTATTTGGCCTATACTAAACACATGATAGGCAAAATCGTTCCCTTTGCCATACCATGGAACTTTTTTTGTGTGTGTAGTTTTCTCTTTGGAGATATTTCCTTCTTGCAGTGAAATTCCTTGTAAGTTCTGTAATCGACCCCAAATTTGGCTCCCTGGGTACCAGACAATTTTTGTTACATCTGTTCCATAACATGGCTAAGGTTGAATTGAATTATGCATTTTTTCTTCAGTCTGGGAAGAAATGAAGTCTTTTAGGCAGGGTTTCCATCTGATGGTGCCCGCACTGCCGTAGGGAGGCCAGTGGTCATCTATGAATGCTTTGCTGGAGCAGAGTGGGAAGAACCACACAGAGGTTGATAGATCTGGATTTGTCTTTCTGCTGCTTGTCCTCCAGCCTCTTGCACCTCACATCAGTTCAGAAGAGATCAGTTGGCAAATGGTTTTGGTGACATGTGATCCAACTTGACTAAATAAGTAATCCCAAAATTGCCTTTCAATATGGAGTGTTTCAAAACCCAGGTCTCTGATCTTGCTGATGGTGTGGTCTCAGATGTGGTGATGCTGGCAGGAGACCAGCTGGGAGGTACAGCTGAGGAAGAAGAGGGCATGGAACCACCCTTTTATGAGATAAACATTGACCTGAATTGCCCTGAGCCAATCTAAATCATGTACAGTATTCACAATTTTTTGGAAACACAATCTACCACACTCATCAGTGGCATGTGAAACCTTGACTACTCGCAGTGTTCTTGAGTTTTGTACTCTTAAATACTGGGCTGGCTTTGAAAATAAAAACCACGCCATCATTGTATTGTTGTTGAGTGCTGAAGTGATAAATCTTTCATGTTTCTTTTCCTCTTTCAGACTTTGGAAAAATGTTTGGAAAAAAAAAAAGTCAAGCTTCAGTCTAGTTACAGCGTGAACTTCCCCTCTACATGCCCTTTTGCTCTTTTCTGTAAATCATAAATATTTTGATATGTCACTTTGTTGTCAATGTGGGAAACAAGGGTTTTAAGATTAAAATTTGATAGAATCTTTCACAGAGTACCCATAGCTTTTTTAGTTCCTAATTTGTTTTCCTTTATTAACTAACCATGATGCCCCAAGTTAATTTTTCATATCACAAAGGAGTAATACTGAAGTCTCTTATACCTTTCTTTCTTTTTTGTTAACATCTCTAAAATGATCAACGGCTATGAAGTTTTATTTCAGTTTTCAGTTATGTAACTGCCTTCATAATTTACAAAATGTCTCCTGTGTCAAGGTGTTTCAAGAGTAACTTTTAAAATTCTAACTAAAATGGAAGGTGTAATTTCAAGTTAAACTCTAATGCCATTTTTATAAATATGAGCAATTGGCTGGGTGCAATTACTGTTACCCGGTCTGTTACAGCAGAATCAATTTACAGCACGTTTTTGTACGTTATCAGAGCTTTTAAGAAAAATGTGCTCTCAAATAGTATGTGCTCTGCTGAGGCTAACTAGATTAATTAAGGGCAGTGGAGAAGTGGGAGGATGCCTTTCTGAGCCTCCTGAGTGCTTTGAGGTGTCACCTCTTTCCCTTTGGCCCCCTCCCTGCTTTGAGCTGTCTCTGAGGTCGCTCATTTCCCCAAAATCCTGTTGTTGTCAACTGCATGTCCCCAGGAGAAAGTATGAACAGTGTCTTCACTGTGTTTTGGCCTGTGTGCCACACCAGGGTAGGTGGGCTAATCCATGTTCAAGCATTCCTCTTTGAACTTGGTTGCCTGTAGATCATACCTTTTATTTTCTTTTAAAGCAGAATTTCCCATTATTTCAAGGTTTCTGTTTATCATGCAACAACTGTAGCTGAGTAGGGAAGCACTGAAGGAGCACCTTCAGGAAAAAACCTCATTGATGTTTCTTCTCGTTTAGCAAAACTGGTATTTTTGAAGTACTCCTTAAAGCAAAGTGCTTGTTTTACTAAACTGGGATGTCAGTTCACTTGACCCTTTCATTTGACATGGCAGGTTCAGATTTCTGAGTGAGAAAGAATGCTGCAAGAAGTCCTTGAGCATCTGCCCTGCTCTAGCAGACCCCTCTAAGAAGGGCCTACCTAGAATTTCTTTCACATACAAGGCAGCTGTGGCCTGAAACCTTGGTTAGACAATAGTGTGCAAGCAATACATCTTAAAGAGGTTTTAACCATGACAGTCTCTACAAAATTCTTATCTGAACAATGAAATTTTATTTAGGTGAAACTTTTCCTGTTTAGCAATTTGAGTTCACAAGCAAGCAAGCAAGGAGGCACTTGTCCTGTTTGGTCAGTCCTGGCCTTGGTATATTACGGGTTTATTTGCCTCTGTTGGACTTTGAGGAGCATTGAGGGACAAGATAGGCTTCCTGAACAGTGAGAGCAGAGGCAGTTGTGTGGGAAGAGGCAGTAGCACCACCAGCAGACATCTCAGTGGTGCGCTCTTTTGTGTGTATTCCCCATTTTTAGTTAGTATTTTTAGTATAGCTAGTGAGATATCAGGAATGCTGCTGTACTGCTGACATTGGAAGAACTGCACAGAGTAACGTCAGCTTTCATCTCTGATTTGAAAATCTTCATTTCTGACCATTTACGAACCTGTTACTGCTGCTGTGTTCACTCAGTAATTCTTGCAATAGGAACTGGAGAGGAAGAGTTTTGTGAGAAAGTAAGGGGTTTTTGGTGGTTTGTTTGTTTGGGTTTTTTTGTACTAATATTTACATTAAATATTTATGTGGCATTGCACATTCACAGAAATTGTTGACTTTCACTGAATGCTGAATCCATACTAGACTGCCTTCTGGGTTATTGGGTACTCTCGTGGGAGGATTAGTGACAATACAGAGCTTTTTCCTTTTAGTTAATGAGAGAGCAACTCAGCCCCGTCGTTAGTAGCAGTCATTACTTTCACATCCTATCCTTCAAATGGCGCGTGAAGAGGTAAGATCTTGGTGAGCAGGATCCTGTGCCCCTTCCCTTGTCAGTATGTTTAATGTTATCAGTCAGAAACTGCATTTGCCTTTTTTTTTTTTTTTTAAATGTCTATTGTCGAATGTCTGGATTGGGTCAAAAAATTTTGTATAGCTAGTAAGGCAGGTGATTTGTCTAATGTAATGTCTTCCTCATTAGATTTGCCTTTGTGATGTCAATGTTCTGTCAATGGGTCACTTCAGTGTATGCTACTGAGAGCATGCCTTTCATTTTGTTTGTCCGTAAAGTTGACTGAGCTAGCCTTGTTTGGCATAGAAAACAGAAAAACAAGGTATTTGGTTAATGTTCTGTGGTTATGCAGAGTATGCAAAGGTGCCTGTGAACTAGGCAAGACGTGCACACACAGTTTGGGGTCATCTACAGTCTTTTAGAGGGTACTCTTCTGTCTTCTCCTCCTTATTGTTGATGCATACATTAAACTAAATGTGCCAAAATGAAGCCTTGAGGTATTCTACTCATTACTTCCAGGTAGAGTACAACTGGAAGCCAATACCTCTGTTGAGCTTGACAGCACGGTCAGTTTTCCACCCAACTAGTAGTCCATCCACCCAAACTCTAACATCTGAACTTGGATATAAAGATTTTGTGAGAGGGAGATGGTATTGAATTTCTTGCTAAAATTAACACAGACGGTATCTATTACTTTTTTCTTTCTTCTTGTTGCCATTTCATACTGGAAGGCAAGTCATGTTCATCAAGCATGATATACCTTTGTTAAATCTGGCTTGAGTATTATGAATTGTAATCTTCTCCATGTGCCCAGAAATGTCTTTCAACAAGACTTAATCAATGATTTTTCCCAAAAACTAGAGTGAGACAGACTGGCCTGTAATTCTCCAAAGCATCTTCCTTGCAACAAGGTTGTAGCTTTTGCCTTTCTCCAGACATCAAGAACCTCCTTTGGACTCTGTGATTTCTAAGATATGTAAATCAGTCTGGTTTTGCTCCAAACCTTGTGTCAGAATCTGGTTTATAAATCAAAAAACTTGAAGCTTCCGAGCATGAAGAGTTTCTTTAGAAAATCAGTATATGATACCTGTAGACAACTTTTGGGAAATTCTCTGTTGCCCTGATACGTAAAAACATGGCTTACAAGTTATTCAGAACTGTCCTCACATGAGGAAGTGATGAAGTTTATCAGTTGTCTGTTGCTTATAATTAGTATTTTATTTTTTAAAAAAAAGTTGTTCTTGCTGACTGCAGAATGTACTGTTGCATTTAGTCTACCTGACTGTGTATCTTTTAGCTTCCACACCTGAGTCAGCTCTTCTCCCAAGCTGTCCCATCCCAGCTGCCTTGTAGTCAGACCATACTGCCATTCTTCCTGCAAGACAAGTAAAGGTTCTAGTCTGCGTATATCAAAAAGCACATTTTATCAGGTAATTGCTAATCTGGTTACCTGTAAACTTTACAATGTCTGGAAGTGGTTACTTATTTTCTCAAGTCGTTGGTAATACAGTCAAGTCCTTTGCCCACAGGCAGGAACAATTTGAGTGGAGGTTTGGTCTTGGCAAATAGAATATTCAGGGCTCAGCAGTGTTATGGGAAGTGATTGCTTAGGTAGTTAATAATCAGCAAGGTATTTCTGCTAAGTTGATCTTCAGCTGCTGCTTATGGAGTTATTTATTCACTCAGCAGAGCCTTTGCACAAGATGGTTTTGCAGAAACAGTTACTGCCTGAACTTGATTTCATACTGATTTCTGTTCTTTGCCAGAAGACAGAGAGAACAACAACTGAATTGAATTACTGCTGAAGGAAAAAGAAAGAAACATGCAGTATGAAGGTGTTTAGAAAGGGTGAAAAAAAAAACCACCCTCAAAACTGAAAGCTTACTGAAGTAAACATTTCTTTGCTTAAAATCGCTACATTCCTCATTGGAATCCTTGCATTTGAAAAAGCTTTTGATGGCTAAACCTTAAAGTTGTGTGTAGCATTTTCAATCTTTCCACTTACCTGTGGTCTTATGGACATTACTCCCTCTAGACATCAGTGATTAGTGGGGCCTTCTCTGGCCTTACTTCTAAAGCTCGATGCTTTACCCCAGTTACGAAGAATTGCTTATGAGAAACATCTCATTGTATCATAATGCAAAGCACAGTGCGATTACTGGTCCCAGTTATGCTGAATTTTTTCCAAGCATCCTATCTTTGTGCTGTCTTACTGTTTGATTGATGTTTTTAGCAAGTCACCGGTACAAATACATAGGGCAATAATGAATTCATTAATTCAGTTACTTCTTACTGTATACTGTTGCCATTTCCAAGTCCCTTTTCCAAGTACATCTTGCATAATAAAGTACATTAAGTGTCACTTCAGCCAGAAGGGAGGCACAAAATTTTACACTGCTTGGAGATTTGCAATTGCGGATCTTGCTGCAAAACATGTCTGCTGCCTGCTGTGAGGGAAGGAGCAGAAGCAGCAACAACCGACGTGCATCTTGGCGTGCATCTTGGCAGCAGAACATGATGCTAATAGCTAGAATGTTAAGATTCCTGCACTTCGTAGCATTTCTGAAGCATAATCTGTTTTGAAATTCAGCCATATTATAGCTTTTAAAAACCTGAAGGCAGCAGGGGGAAACATAAGATTCACAAAGGTAGGCTTCCTTAAGATTTGGAATGTAACTGCTTTTGAGTTATATTTGGTATTTAAATAAAGACAAACTATTTAACATGCAGATTGAAAACAGTTAAAACCAAACAAGGTGGTGTTCTCTTGGTGTCTAGGTAGCACTGAGTGGTGCTTGTTGGTGGGTAAACCCCTTTGTGGTGCAAGGAATAGCCCTGAAGTGGTCCAGCAGTCGCAGCTGAAAATCCAAAGCTCCTGTAAAATTAGTAGTACTTTGGCAAAGGATATGTATTGATCCTGTATCTTAAAATGAGGAGATCACACCTCCTCAGCTTTCCCCTACCATTTTCTTTTCGTGGTGGTGTTGCCAAATACATGCCCTGACACGTGTATCCATCTCACTCCATGAATTTCAAGTGTGGGAGAGGGTGGCAGTTCTCCCGCCAGGCAGGGGCAGGAAGGAGAGGAGTCACTCTGGTGACAGGGTTCTTGGGAAAAGTGCCTCCTTAAGAAGGAAACCTTCGTTTCACCCAGTTCCCCAAATACTTTTTGGTATCCGTAGTGGTATACTTTGTATTTTACCTGGTTGACTCAGCAACTGATGATTTTGCTCTCCTGGGGCATGCTCAGTGATGGCTTTTATTAGCTAAGCATTGTGAAAAGAAGTGGGTGTGGAGAACAAAAGGCCCTTGGTGGATTTAAAGGCTGGGTGATGGAGAATTACTCTGTATGGCATGACTGTCGCAAAATGGGCTGGGCGGTGGAACCAGGGGAGTCTTGCCTAAAGAAAAGCATTCCCAAATACCTGCAGGCTTTTTTGCTGTGCCATTCTGGTAATAGGAAGTCCTTAGTATTCAAGGTGGGATTCAGAAATCTTTTTTTTCTCTTTCCCTTTCAGTTCTCATTCTTTGCACCCCTACACCCCACACGTCACTCCTAAGTACTTGACAGGGATATGTGCACTTCAGTATGGCAGAAAAAGAATTCATCTGTTCTGAAGGAGAAAAAATATTTGTGAAGAAGACATTTCAGGTTCTGTTCCCACAACGACTTTCGGGGAAGCAGATGGTCAAGATACTCAAATTGCTTGTCCCTTGCGTTTCCTTTCCAGACTGAGGCGGTCAGTGCTTTGAGGAACATTTCTGTGTTTCTTTTAGTGCAGCTTGCTGTGAAAAGCTACACAGGGACAGAATACTTTTTGGACAGAATGCTTTTCAAACAGAGGGGCAGCTGGCATGTGGTGGCAGGTATAGAACTGCATCTGCCAGGCAGTACTGGGTAATATCCCTTCTGATTTCTTTTATTTATTTTTTTTTTCTCCTTACCTGGTTGTGGCCCAGAATACTTGAATTAATTTTCACTGTCTCAGGATTTTGCTTGGGAAATCCTGACAAAATCTTATTAAGTCTTCACAAAACAGCCTCATTAAGCCTTTTGCATTTCAAAACTGTTCCTTAAGAGTTTTCTATTAGTGCTCTTCTTTTCCAGATTGTTCCTTTCTATGAGTATTACTGTTTTCTGTAGATAAAGTGATTTTCAAGAAATTCTTGGGTTCTGTCCTCCTTTTTGACGAACCCAGTAGTTCCCTCTGTTTCTCTGTATGCAGAATCCACCAGTCTTTTCTAACTTGCTTTAGCTTCCAGCACCTTCCAGCTTTTCATTACCTGCTCTTTTTATAGCACTGCGGAAGATCTGTTTTAGCTAGACATATTGCTGTCAGTTTAACATGGGACCTGGAATCACCAAAAATAACACCCCCTGCTCTAACCTCCCCCCCCCGCCCAAAATAACCAAAACCCCACCAAATGTCCCTGTGGCAAGCACTCACAGGTGGCATCCTTCACTTTGTAATCTTTTTTCCACTGTAAGCAGCTAGTCTTCAGTCCCCAATGCATTCACCAGCCCTCCAGAGCAGCTGACCATGCCTTGATACAGATTTATCAAGCAGGACTACTGCGATGATGGAGTGAAAAGTAAAAAGTGAATCTGGAAAGTCCTTTGGGGCTGCAAAGAACAGGGAGGAAGGAAGCAATAAGCAATTAAGCACAATGAGGAGGGAGGGGAAAGATTTTTTTTTGCTTGGGCAGCATCACATAGGAGCTCTGTGACCGAGGCAGGAGAGAGTCAAGCTATTCAGAGTGATGTCTCTAGATTTTATTACTCCTGCTGTTTCCTAACTCATAATTTCCAATAAATTAGGCAGGATTATATAATTGGGAGGGAGGGGGCTGTGTCTGCAACAAATACTCTCTCGTTTGTGGCACGAGCTTTGCAGATGTAATCAGTGCACTGAGGAACTGGAAAGGAGAGCAACTCAATCCTGAAATTTCTTAACTCTCCTGTTTCTCGGTAAATTACATTTGAGAGGCTGTATTTTTATTCTGTTATATTGCATTAATGAGCAAGAGAGGGACAGAAGAGCCATCTTACTCTGCTCCCAGCAAGACTGTTTCCTTGAAGATGGGGAGACAATCGAAAAAAAAGGAGGGAAGTAAATGAACCACTGAGGTGCTGTAGACTTTTAAGGAATGTTTATATGTTTTCTCTGTAGAGTCGCCAGAGTGTGTGATGATGTGCATTTGAATCTTTTTGCGTGTAAACAGATGTTTTTGTTATTGGCATAATGCATCAAATCTGAAAGACGCTTGCATTCTGTCTGAAAAGTAAGACAATTTTATCAGAAAACGCAGCCAGGCAAAAAAGTAGCAAAGTGAGCAGAAATTCCATTTATGTCTATGATCAAAGAGCTACAGAGGAAGGAGAAAGAAGGTCTGAGAATAATCCATTTTACATGTAGTATTTTACAAAAATGAAGACATGATAAACACCATGAATTACTTACAGGTATAGTTCTCTATATAATTCAGTATTTCACCTGGACAAGTGTACTTTGACAGCTTGTACCTAAAGGATTTTAACCCTTTGACTCTAGAGTTTTGTGTGAGGACTTTCCAAAAATCATGGTAGAGTCAGTGATATATCAAGAGTGGGACCCTTTGTTGTGGTACTTACATGGGTATTTAGATGTCTGTGTCTTAATTTTTTCAAAATTGTTGTAAGAGTATCAGGATGGTGATGTGTAGTACAGCCAGAATTGCCAGTCAGTTTTTAATCTAATAGAAGAGCTTTGTTCATCTGAAATTGTCTTTAATAACCTAATGAACAGATAAATGTTGGAAATAATGAAGACTGCTTACTCGAGATTTGTTGTGTTAAGGTGTATTTGTTGCTATGTGTGCTAAATAACAGAAAAATAAAACATTTTTCAGTGGGTGTTCTCTGTAACTTTTCAAGTTTTGTTGAAAGCAGGAATTCAGAAGCATTCAAGGACTTCTTTGAAGCAAAAGAAATATTGAAGCAGTAGGCTTTTGCTTTAACGCCATGAAAATATCTGAAAATGTCTGTTGGAGAATCACTGGCCTTACTTCCAGATGCTTAAAACAGTGGATGGCTTCTGCTGCACAAAAAAAAAAAAAAAAAAAGTAGTAGAAAAAAGGTATAATTATGGGACATAACTTGGTGGAACTTTATGAAGATGAAAGTGGAAATACAGAGATGTGTGAATGGGGTCAGTGTTGGTTTTGGCCAAGCACCTAGAAGACTGAAGCTGTTTCCAACCTCACACCTCAGAGATGACTGTGCAGGTTGTGCTGTTGCATATGCTCCTGCCCTTCGAATTTGGGTCTGTATTGCTCTCTGCCATGCCATGGGTCTCTTACTGAAAACCATGCCATAGATTACAGGTAGATAAAAAGGTGGAATGAGGACAGTTTCCTTACAGAGATGTTTTGGGGGCAGTTTTATGAGACAGGAGTTAAGCCTGTGACTCATCAGAAAAATTCCAAGCTGCTGGGACAAAGATATTGTGTCTTATCAGCACCACCTTGCCTTTCTCTTGGCTGGTGAATGGATCTTAGGAAGAGGTGTCTAACTTTGGCATTTGGGATGGGGTTGAGGGAGGAGGTGGTTTTGAGCTGTTAAGGCTGCTGGGTATGTGCTGCAGCACTGGGATCTCCACCTTCCCACTGGAGTCCTTGGGTGCAAGGACCTTCACAGCCTGCCCTTTGCTAGCGACTGCGTGGGTGGGGGTTCAGTGTTGTTTGATTCTGCTCTTACTCCTTACATATTACTGGGGGAGTAGATAGAGTAGGATGGTATTTGGATACCCAGCTGGGTACTGGTATTAGTATTGGTTGTCCTTCCTAGGTAATGGTGTAGGTATTTTTTTTCCCACTTGGTTTGCTTCTTGTTGGTTTTTGTTTTCTTTTTTTTTTACATCCTAAACAATGAGTCTTTCTTAATTTCCGTTTGAAATTGGAAAAGCTACAAAGCCCTTGTTTCACTATGGGTTGTTAGAATCCTTTAAACTTGATTGAAGATAGTTAGCAATCTGGCCAAATGTGACTTGTGTCAGAGTTCAGAGGAGAGCCATGCCATGGGCTGGGGCAGAAATCTCTCCCCAGGGGTTGGGTGTAGCAGCAAACCCTCCTTCAAACCAGATTTGACAGGCACAGCCTCACTCTCTTCGTCTGGAGATACTGAGTCTAAAATCTTGAAATGTTCTCTGGTTTAGCACGTTGCTGGATAATTGTGCTTACTAAGTCATTTTGCTAAAAATGAAATATGTTTCTAATGTATGTAGCTGCTTTGTGTCTTCTCTTTTTTTCTTGACTTGAAAATTTTCTTTTCTGCATAAGTGTTTCTTTGCACATCAGTGGATGCCAGTGTGTTTGACTTGCACCCTGATGCAGATTGCAGCCAACCTTTAATTACCAACCTACAAATAGAAGAAAGCCTCACAGAGGAAGACTTTATGTAAACATCACTTTTAATAAAAGCACCTGAACTACATGGCTGCTTAAATAAATGTAATAAAGTAAGTTTAATGGCATACGTGGTAAATAAACTCTGCCCCTTCCTGTCCTTTTCCGAGAGTGTGGGGAGCTCAGGATAATCTATGTCAAGTCACAGAGAAGAGATGCATTTCTCTGAATGTTCTCAAAAACATGTGGTGCGAGCACCTGAGCTTGTAAATTCATTTCAGCAGGGCCATGTTCTTGTCAGTGACATGGAAAATGAAGCCTTGAGACGACATGGGCCTCAGTATGTGTTCTGCCTCCTCATGCAAAATTTAGCACAGGCTTTGTTTGAAAGTACTCCGCTGAACATAATTTGAACGTGCTTATTTTTTGGTTGGGATCCTAACCATCTGCAGCCATCTGTTAGCAGGTGTTTGGGTTTGTCATGGATTTTGTTTTATTACCTTTATCATTTTATCTTTGCTCTCTTTTTGTGCGATGTTGGATAGATCCTCAAATCCCATCTGTTTTATGCAGTAGATGGAAAATGTGCTAATCAGGACTGTCTCGCACAGGGTATGCTATTTTTATTTTGAATTACTTTGCCCTGCTATCATTTTTGCCATTTTAACAGATAGGGCAGTCATCTCCTTGTAAGTGTGCCCACTTGCTGAGCCTTTTTTTCCTTAGAGAAGATTTAAGAGTATGTGATCAGATGCCTTCACTATAGTCCTAATTCTTTCATTAGAGGTTGGGTCTTAAAGCTATTCTTATTCTCTACAGTCATGGCTTGTACTAGCAAACAGAACTATTGTAATTCTTCCTTATCTTTGGAGCCCATACACATGGATCCTCTCTCTAAGGAGGTACAAGATTGCTCTCCCTTCACACATACTTGGTTTCCCTGTGTAGTCTGTAGGTTACTTGTTCACAAAGACAAAAAACCCCTAAAGTCTTATGATTCAGCAGCACTGACAGTTAAACGTGTACTGGAGAAATACAGGTAGAGGCTTGTCTGCAAGTCAAAAGTGTTGAAACTGCTGCTTTCTGATGGATTTGTGTTTCTGTCAGGCTAACCCAGGCCAAATAAATGTTGCAGTTGTCAAATGAATTCAGTTCATCAAACTGCCACTTGAACATTAGTTCATTTCAATAATAAAAAGAACAAAGCTTCATAGCTTTGCATTTAAACTCTGTTAATCGTGATAAAGAAATGAATGACAAAAAGTTTCCAGGGTGTGAGCTCTGTGTATGTTTAAATAATTTAAATAATGAACAGAATTAAATTTTACTCGTAATAAAAAATTCAATTGAAGGCGATCGGAAACACATGCAAAGTTGCGGGTGATTACTATAGCCCAGATTTTCACAACCCTAAATAATTTATTGTAATTCTGTATAATGAAGGGGTGTTACATTAAACAACCACCCTTCTCGCCAGCTCCTCCTTTCCCTCTGAAAACAGAGGGGAGATTGTTCCAATGAATTGTTTATTTCTGTTGAATTCAGCAATTGGTTCCAAAATGGAGTCTCACTAGAAAGGAGAATTTGGGTTACCAGGAGGATGCTGTTACCTTGGTTTTAAGGGCTCTGATTTTATAAAGGAGATGTACATTTTGTGTATAAAAGTCGTATCTAATGCTTTACTTTAAATTTTATCAAAATATCTAGTATTTCTTCAGTTTATTGGTATGAGTTGGTTGATAGGGTGAGACGCTCAATGAATCATTATTTTTTTAAAAAAAATTGAATTACATGCACGTACTGTTGATGAAACCACAGCCCGGGCTGCATTACCAAGAACATTTGACCTGTAGCTTTCCATTTTGTATTTGGTGGCTGTAACTCAGGGGTACATTTTTTGCTTTTGCTGAAATTATGTAGGATAATGTTTTTGAGCAACTAGGTATAACATTAATTGTCTTCTAAATTTGCAATACAAAGAGTACACAATACTCTGATGATGCTACAGGGTGTTAAAATCAATGGAATAGCTTCATGCAGGGCTTATCAGAAATCAGATGACGAAGTGTCGCACGTGTTACCATGTGCATAGCTTGTGAAATTGGATCTATTTCGCTGGAGTAAGATGCACTCCAGGATTGTATTTTATTACTTTTTTCCAGTTTTATGGAAATATTTGCCATGAACACTGCTCTGAATGTTTTACATGCTTGAACAGCCAACCAGGTAAAACTGCAGTTCTGTATGAAGTCATTTGTCCTAGGAGAGCCAAGCTGACATACTCTGTGAGTCTTCAGCAAAACACCTGTGTGCTTTCTGAGTGCTCAGGTGCTTAACTAACCTGAAGCATTAGCAGTTATGTAGGTACTGCATGGCTGGGGGTATGTGGCAGGATGGTCCCCTACAAAGACAAGTACAGCTAAAAACAAGGTGCAAATTTATTCAAATGTAATTGCGAGATTTGGGTGTGATACCACTGGGAGCAGAGAGCTCATTAACAGAAGCTGCAGGTTTTTGTATTTTGGGTTACCAGGAAGTGCTTTAGCTCATTACTTTTGCAAGTTTATTTTGGACACCTCTAGAAGGCATTTCTGTTAATAATTTGCAGGCACTACAGTATGTCACTGTCCCATGTGCTTTCACAATCCAGTGTCTATTCAGTATCTGTATCGACTTCTTGAAAGTACCCTGTAGTTCCACCTTTTAAAAAATACCTTTGAGGGGTTTATGGGTAATTTAATTGTAATGTCAGAATTGAACAGAATTGCAATGATTTTAGTTTAATAAATCGTGCTATGTATCAACCGAGTTTCTTCTCTACTCATTAGTTCCAAAGCTGTGAGCATTGTTTATTTTGTTAGCTTAGCTTGTACATTTTTGTCTTACTGGTGAAGACAGCACAACCACTTTGGTCAGTTATATCCGTGATAAACTTTTCCCCCTCCCTCAATGTTACCAGATACTCAGGTGATCCATGAATCATCTTGTTCCTTGGCTGATGAACTCCAGTTGCTCATCAACCTTCTGGACTAACTTGAATTTGTCTAGCTGATGAAATGAGACTGCATCAACAAGAATAGCTTAAGTGGACTGTGTTGCTTTTAGTGCTGTAATTCAGTAGAAGTACTCTCGAATAATTTGAAACAATGTGTTGGTGTCAGATTTGTTTTGTGTGTGTTTCAAAACACTTCAAAACCATTTCCTGCTGCTGTGCCGATGCAAAACGTAATTGTCCTTCCCCATCTTTGCACTCCCCTTCCAGGAGCTGGATCCACACAGGTCTTCTATGGGTCCAACAAGATTCACACTGGCTATATGGAGGTTTGCATATTATGCTAAAGTTTTCATATTCTAATACTCATCTGAGATCCAAGACAGGAGCTACTTTGAAATGGAACGTTTGAAGAAGGTGACAATGGAAGCACCATTTAGAAATTGTTCCATTCTGTGTAAACAGACTCTCCCTCTCATTCATGAAAGCTTCCCTATGTCTAGCTAAAGGTTTAAAAGGATGAGGTACTGGAAGCAAAATTAATGATTTTGGTTTTGTTTTTTTTTCCTTTCAGTGGGCGAGTTTGTGAGTGATGCCCTTCTGGTACCAGACAAGTGCAAGTTCCTTCACCAGGAAAGGATGGATGTGTGTGAAACTCACCTGCACTGGCATACTGTTGCTAAAGAGGTATATTCATCTGTCTTAAAATTTCCTGCCTGCCTTCTTTAAGAGTTGTATTGCTCTTCTGAGGATGAGTTTGAATATAGCAGTGACAGGGAAAACAAAAAGCAGTACTTAAAAATGTTTGAGTGAATGGCTTTTTGTTTTGCTTTATCAGGTAGGAAATAGGAGTCACTCTGCTGAGCACATCAGAGCCCACTATTGGATACTTAGCGTTGACCTTAGAACACTGACCCTGCTTCACAGCACTGTTTTTTTTCTCCCCCACATCCACTACTGCCTAGGTTTTGCCCTCTTTGTTGTTTCCAGTGCAGATACTGGTGTGCCAGGTGCTTCACAGAGGTCAAACAGGCCTCAAAGAATGCAGTATGTGAAAATCGGCATAAAAGGGTAGGAGAGCTGATAAGACAAAGGACTACGCAAAGATATTTTGTGGTGAAGCAAAGAGCTTTTACAATTTACCAGAGCTTTACTAAAACAGAAATAAACCCTAATGTTATAATTGCTAATGCATTCTGGACATTTTTGTCCCAATGTAGAAAGTTTGTAGTAATTAAAACTGAGATGAGCTTCATGAAAATTTCTGGCTGCTGTATTGTTGGGAGCCTCTTAGTTTGTAGGTTATCCTGCCTTCTGGAGATCAAAATTGATAAGTGCTTAGAAGCTTCAGATTTTCAGTTCTTGCTTGAATCATACTGTTGGCCCTCAAATGAAGCATTTAAAGCACCAACTAGTTTTTCTTTTCTGGTCCATTTTAAGTACTTGGAAACTTGAAATGGCATGGCCTACCGTCATCACTGTGCACCTTTGAACTGTCTTCCTTTTTTCACCTGTCCTACGTCACTGTATATGTAAGGTAGAATTATCTTTCTATCCTGCATCGCTGTATCTTTAAGGTATAATTGTGCACAACTGACTGTTTTCTGAACAAGGCTAGAAGGTATTGTACTGACAGAGGTGCCAGACCTGATACAGTGTGTTTCCAGTATATCAGATATTTTAAATGTTAATCTGTCTTGCAGTGAACTCTGTAACAGCATTAATACATCAGGATGAAGATTACTGCATCAAGCTGTCACTCTGCCTTGGAGTTTTCTCTTTATGAGGCAGACCCTGTGAGGATTTTAGGCAAGAGGATATGGTGTCATCATATATGGGAGGACATAAGTCTTTCTGTGCTGGCAAAGAATAAAGAGCAGGGGAAGGGAGAGGTTGTTGCTCACAGGGGTCACACAGACACAGGTAGGGACCACTAGAAGTGATGTTTCAAAATTCAGAGATCCTGCAGTTCACCAACATCCTAAGGCAGTACCCCTTATGTTTTCTTGAGGCCTGTGACATCTTCCCTGGCTTCCTTCATGACGTTTTGGTTTTGCTCTTTGCTTTCTATTTTCTGTAGTCCTGTAGTGAGAAGAGTATGAATCTGCATGACTATGGCATGCTGCTGCCCTGTGGAATCGACAAGTTTCGTGGTGTGGAGTTTGTTTGCTGCCCGTTAGCAGAGGAAAGCGACAATCTTGATTCTGCTGATGCTGAAGATGATGATTCAGATGTCTGGTGGGGAGGCGCAGATGCAGACTATGCAGATGGAAGGTAAGAATGACGTTCTACCCTTCAACTTTTTGTTACCATTATTAAAGATGCCAAAAATCTGTCTAAAAGGCCTCAGTGTGAAAGACTCACTGCTCCTTATAAATGAATTTGCAGCTATGATGGTTGAAAACATTAGTGCTCTACTTGTTTGTTTTTAACTTTCCACAGACAAGCTTATTGTTAATACAGTTATTGTGCTTTTGATGCATTCATCTTTTCTTCAGTGAGAAATACTGCCGTATTTATAACAAAAATGCTGAATACCTACTGTTTGACTTAATAATAAATACTGTACTCTTAAGGTGCTTCATATGCAGTCTGGAGTACTGCAGCAGATACTCAGCCAACATACTTGTTGGAGGTTTTGAAATGTCATCATTCATAATAGGCATTAACTCCGTGCTATTACTATTGTAAGAATATTTTTCTCCTGACAATTACTTTCTAAACATGATCTAAAAGAAAATCTGTTTTAATATGTAACATTTGACAGATTCATTACTAGGCTACTGTTAAGTTGGAGTATGGAGGTTTCCTTTGCAAGACAGCAGTGGATGGGAAAATACCATGCATGTCTTTACCCTTTAACATCCCCTGTGCATACAGGCTGATTTTGAGCCAAATATGGGTTATGACTGTGTTGTAACTGAGTGGTCTGGTGCTGTCAAAGCCTTTCATATCACTCTCTTGAGCATGCTAGACAGCAGTTGTGAGAAGAGTGTACAATGTTATGTCCTCACAATCGAATTCAAACAACTCTCTAAGATGGCTTTCTTCATAAAACCAAGATCTGCATTCAAATTTTGTCAGTGCTCCCTAGACTTCCATCACTTCATACTGTGCTAATGCCGTGTTCCTACTTCTTGGGTGATGATACTGCATCTTTTAGAAACAATATACAGAATCAAGAACTTGGAGTGGATTACAAGTGGTTTCAAGGAGAACCCTGATAATAAATGGGAACTGAATGAAGTGAATAATGTGGAAAGTTAACTGTTCTGAATTGCATTGTTTGGCTTTTTTAATAATACAGATGGAAACAAATTCAAGAGCTGTGTAGAGATGAAGGACAGAGATTAGATTGCTGTAATTTGGTGCGGAGACATGGCATTAAGGCAGTGAAAATTGGAAACCGTGGGCATCTAAATTTTCCTGACAAAGCATTAGTAAGTGTTGCAGGGAAGAGTTCTTTGTGAATAATGGAATAAGTTTAATTATATTAAAGAAGTATTTCCCCATTGTAATTTCCAGTTGTCTCTTATAAATGGGACTGAATAGTCAGGGCTGTTTGATGCAAGAAACCTGCGTCAAGGAGCGTTGCATCTTCCACTTTCACGTCCTCAGGCTTTTTTTCTGATCTGCAGCTCCAACAGCTATCAGTGTCACAATATAGAACCCTTTCAGTGGGATTTCTATACCAGCCTTTGGACTGTTGGTGTGTTACAAATTTTTTGTTTAATTAAGATCTGGGTTTGTTTCTGTTGTACAAATAAGGCAGTTTAGATGCTATTGCCATGCAGATGTCAATGTCTTGAGTATTAAGACTCATCTAGTCAACCAGGTAGAACATAACCCGCTCTTCACACCTACATGGAAGGCAGTCTGCTGTAAATGACACAAGCTGCAGGATTTCAGATTCTTTGTTTCTCATGTCTGGGTAGTGGAGCCTTCTGCTCTATAGCTGTGGGTTTGTCTCACCCAACCTGTGCCCAGTACTACTCCTGGAGAGCAGAACCTCCAGGCTGGCTGCTTCATGCTCCCTTCTCTTTAAAACAACCCCTGAAAACGTTGGGCCAAAATTCCCCTGTCAGCGGGTGGTGGCATGGTGACTGCCGTGTGTCTCAGTGGTGGAGCCTTCAGAAGGGCCGTACCTGCCCTACTGTTTGTGAGTCAAAGTGAAGGAGACATGTTGGATGTAGAGTTGCCAACCTGAAAAGCAAATCATTATATCCTCATTTCTCAAAACTCCTGTCATGACAAAGCAGAATCCAACAAGTGTAGGTGATATATTTTGAAGTAACTTCATAGCTCAAACTATTCAGGTGTGAATTTTAAAATACTTGCTTTCATGATTCTGAATGTTTAGAGGAAACCACATTGCAGCATGTCATTTTGTAAATGCCCTTTTTCAAACTGTCTCATGTTTTTAGCCCCAACAGTTGTCCTGCATTTTCTTTTCCTTTTGTTTTGTGGGTGTTTTCTTTGCACAGGAGGAAGCAAAGCTCAGCAGCATGTTGTATCTGCACTACTGGAGGGCACGTGGAGACGGATTGGGCTGCAGTGCCATCACAGACAGATGTTCTTCCTACCCAGTGTGTGACCACCACCTGGGTCTGGGCGTAAAAGGATGTGGCTTGCCTTGTGGTGTGGCTTATTGGCAGTATTTGGGGAAAGGAGGGAGGATGTATTTTGGTGATGGGTGTGATATACCCTCCCTTTGTTCATGAGGCCAAGGGCAGGGTCCACCCATGCTTTTGAAATTACATCCAGTCATGCTTGTCCTGAAATAGCGTATGACTCTGACTAAGAGGTCACAAGCATTTTTCAGCAATGTTGTTCCTTGCTGTTGTCCACACCTTTAATTAAACTTTACCTTGAAGACTGCCTGAGGGACAGCCAGATGCAGGTGCTGGCTTTCAGTGTAGCTGCAGAGCTCTTCCTGCATAGCTACAGCGCAGTCAAGTGACCTGCAGCCTCTGGCTGCCCTTGAGACTCTGCACAGCCTCGTGGCCCTCCTGCCTGTACCTGGCCACTTGCTGGAAGTTTTGGTGTCCTTGATGTCCAAGGTTGAACATCTTTAGGAGCGATGAACAAGCTGGAAACTTCCAAGTTTTCTCTGTCTCCATCTGTCTCACGTGTACCTCTCCTCACCTTCCTGTCACTGTATGAGACCTCCCAGGCTTTCCTTCCCACCAGGGAAACAGGCTGCTGTCATTTTTGTTCTTTCACAGCAGGGATGCTCAGACATGATAAGCTTCACTGTTGAGGGCTATAGAAAACTTTTCTTTAAGTCCCATGGTTCAGGAGCAGAAGATAGTGACTTAAGTTCAGCCAGGACTCATTTTTCTAGACTATCTGAATGTGTTTTCAAGGTTCAAAGTGGGAGATGTAATTTCTCATTGTTTTTCCCTCAGCAGATTAGGCCAAATTAATTTTGTCTGTCTGGTGTATAAACCGTATGCTCAGGCTGATGTAATGATTGGGTAGTGTTGTAAATGTCACATTGTAGGGAGCAGTGTATTTTACAGGGGTTTGGTTTACGGTTTCTCATAAACTTCTGCCGAGTGAAGTTTTATGGTTTGTGCATGCTTGCCATTAGGATAGTTAATATGGTAGGTTTTTTATTACAGTAGATAATCCAAAAGAGTGCAGTCCACTTTGTGCTGATAATTAGGCATCTGTGAAGTAAAGAGGACCATGTAATTAGGCATCTGGTCAGTACTGGGACCAATACTATTTAACATCTTTGTTGGAGACTTGGACAGTGGGATAGAGTGCTCCCTCAGCAAATTTACTGATGACACCAAGGTGGGTGGTACCGTCAACACGCTGGAGGGAAGGGATGCCATCCAGAGGGACCTGGACAGGCTTGAGAAGTGGGCTAATGCAAATTGTGTGAAGTTCAACCAAGCCAAGTGCAGGGTCCTGCACCTAGGATGTGGCAATCCCAGGCACAAATACAGGTTGGGCAGAGAATGGCTGGAGAGCAGCCCTGAGGAGAAGGACTTGGGAGTGCTCATGGATGAGAAGCTCAACATGAGCCGGCAGTGCGCACTGGTAGCCCAGAAAGCCAACCATATNTGTTCAAGGCCAGGCTGGATGGGGCTTTGAGCAACTTGATCGAGTGGGAGGTGTCCCTGCCCATGGCAGGGGGGTTGGAACTTGATGATCTTGAAGGTCCCTTCCAACTCTGACCATTCTCTTCTACGATTCTAATACTAAAATTTGTGCCTGTACCAGACTGAGCTTAAGGATGAGTGCTCATCTCCTAGATGTTGCCAAAAAACGTAGTTAGTGCTATGCCCTTTTTGACTCCATAGAGAGCGCTTTTTTTTTTTAATGTTATCTCGGAAAACTGACTTTTTTCATAATTGTCCTCCAACTCTAATCTGAGAACTCCTGAAAGGCTTTAAAAACTTGTCATTTTTTTATAATGGTGAAAGCAGTGTTGTATGTGTGCCTGTTATGCCTGTTGCATTGACTCGCTTCCAGGTGAGACCCTATGCTTTGTATTATCAGTCTTGTTCTGGTATTTGGGGAAAAGGAGTCACAGGGACCCGGCAGAATTGCTTTGCTGAGTAATAAGTTCAAGATCATCACTTGACATGGAGGAAACGTACATTTCATTTCTTTTGCTTTCTAGCTCTTTTTTATGTCTTTATGTATGACTTAGGTGGTACAAAGATGTCAACGCACGTTTTACTTAGTGACTTCCCTTCAGAAATGACTGCGAGTTAACCTCATTGTCAAATTGGTGACAATCGAAATTCCCGAGAGTGCTGTCATTATATCAGGCTGTCACAAGGTGTGTTAAATTGGCCACGGTCATACAGCGCCCTGACCTAAAATAAAACCAGTGTTCTCATGGTGTGTCACCCCGCTGACTTGACACAAAGTAAGCAGACAGGTAGTTGGGAAGATTGCCTGTGGCAAATGTTTGTGAAAAATGCCTAAGTCTGAACAGTGATGCTTAAGCAAATATCTTTAGTAGTACAGAAGAAGCAGTATAAGAATGTTAAAAGTCAAATTTAATGGGGCTTAGGTATTTCTATACATGGGATCATCTCTTTCCTTTTGCCAAGTGTAGCTTTGACTATCTACTGTTTAATTCCCTTTGCTTGGGTCTCTGCATGCCAGAGCAGTGGGAGATTTAAGGCAGGCAAAAGTCAGGAAGCCGTTGTTTTAATTGTGAATGCAGGTGAAAGCAGCTAAAGGCTATAACTGGTGTGCCTGTTCTTTAGCTTTCTCTGTGCTCATGGTGTTGATCGAGAAGGACTGTCCAAGACAACAAATCCTCTTGCCCCCGTTACATCTCCCTGTATCCCTCTGATCTTTTTCCCCTGCTCATCTCTTCTGCTCCCCAAAAACGTGTTTGGAAATGCAGGATGAAAGAGCCTTTAGGGGTTTGTTTGACCCGGGCATGTTTCTCGTCATTGCATAATAACTGATCAAGAAGATGAAGAAAAAAGTAACCAGAGTGCTCTGATGATCTTCCTATCTGTTTCCCTGATGGGTACTTTAGTCTCTTAGGCATTTAAACCACAGATGGAAGAAACAAATGTGGCTTTAACATGGGGAGAAAAATGACAAAACTAGGAGGCATAAGGCGGTGGTGTTGGTACTCATATTCATTGCCTCCTCTGATTTCAAAGAGAAGTTTGTTTCCTCTCCAGAGAGCATTAATGGACAGGCTTTCAGTCATACCTTTTGTGTCAGCCACCAGCGTCTGAGTGTCCTTTATATAATTATGTGTACATGGAGGCCAGGTTCTGATGCCTGGAGTAAACCGGTGCTGTGGCTCTGTGGTGTCAGATCTACCTATTTCTTCATACCTTTATCTAGTATGTAGTGACACTGCTTCTTTGACCATTCTTCCCTCCTCCTCCTTCTCTCCCATTGTTCTTGCAAACATTAATGTCTTGCAGCGAGTCAAAAATCTGAGGCTTAATTAGAAGTCCAGCTCTGAGCCCAAAAGATTTGTCTGAAGACCATAGTAAAGGGATATCTAGAATCCTTTTGAAGTTTTTGCTATTCTAAAGCTAAAAAAGTGTTATTGATCAAGAAAAAGGAAGCTGCCAAGGCTAAATTCTTCATTGGAAACATGCTCACTGGAGGAAAAAGAAAATTAACATTTTGACTGTTGGGTATTTGTCTGTTTTCAAGCCATCTTGTCACTCATGTTAAAACAAACAAGTTCTCATTGATGTAAGCTTTTTCATTAAATTGGAAGGTCAATTTCTAAAATTTCCGTGAGAAATGCTCCAGTGGGAATCTTCTAAATGATTCTTTAAAAACCCACAACATTAAAGCAAGAAGAAAAAAATAATCCGCCCCTTACTCCCCAAGCATTTGAGCTAGTAAAGCTGAACCAAATGGACAAAAGGCCTGCACTTCAGATTCTGACTTAGAAGCAGGAAATTCCTTGCATTTGGATGGATAAAAAGATTTCCCTTTTGCCATGCTGTGCAGAATGAGCTGTAGGCTGTTTATACCCCTGAAATTGAAGGAAAACTGAACCTTGTGCCAGCAGGGCTGTGCTTGCTCCAGTGGTCCAGGGTCTGCTTGGTGGGGAGCCCAGTCAAGCTGTGACACAGGAGGAGGGAGGGGTACAGCCGGAGGCAGTGTTCTCATCAGCTGTCCTAATACAAATTGCTCCTAATTGGGAGTCAGTGCCCTAAAATGAATGCTAGGAATTACAGACCTGCTTTGTTTTTCTTGCTTTTTTCCCCCTCCTCTGAAGTTTGCCATCCGTGTAGGTTAACATCAATTATTGAAATAGGTGAATTTTGCACTGCATTAATTGTCCATCACTAGATTGGTACTTTAGAGAAACAATTAATTTATGGACAAAGTGTGGAAGGTGTTCTGATTTTTGCAATATTATATTTCAGCTAATTGGTCAGAAGTTCGTATCTTCCTGATTTTTATAGTAGCACTGTTAGAAACTGAAATAGAGATAGTGCTTTATACCTGTTCTAAAACATTTTTAATGATACGACTTAGATAAGAACTGTGGTTTTATAACTATTTCAATGTTAAAACCTAATTGCTTTTCTTTATAAATTAACTAAGGTGTCTCCAAATTGTAGGCATATGTTGAATAATTCTAGAAGTATTTTGTCCTATTCACATATTTTTATATACTATTAGCATATTCTGTGTCCCACATTCTTGCATTAATGGGGTTTGTCTTTCATGTTGGCTATTACTTAAAATTTGGGTACTTCAAGATATATTTTTAATAACAAGTTTTTTCCTTTTTAACCTGGAGGTTGTTAAAGAAAGTTTCAGAACGCATAGAAACATCAAAGCATTAATGACTCTAGAAAGACTGGTGAGTGTTGGATTTCTTCTTAGGACAGGTAAAGTTAGAATGGAATTGATGAAACAGCGCATTGCTTTGAGAGGTAATTACAGCGATGCTGAGCTGGCAAATCCAATCACCATTTGAGTATAAAGCATTAACTGAAGTGATGGATGGGGCTATAGGTGGAGAGAATTAATCTAATTGAGGAAGTGATGAGTAGAAGATAGCCAGGCTCTAATGACCCCTGATGAAAGCAGTTTGCTAGCTGTGCAGGCTACCTGTGTGACTTAAGTGGATGTTGAGCTTTTTTCGGGAGGTCAACAGCATCAAACTTGCATGCTTAGTAGAAGGTTGACTTGCAGAGAAGAGTTACTTTTTTTTTTTTTTTCTTACCTCACAACACAGAGCCATCGGCTGCTGTGTTTTCTTTAAGTAACAGGCCAAAACCTTATAAGCAAAAAATTTAAGTTGTCATGTGTAATGACTTTTCATGACTGAAATGTGGGAGAGAAAGGTCTATGTTCCACGTAGTCATCAACTCGAAACCCTTCAAGTGTGTGAGATGTACTGAGAATTTCTGGTGACATCGTGATACATGCTACTTCATTTCAAACACTGTACTATTTATAAAGCATGAAAAAAACAGGAAGTGAGAAATTTACAGCTGGGTTTTTCAACACGTACTGTCACACCAGCATGAGTGTGTCCCAGTGCTTGCAGAGGTGGATATCCCTCCATGAAGTTATCCAGCAGTTCCAGCTCTGTTTCACCTTTCAGTGGTATTTGTGATCTGTACTAGAAATAAGAGCTCAGCATTGGGGTGGTTTGTGGAAATTTAAGAATTCCACCTCTTGTTAGATTATGCTGTTAAAAGCACAGTGTGATAAAGCATTTTCTACAGTAAGTACTTTTTCCTCCTTGCCTTCTAACAAAGGCTATATGCTTTGACTACATGAATCAAACGGCAAAAACGTACTTTGTTTGGTGGGGCTTTTTTTCTGACAGAGGAGATTTCTAATCTTGAATGCAAATGTTTTGGCTTGGTTATGTGATGACAAGCTCTTTCTTCATGTGGGTTCTCTATTTTGATCAATGATGGGGGGGGGTAAAAACCAACCAACAAACAACAACCCACCCAAATTGTGACCTGAGTGAAAAACAAAAGGTAGAATGTTGACCTGGAGGGCTAGATCTATGCTTGCTTCTGCCATGAAAGTCTTCTGCTGGGCTTGGCATGCTGTGGCCACCATAATAAACTTGGTATAAAAGGTACCTCTCTTTTTTTTCTGGCTCCATGAGTAGACATAGTCTGCTCTGCAGAAGTCCTGGCCTCACAGCTGCTGCTGGTGGCAGCTGTATTAAAAAACCTTAGAATGGCACATTCTCTGAAGGATGTTATTCAGTGTCTTGCACTGTTATTACGTGCTTTGGTACAGAGTTCACACTGTCTGCTTCAGGTAAACTGTGGGGTAGCAGGTTGGATAAAGAGACACTTGGACAGTCCCTCCTGAGTATGGCAAGAGTTTTGTGGAAACCAATGTTGTAACGTTCTGATTTTTCTGCTGATTCTCCAGCTGGCTGAAATAGGGCTACACAGGCGACCTTCACTCTGCCGCCTTCAGTCACATGCAGTCTTAGTGCGTTTCTGATGTCAGGATTTTGAATTTATTATTTATTCAATGTCATCAGGCTCTGTGAGCCTGATTCTGTGTATTTTCAGATATGTTTACTTTTCTAGTTCTGAAGTTTCTCTTTTGCAAAAATAATCAAAGTGAGAAAGAATATGGATTATTACTCTGTCCTTCTCTAAAAATGGCATACTTCTTGCTGAATCCTCCAGCTGTAAAGAAAACTGTCAGAACAGTAACGCCAGCAAAGACTTTGATTCAGAGAGAAAATTAGGTCAGTTTTGAAAAAATATACTTGTATATAAGTCAACAGATATCTTCTGCAATTGTGTGTAGTACACTTGTCTTTTTATGCAGGTCATCTGTGGAAAGAAATGTCTAATGATATAAAGTATACCTTCTTATTTAATTATGGGGAAAAAAGATAAATACATCTGTCAGAGGCAGCAGGACAAGGAATGTGTGCTTGGTTATAAATGTTTCAATTGAAAATTAGATTAAAAGATTTTTATTGCAACTTTTCATGTTTTCTGTCAAAGTTAATGAAACCAGGCACATTTTTTATATTGTTTTTGTATAAAAGGTTAAAAAAATAGAGTAAAAGGAGAGAGACAGTCTTGAGGCACACAATTCAGTTGTTTAATAAGGTCTAAGAACTCAAAAGCAGTTCATGTGACACTTCTTGAAATAGCATATTTAATTTTTTTTTTCTACTGGGAGCTGTGAAAATAATCGTGATTGCAACCTCTTCAGTAAAGGAAAACAAAAAGGAAAATAATTAGGAGTGACAAAAACAAATATCTGAAAGATAGCGGGCGATACGAATTGCTTGTCCTGGCTTGCTGTGCAATGGAAGGTGCCCATCTGAGTTCTTAAAAGGTTAGCTCTTTCTTAATAGGTGTTTGTATGTGCCTGAATAACACATTATTTCTTCTTCTTGTGAGAGAGCTGATTTACTAACTTGGTATAATACAACCCTAATGAAAATAAGTAAGACAGTTTTTAAGTGGTTTGTGCTGTTGTGGTCACTTAACAGGCAGTCCAGAAACATTACTGCTGAGGTACCTTGTGGGTCAGACTTTCAGTTCTGTAAATCACTGCAATTTTCTGGATTTGGTTGCCAATAAACCATTTAAAAGATCAGTTACATAGACTGGAGATCTGGCATAACCCTTTTCTTTCCTGGCTCCATGTCTAATCTCACAACTGCAGTGCGCTTTCGTTCTTACCGTGCTGTCTGTACCCACCTCCCCCTTATTTCAGGAAAATAGACCTTTTTGGTATAACCCCTACTCCTAAACTTTCATTTCACATGTGATTTTGACTTCTTTCCTCTCTTCTATCCCACACAAAATTACTTCAGTGGTAGTTGTTTAAATTTATTACCTGGATACCCAGTTTCATATCGTAAGTATACTCGACATGGTCTTGATGTGGGCTAATGTACCAAAGCCAAAGTTAAATAGCAATAGGTATAGTGAAGTGAGTGCTCATGTGCCAAACTGCACTGTTGGTTTAGTTTTTCAGCCTGAAGTAGTTCCTGCGTTGACTCATATGTTTAATTAGCAACAGTATTCAGAGGAGTGTGGTGGTGGGATCAAACCCAGTTCCTAAGAAATCTTGTCCTTCGGTCAGATGAATGTTTTCTATCAGGCACAGTTTGGAAAAACATTAGGTAGAAAATACCCAAGCCTCTCATGGGAAGGTTTGTTGAGGGACAGTTTGGTTCCTTGCCTATTAGCTTTGTGATTTGCTTTTAACCAAAGGCCTGGTAATTAGGCCACCTCAGATACTCTCATCTTCTTGTTTAGATTCCAAGTACGTGTCCTGCTCTTGTAATTTGCGTTGTGTTTGTTCCACATTTTCTTTTAACGCATGTAGAGGTTCACAATTGGAACTGTGAACTATTTCCACTCCCACGGTCGAAGAGCTTTGTTCTCTGGAGTTCTCCTGTTCACAGGGATAAATACGTATTTGTGCTCATCATTAATCGTCTGCTGGAAGCAAAGCTAGAGCCAGGCTGAATACTCAACAATCCAGTCCCATCATATTTTTCCTGGACTTTGTTTGGGGAAGCTGTAGAGGCCATAGAGGGGTGGAGGGTTTTGTGCTGTTGGGAACCTGAAGCACAAGGTGCTAGAAACTGGGGTGATGGCACCTGCCGTAGCAAAGGTTAGGGATGCTTAAATTGCCATCAGCATAGCCTGGTAGGCTGAAAGAGGACAGGCTGCAAGTTGTGTGCAGCAATTGCTGCTTCTGTGTTGATTCCCACAGCTGTCTAGAGCCAGCATGTACGGCCCTGCTCTCTGTAGGCAGATGACAGCTTGTTTCTGCTGTTGATTCGGTTCCTCTCTTGGAATTAGCTTTCCCCCAGCTATTTGCACGGGCGTGGTGGCTGGTAAAAAACACAGTCCAGATGGAAACTGTTTGCAATAAAATGTAGTTGCAAAGTGTAGTGAATGCCAGTCTTTCCGGATATTAAAACATCTGTCTTGAACACCTTTTCGTTCTTTTTCGAGTATGTGGTTTTGTTTGAGCTACTTGGCAAAATCATGGTTTATGTACATCCAAATGGATGAGCGTTTATTACAGACAAACATGAGCTACTTCCCAAAAGCAGTAATTAGTTCATAGTTATTTGTTATCCTAAATTGAAAACTTTGCCACATTTTTGTCTGCAATTAGTAGTTGCAGACAGAAATTGCTTCTTAAAACGTAGCTTTTTGCTTTGGGGGACTACTCAAGACCTGTGAGTTCTTAAATACTCTGAAATATAAAAAAATTGTTGTTTCTGTCATCTGTGGTCTGCCTCTGTCCCTGTTGCAGGGTATTGAAATATGGAAAGGGAACTTTGATTTACTACCGTTTTCTTATTTCTTGAACAGCAAGAGGTAACGTAGTTCTCTTTCCTTCCCTTTCCTTTACCTTTCCTTCAGTTTTATCTTCACAAAATAACAAATGCACCCCTCTGAGGGAGGTGAATAGATAATACATTGGTGCCAGCTTTTGCCTCAATGATGGATTGCAAAAAGGAATTTATTAGATATACGTTAAAGATCTATGGTTTAAACGTTCCTGGTAACGATATGCTTAGGTGCATACTAGCAGGAGGTGTACAGTGGTACATGTTTTAAAACCAGAAAAATGCCCACTGGAGTGATGGGTATGTTTCTGTTGGAGTCAGTGGAACTGATTACCTCTTCAAGGCTGCCTGCAACCCCAGCGTGTCTCTGGCATCAGAAATAGAGCTAAAACCACCAAACTTCAAATAACCCATTTCATCACACACGGGAGCTTAGTTAATTTGTATTAATGAACCAGTGCACTACTTGGACGCTCAAGCATCATTTCCATGACAGGGGAAATGGATTTTAATATCCTGTATGTGAGGAGGTTGAAGCAGAAGGTTCGAAGCCATCATGATCTCTGTGTCCACCCTGAAAAGAAAGTACTGACCCTCCTTACCACAAGTCTCAGGAGATTGAGAAGTACTGATATTGGAGGGGGAAGGCGTGAGTATTTTCATGGCTGCATTCAAGCCTAACAATTTATCTCCGTTGTTTACTGCTGAACTGTTAAATTCAGCTGATGGTAATAAGGCTTTACAAATCTGTGAACTTACCAGCGTATCGAGTAGGTTTTTTGAGCAGCCTTTGAAAAATCCTGTCACGGGCACCACTAAACTAAAGCAAAATGTCAACATTTTCTTGTAAACGAGACACTGCAGTCTGTGGTGCTAATAAAACCCTGGCTGGGGTGGTATCAAGGGAGTATATGGAAAAATCTGTCAAGGTATTGTGGTTCCAGGAGAAAGAAGACTGAGTCATACTTGTTTATTGAAGAAGGTAAAATGTGATAATAATACCAGCAAGCAAACACACCTGCAGTTATTATTAAATAAAGATCAAAGACTTCTGAGTAAAATATTGGTATCCACATGCATTTGGTAGTAAACCTTTATGTGAAAATGATGGATTTAAACTGATTACTGTGATTAAAGGTGTGCGGAAGTTAGATGCGCTGTCTGGGAAGCAGCACTGTGGTGGTGCTGATTGAGAAATGTGAACGGTACCAGGGCATTTAGCATGAAAGGGAGAAAGAGCTATACACACTGTGTGAGAGAAAGGGTTTTGTCCCCATTTGAAAAGTTGATGCTTTATTCCAAGTGTTGAAATCTAAGTTCATTCCCTTCTCTATTGTTCTCTATCGTCCCTCTCATGTACATGCTTTTTGAAGAAGAGCCAGGATGATTACAGTGGTTAAATCCAAGGCAACAAAACCAAGTATAATTTTCATGCTTCTCACGTAACATAGGACCTTTTCCAAGGTATCTTTAATGCTAAGAATATGTCAAGTCCACCTACTGGCTTTGTTTGCAACAGAGGCACCTCAAGATATAGCATTGTTTGTATTAAACCTGGGTCTTTAAGGATGAGGGTCCAAATCTCCTGATTACTGAGAAATGCTGGGGGACCCCCTCTTTCTTCATGGCTCCTGATGAGTGCTGCTAAGGTGCTTCGTAGTATTGTTGTTTTTCTTGTGTCCTTCATAACTGTGGCCTCTGAGAAGGTGTGGTCACCTTCTGTTTGCGCTGCTGGGCATGGTGACTGTGATTGACTCGTCTGTGACTTGGTGGGTAGCCTTGATATCTAATGTGAAGCTGTTGCTCTTGTTACTTTTAGGGCTTGCTGAGGTACAACTTTGCCTGTTGTGTATTCCTGCCGTTTGGTGTGGGATACTGTGTGGTGTAGCTGAGCATGATTAAACCTTCAGAATAATACCAGTCCAGTTAGTTTCTGGTATTTGGCTTTATTCAAAGAGAAATTTTTTAAGAGAGCTTAAAGCACTTAATCTCCCTGTCCTCTTCTTCTTGGAAGACAGTACGAATAGGGGAAGAGAATAACTCATCTTTGTAAAAATAAAAATAGTTGGGAAATAATTACTTTTAGAGAAAGCCTGGAGTGCTTCTCTAGAACCTGAGCGTAGCTTCATACTTTTGCACAATGGGAGTTTTTAAAACCTGTTAAATAGGGGAATGACCTTCTAAAAACTGATTTCAGGCATCTTAATTTTATAGGTATATAGCAAGGCTCTCACTTCCGTTTAGGTATCTAAATTTGAGGCAAAACCACTTCTATTTTCATTGTTCCTTTTTCTTGAAACTTGCCATACAATTTTTAAAAAATAAAAAGGTTGGCCTTCATGCTGAGAATTTCCCAGTGAGATGCTGTGGACTGATATAGCTGAGTTGATTGCTTTTATGTAGCTAAAAACAGATGGGTATTGGATGCACACATACAAATTATTTTTGAAGTGGCTTTCCATATGACTAATTGACTTTCCTTTGTTTGTTTCATTAGGTTGTTTTTGTTGTCCTTTTTTAACTTTATGAGCTTGCCAGTATCTGAGAGTGATCATTCATATGAAAGGAAGAGGAAAAATAATTGCACTTTTTTAAAAGCCTGCTGTGTTTGTAGCTTAGGTGGAGAGAAAGTCAGAGAGCAGCTTTCTTTAATGTTGAAAGGCAGATGTTATCTGATGTTCTTGATCAAAATCTTTGTTTTTTATACTCAGCATGCCTAGTTTAAATGTCTATAGCTAGCCAGTACTAGAAGCTCCTTAACCTGTAGGTCAGACACAGGTACAGGACTTGTAAATCTTCCTCAGTCTTGTGGTTAAAAGGTGATAGTGTACTTATAGCATTTATTTCGTGCTCATAAAAAGGTGAAATGCTTGGTGAGAAAAAACAGGAGAAATCTGTTGTTCAGAAATGAGTTAGTAAAAACACAGTAGAAAACTTTGGACATTCTGAAATTAGAAAACTACACAGTGGAGATAGTGAAATTGCTTAGAAATCAAGAGATTAAAAGAAGAACCCAGGGGGGTTGTGCCCCTTTTCCAGTCTTTCTCCCCTGCAAATGGAAGCAGATCATCCCTTATTCAGACTACTCTGCAAGTTGGCTGTTATCACACCCGTGTGTATAACCCGCCTGGGCTTGAAAGCTTCATTATTACTTTAAGTCTGTCTTGTGTTTCTCTAGGCCAAATATTTTAGGGAGAAAGATCAGGAGATTCATTCTTGTTTGTATAGAGGCTTAACTTTCTCCTGATAGAGTCAGGCCTGTGGTGTACAAGATTTTTATCAATAAATTTTTTAATTACTTAATATCCTATTAAGAAAGATCATAGTGTCCTCCTTTTTGCTCTGAGGTCACTTTCAAAATTGTAGTAGGTAACCTATTATAAATGAAATAATATAGGTGTGGTCTCTGAAATGAGGTGAAGGAGAAAGCTCACTAACTTCACATAAAAGGCTGTTCAAGCAAATGCAATGCCATGAAAAAGATGCAAAACCACTTGTGCGTGAAGATGACAAAAAGTCACTTCATGTTTGAATATTTAAAGATCGATTAGTCATTAGGAGTGAATTTCAGGTGACAGATCAGATTAACAAACATGAGACCTCGCCACAGCTGGGCATTGAGCTAGGAAGCCTTTCAAAAGCACTAGTAGCAGTAACAGCGTGCATTTCTTGTCCTATTTGAGTATCATTCATAATTGAATGATCCCAGAAAATTCTTGACATGTTAAGCCACCAAATGCATTTGATAGTCAACTTCAGTATTCTTTCCTATCATCCAAAACTGATTAAATCCTGAGGATTTTAGGCAACTGTATGGATTTAATGTGCTATAATAGATAACACATTTAGCCAAATAGTTTGGGGGTTCTTTGTGAGCTTAGGGATGCTTGTGTTGCCATCCTTAATTGACGTCGGTACCACTGGTCTTTTATGGAGTCCTTACACATCGACTGTACAGAGATGTTGGTGGTGCAGACCATCTGAGCTCGGCCAAGGTGACACCTCATCAGCAAGATGATGTGGTCTTTACTTCTCCATCAGTGCTGCTGTCACACAGAAGACCAAAGCTGGGCCATCTCCGTTTCTGGTTGTTAGATCCTGGAAGGCAATGTTATAGCTGCTGTCTGCTTTGAGGTGCCAGAAGGAGATTAAAACCTCGCGGATGAGAACTAGCGACAGTCACCTGGAGCATGAGTTGCAGCATCGTGTGTACTTTGTCTGTCCTGCCTTTGTGAAAACAGACAGCTCTGTGTGCCATTCCTGTGAAAGTAGCTTCTCCGTTCACACAACACCTAACAACAGAACAAAAAACTCAACAACCAGTGTAGACAATTCCATGACAGTTCAATACTTAGTAGTCCTCTGTGAACAGCACATGAGCACAGTGAGCCTCTGGGAAAGATGTTGCCTGAGTGAGAAAATCCTAAGGAACCCTCTTGTTTCTGTGTCCATGTGAACTGAATGCATTTTGAGCTGATTTGAGCTTCTTTCAAAATAAAAATTGATTTGTTGACGGCAGCATGGAACAAGCATGTTTGGAGTGTTACTCAGCTGTCAAAATACAGTATTGCTGATGGGGATTCTTTTTCCACCTCTGTGCAAGAGAAGGAGCTCCAGTCTGGCATCTTGCTGGTTTTCTCACTGCATTGCTAATGTTGATTTTTTTTAGGTTTTTAGTGGTTTTGATTTCTTACTTGTTGGAGCATTCCAGAGTCCCCCATCCTTTCTTTTTTATTTAAAGGGGAGGAAGGGAAATGAAGAAACAGGTAATCTCTTGATCTTGAGGAGTGTCTGAATAAAATATTCTCTTTTGTTACCTTGAAATCATTTTGTTGCTGACACATTCTTATCATTTTCTTCTTTTAGCGATGATAAGGTAGTAGAAGAACAGCCAGAGGAAGATGAGGAGCTAACTGTTGTGGAAGACGAAGATGCTGATGACGATGATGATGATGGTGATGAAATTGAAGAAGAGACAGAGGAAGAGTATGAGGAAGCAACTGAAAGAACTACCAGCATTGCAACCACTACCACCACAACTACAGAGTCTGTGGAAGAGGTTGTGAGAGGTAAATTCATGGGCATTTAGCTTGGGGTTGGAAAATGGATCCTGCTGCTTTGCGTGTTTGCCCTTTACAACAAAAAATGTTCCAAACAGCAAAATATCCTAACTTGCAGCATTGTTATGCTTTGGCTTCTATAATTTGCACATTGAATCCCCTCCTCTTTCCCTTTACCATTACAAGTACTCTTTGAGGTGTCTGTCAGTCAAGTGTGATCATTGAGTACGATGTGGATGAAAACAGAACGGTTGCTTTTATTTCAAAGTAAGATTAAATATTGACTGCCATATGTAGCAAATAACGCAGGAGAAATATGTGTGTGAGTTATGTGCATCTGTTCCAGAGGGATAGGGAGTGTCAACTCAAAGCAGGAATTAACACGAGCTGGTTTGGTCTCTCATATTAATAGCAGTGATTAATCATTTTGTGTGATTTCTGTTAGATACCTGTTTCCAATATTTCTCCATGAACTAGTAATTCAGTGAAATTAGGTGAACTTAGAAATAGCTATGGAGAAAAGTGAACCTAATTAATGAAGGAGAGGAAATCAGAGTGCATTGCCCAAAAAAGAAAACATAGAGTAAGACAGAATTCTTCATTTCTAAAATTTGTTTTTTACGATACTTTGTAGTTACTGACATAACTGCATTTTAAGCTTTGAATTTTACCCTGGTCCATGGACAGTGAAGCAACATTAAATTTTTAATGCTACATTTCTCCTACTATACATATTAGAATGTGTTATCCTTATATTTCTTTTTTTATAAAAGGAATTCTGAGTGCTATAAATCTCTGTAAGATAGATGTCGATTTTTCTGCAGTGCTTACATCTTTACTAATATGAGCTGGGTGTGGTGGCAGAAAACTGAGATTAAGGGCTGAAAAGAAAGGAATTGGGTATCGCAGGAGGCAGAGGCAAAATGGCAGTGATTGGGGCAGTCGTGAAATGAGTCAGAAAACATCTGGCCTGGTTCCTTTCCTCTCTCCTTGGTCTTACGCTCCTGGGGGATGCTTGGGACTGAAGTGGTAGCAGAGGCCCCTGGTTTGTATGTGACAGCGTCCTTTCCTCTGGAAGCACGGTGCTGCTGTTTGGCAGAGCAGGTAGGGAGCAGAGGGGCTGCCAGCTCTGATTCATCACCCATGCCAAGGGCAGAAGGGTTCCCAGAGGATGCTTTGAAAAAAGCAGAGTTACTTCATTTAGGTCTTGATGCTTGGTCTAAGTCCAGATAAACTCCCCAATCAAAAGCGCTAATGTTTTGCTAAAATCACTTGCAAATGTTTATTTCTAAGGCTGGCAGCACAGTCTTGTGTGTTTCTTCCTTATATAACTATGTTGAGTGTTTTGCTCAGTTATTGGAGAGCCATTTCAGTGAGGAGGGGTTGGGAGGAGATTATGTTTAAATCTTTAAACCAATTAAATATATTTCCATATGTGAGCTTTGACCACCTGGGGATAAAACACTCTGTTCTCACTGGCAAATGAATATTTAGAGGGGGGGAGGGGGAAAGAAAAGTACCCTTGACTTTAATGGGATTTTGGATGAGTGGAAATGAGGACAAATTAGGTAGAACGTGTTTCTTTACTGAGGTTGACATTTCAAAGAGGTTAAGATGTTTAGCCTTCAGGAAAGTAGGGTGTAATAATATGAATGTAAAATACAAAAGAGATGAGCTGAACTCTTGAAGCCACCTTTTAAAAATCCTTTATAAATGTATATAGTTGCTAGCTGACAATGAAATGCTAATGTCCTGTTTTTCCCAGGTCTAGAATTAGCCACCTTGGGTGGCTGTTGGGTGAAATATGTGTTACTGCAGGTGAGGTGGGGCAATCTGTTACCAATACAAGTTTTAAGTGCAGTTCTGCCACAGCCCTTTCTGCTCTCTGACCTCCATCCCTCCTGGCGCACAGAGGATGCAGAGACTATCCATGAGTGTCTGTGGCTGGTATCTGGCAGAACTATACTATGCAAACTGCTTAGGAGAAATGTAAATGTAGAAGTGTACAATAATTTATAGCCTTGGCCCTTGCTTCTACTTCCCTTCCTGCACTTGAGAGAAAGCTTACTATAGGGCCCCTGTCCTCCTGACGTGGGCAGGAGATCCAGCATAGGAGCTTCTGTGGTGGACATCTGCTGTCTTGCTGTTGCAAGTAGAAGAGTGTCATGTCACTCTTAGTGCAAATGAAAGAGGCAGAGGTACCTTGTAGACAACATACGTATTAAGAAGTGGTCAATTCTATGGAGAAACCTTGAAAGCTTTTCCAGATGGGGTTTGGTGTCAGAGCTTCATTCTAATGGATGTGAGTTCTGTTCAGGCTACTTTTCCCAAGTGTTAATCAGTGCAGTTCATAAAGCGTATCCTATGATGCTTGATGCTCTTCAAAGAAACTTTACAGCCAGTTTTATGTGTGCTTTATGGAGCTGTAACTAATATTAAGTCACTAGCATTGAAGAGCAGAGAGTGGGTTTGTCCAATTTGAGAGGAGTTGCTTTTTATATGTGAAATCAACAAAGAGCAACTGTTCTAAAACCATAAATTAGGATCTAATTGTGGGCTAGTACTGAGTCCTTTCTGCTATCAATGGAATGACTGCCGTCAACCATAAGTAATTGAAATGCGTAAATGTAATGTTATACTTTTAAAGACACTTGAGCTATTGTAGAATCAATTTGTCAGGCAATTTTATTTCTCTGCATATTTTAATGGATTGTGATCAAAATAGCAATAGCAGAACTATTTGCAAACTTATTTCCAGTTAAAAGTGAGTTAGTCTTGCCTAGAAAATGGGGAGGTCATTGGCAGGAGAACAGCTTTTTTGTTAAGTTTCTACAGCAACCATATTTTTATAAGCTATAGTGTTTATTCAGAAATGTGAATCAATTTTTCCTAGCACAGTATGTGCCGGTATTTGCTTTTCTGCCTTTTGTGAAGGACTGTCTTTACTCTCGGTTCATACGGAGTAAGTAGGACGGCAGACCCAAGACTTTCAAATATGCTCTTAGTGGAGTTCAGATGTTAAATCCAGCCCATTGTGGGTCTGAGGTTGCAGGGATCCAAAAAGTGAAACTGTCAGGTCAACGTGGTTTACCTTCAGTCCCAGGGAGAGCTAATCACTGAATTTGTGCTGAAAGAAGTGTGGCTTGTTTTTGAAACCCTGCAGGAAAACTGTGGCTCTTGACTCTTGCCTATGTGTGGAACAAGGGAGGCGAGTCTCTGCTGGCCAGGATTTAAGCAAGGGAGCGGTTTGTTTTCTGCTCTCCTTGTTGCAGCATCTCAGGTGTTGAAGAGCTGCTCCTGATGCATCCCTGCTCCAGGTGATTCTTCCACTGTGTGGCTGGAGCAAGTAGGAGCGCAGCTCTCCCTGCCACGTGCAATCGATGGTGGTTTTGTTTCTGCTCTCCTTCAGCACAGTAGGTGACAAGAAAAATCAGTCTCTCTTGGCGTACAACAAAGAATAAGCAATTTCAGCTTAGTGCATCCTGTCAACATAGCAGTCAATCAGGTCTCATTTGAAGGAGAGCAGCTGGGTCAGCACAGCAGAAAACACTTGGCAGCTTCTTCGCATACCTGTCAGCAGATGCGGGGGATTCAGCAGCATAAGCTTGACCTGCCTCATCTAGCGTATAATGTTGCCCTTTAGCAATTGGGTTTGCTTTCTCTAATTCAGCTGGATTTCTTTAAACACTTAAGAAAGAATTTAAGCAGTGCTGCTTGATGTGGCATTTTAACTATATTTACAATCTGGAGTTGCAAGCGAGAGACCATATGCTCGTTTCCTAGTAAGAGAAAAGAAGCTTGTGTTTATATGGTAGCTCTTAGCTTTATTGATCTGGCATAGTGTAGGTTTTTTTCTGAAGACTTGTCTAAAAGACTTTAAATGTATGCTGTGACAGCTACCATCTATTTGGTGGCAATGGAGCTTACCCCTGATTGCTAGACCTATCGGCTGTAAATTTTGGGATGATATTAGTAACATGTATTAAATCAGTAGGGCTTTTTTACCCTCAATAGTTTCGCCCCACTTTCTTCTTTGAAACTTTATTATCTTTCTTTTAAAGTAGTAGTTCCTTGTTCTTTTTCATTTCCTTCAAGACTGTGCAGTATACTTTAGTTGGAAGATCTTAATGTGGAGTTGTATTCCCTCCTAAGAAAACATTGATTCGTTGCAGTATGAATAGTACACGTTATGATGACTCTACTGTTTTTGTGGGTTTTTTTATTTCAAGATCTTCATTAAGAGTGATAATCCCCAGCATGTGAGCAGGTCTTTAAACACTTAAGCTAATGGTAAATTAGGTAATTTACCTAATTTGTATTAAAATAACCAATAGCTTTTTAATTAGCTATTCCACCATTGTGCAATACTCCACCATTGTGCGATACTTCAAGATATGTTGCAGTTAGAAGAAATCTTTTTTTATGATCTAGTAATCTTGTTGATTGAAAAGCAATATATTATTTCCAGTTATCGTCAAGGGCAAAAGTACTGAAATACTAAACACAGTAATAGTGTTGTTTCACGTAAGGTTGGGAGGGTGGAGAGTGGTTTCGTTTGAAGTGTATCGCAGCAGAAGGAATCCCCCAGGAATCTGTTTCCCCAGAGAAAATGTGATCTTACTATACTGAAGCAATAATAAATTGAATATTTATGTAAAAAGACTGAAATGCACTTTAGGGCTAATCCTCATGTTTGCTTTCTTGCCACATTAGCATAATCATGTTGTTATGTGGCTACTATACCTTTTTTAAAAATGTACCTAAATTCATGACATTTTATTGACTTGCATTTTAAAATCAAGCTGGGTTTTTGTTTGGGTTCTGACCATCGGAAGTAACTGTATGGCACCTTGGTTCAAATTGTGTTCTGCACAAGTAAACAGCAAATGTATTTTTCTCATATTTGTCCCACTTCAGAATCATAAGGCTTTGTATTCAAGTACGCAATTACAATTTTTGTGTATTCCAAATATCCCCCTCTGGTAGTTTAAGAATAAACATAACAGAGAGAAATTCAGTCTTAATTGCGCTGGATGGAAATTATGATTTTAGGATATATAACAGTTTTAGAAAAGGCTGTTCTTCAGTATTGCATTTAGAATTAATAATTTTGCTTTATTCTTTTAACTGTCTCTGTAGAAAGTATTTTAGCCTTTGTGTGTAGCTTATACATCAACTTTATTCCTAGAGTATGTGCCAGCTTCACAGCTGTCTCCTCCTAATTCCAAAAAATCTCTTCTGAAATTGGCTTTTATCTTTGAATACTCAAACTAAAATTTGCCTGCCTCTTCTAACCATATATTCAGAATAAGGAAGTTTATTTTCAATGAAATTGTCTTTAAATACTCACTTTTGATTAATTCATTGAGCAAAACAATATTGTGCCTTTTTGGAACACAAATGGTGTAGCTAAAACACAATCAGAGTGCATTTATTTTTTAAGTTGTGTAATTTTTCTCAGCTGGTTAAAAAGTGGAGACTAATATAGATATGTGTGTATTAATAACCTCAAACTATAGCTGTCAGTTCCTGAAGAGACAGAAGCCAACATTACTCTGGCTGTAATATTATATACATTAGTGCATAAGAAAGAGGAACATATGCCTCATGGTACGTATTTTAGAGGTTTATTCCTTTGGCCTCTCTTGCATTAATGGATTACTCTGTTCTTTAGTGAAATATAAATGGTAAAGTGAAAGATTGTGATCCCATATGCTTAAGCATCTAAATGTATTGCTTATCCAAGTCAGGTGTGATTATGATACAGAGTTTGAACTGACAGCAACACAGATGAAGCAAACACATACTAGTGCTAGTGAGCTGGTTCATGCCACCAGCATAATTTATTTGTATATACACAACAATATCAACTTCAAACTTGAAGGGCTGGTACTGTAGAAAGAGCCATAAATACATTATTTTTTCCATTACAAGGGCTAAATTAAAGAACTTGTAATATTTGTAAGATAACGTGCTGGTATCTTTCTCATGTAGCACTAAGTAAAGAAGTTTTTCAGAGGTGTAAATTAAACATAGGACCCAGTTTCCAAGACAGGTTGGAGAATGTATCTTCTCCTGTTTGTCATCTTTTTTTTTTCCCCTTTAAATTCTCTTCAGACTTAATTTCTGATTTAGAGTTTAGAATGGACTGTGCCAGCATTTAAATGACCTTATTTCTTATGATCACGTGAATAAATTCAGATCCTGAAGAAAATACTGAGTAACCTTGATGTTTACAGCAATAGAAGCATGTAAATGTAGCTTTCCCTCTCCCTTAGAAGTTTCAAGTGATTTCATATTCTTCGATTGACAGTGTTGGTGTTCACAGAGTAAGTGTTAGGCTCATGTTAGGGGGGGGGAACATTATGCGGTTGAGATTTTGGAATAAAGCTTAGAATTTAACTTTGATTTAAAATCACAGCTTTCTTAAAGCAACAGAAAAAAACAATTTATACTATAATGAAAAATTTTAGACTGTCATTCATAACCATATTGTGTATTTCCCACTGTAAAAACTGATCACCTAAAGTATCTAAAATGTTTGCACATAAATTCTAATTAGCTCTACTAACAGCATTTTGGTAAATGAATGTTTACGGAAGTATTTTCATTAAAACCACTATAAATCAATGTCCACATACTTGAAAACTGTATTTCCTGGGATGCTGAAGCCTGTGCTTTTCAAAGGATAAAAATCACAGTCAGTACCGATGTTTAATGTAACTAATTTCTTTATAGTATAACACTTTATTAATTTAAAAGCAAGTCAGAAAGCTGTTCCACCCTGCTGTCCTTCAAGGAATGACCTACCTTGGTCAGAATTCAACTCTTTTTTTGCATCAAGAGACTGGAATAACTAAGAAGCCTAGGATGAGGAAAGTTGAATTATACTTATCTCAAAAATAATTTGCCAAATTTAAGATTTCAGAGAGGGAGGGTATTGACAACTCTTAGCTTTGGTTTAAGGCACAGAGAAGATGAGAGAAATTTTACTATTGAAGAAGATGGTGTGAAAACTGTAAATGTCTGGAAGGAGTGTTAGAATTTAGACTGCTTCTGAACCTTGGTTGTGGCAAGGGCTTGTCCTCTTAGATTTTATCCAGTGTCATGGAACTAAAGGCAAAAATGCATCTTAGGAGGGAGAAGTGTGAGTGAGTTCATTAAGCAGAGCAAAGCTCACCAATAATACTGTACTTAAAACAAATTATTTGTGTTATCAAGTGAAATTGAATTGTACAGTGTCAAGAAGTAACTCATCTTCTAATCAGTTTTCAGCAACAAGATTAATATATGAGGCAAAGACAGCTGTTAATTTTTGATGATAGATGCTGCCTGCCTTCCGCTACTATCTGTGAAAATAACCTGTCTCATCTACCATAGGCATTAATTGTTGCACTCGTAAGCAGTGGAAGGCAAAACAGTGTTTGGATTAAATAGCCAATAGAACCTGTTGAATTCCCATTTTTGTACTTCATTTACCCACCTTCTCACTTGCAGTGGTACAACTGAGGATCAAATGTTGTGACTATTTTTATGAAGAAAAGTGATGGGGGTATAGAGAGGCAGGAGAGGAGCAATTGACCCACCGATAGAAGCGATGGGAACACTTCCCAAGCATTGAAGCTGTGGTGTGAAGGAATGATACTCTGGCCCTCCACAACAGATGGTGATGGGTGGTGGTGGCATCACTGGGAAAGGGGTGACAGCAGTGAAAAACTTCCTAGGCTGGAGCAACAATGTGCTTCCTTCAAACAAAGAAATTACAAACCAGTAACCCAGAGCACTTTTCCCCTCTCTTGGTTTATCTTCATTTAGGTCACAGACTGCACAGTGGACCGTTTCTCTCTGCTATGAAATAATTACTGTTCAGGTCTCACCAGTAGCAGTACGGTCAGCTGTGCAGGCAGGAGGGAAGGATATCCCTCCACTGCCTTGCAGTGTCGCCACCAGCCTAGTGAGAGATGACAGGTCAGGCAGGAGGCAGGTCCCTGGCCACACCACAGGCTGCGGGGCTTCAGGCTTGTCCTTTATAATGTGGTACCCCCTGGGTTCCTGGATACTTGTCCAACTGCATCTCCATGTGTATGAATGACTTCAGTTTCCAAAGAGCATTAGTTATTTGATGGACAATTACTGTCACTTCTTGCACGTTATTTGCACGTGCTGCTGTTTCTGTGAAAGATGTACCTACAGGAGATTTCAGATTAAATCTGTGAAACTTTCCCACCCTGATAACATTTACCAGTGCAAAATTAAATAAATCAGACTAGCAAAATTAGTATTTTGAGGGAAACCTAGAAGGCGCTTATTGTATGAGTTAGCCTATCGTGAACACTAACTAAGAAAAGGCTGAGTTGTTGAGACCTTTGAGGTTTTTGAAATGACATTTCCTGTCAGTAAAAATTCTCTTGATTATACCTGTCTCTTTAATGTCAGGAGTCACTATTCATTTTTAATTGACATGTGGCAGCTCTTCCAAGGCTGTGCAAAGCTAGCTTTGTGTGAAGATTTGACTCTATAATTGGATGACAGGACTAGATTTTATTAAAAAAAAAAAAAAAATAATCAGAAGAATCCTATATATACTCAATGTGATGTATAATTAATCATATGGTAGTGTACAGTCAATTGTAATCGATGTGGTTTACAATTAAATACATTTATTTTGTTGTCTCTTTAAGTAAAAAACCCTAATATTCCTTCACCCACTGCTATTCCTTTCCCTCCTGATTGCTTGGTACAGAGCTGCGATATTTGTAGCAAGTCCTTGATCGCATAGGTGGATCTGTTTCTCTTGGATGGATGCTCCCTAAATTTGATTCTTGACATTATTTATAGGTACTGTATATGAATATGATAAATACCTATGAAGTTACACCTCAATTATATATTTAAGGTAACGTAGATAGATACTGTCAATGACAACTGAATATAAAATCTATTTATAAATAGCAACGCTCCCTGGGAGAGTGAAACGATGGGGTCAGGACAGACTCTGAAAGGCTGGGTTCTTCATAGCTAGCATCTAAGAGGTGATGAGCATGAGAGGGATTTTCAGTGCTAATGCACTGATATTTCTTCATGCCATTCAACCCTTAGGGATCTACCTTCCACAAAATTCAAATATATGTAGAGAATTTAGAAGCCTCCAGTTGAACGTACCAGTTTGTCTGCCAATGCAGCGCGTGGGATGAAAGCAAATGAGGGGTGTACTGGCGTTTAACGTTATGTAGATTTGAAATGACTTACGCAGCATGTTGAGAGAGAAAACTGGTTTTGTCTGTTTGGAACATTATTGGTAAAGGGCTATACGTTTACATGTGTAATTGGCTGAATTCCAAATTGCAGGCAGAATTTGCTTTGTCTTCTTTTGATTTATGTGTTTTGGTTCTTCCCTCAAGTTTTCATGTGTTGCACAATGTAGGCAGAGACCGTGGCAGCTCACAGTGAACACAAACACTTTTAATTTTTCTTTGTACATATTCACTGGGGATAAAATTTCCTCCCATGGACGGGATAAAGCTGTGGCAGTAATTTTATATATGTGAGCCCTAGAACTACGAATTATAATCCCTGTGCCAGGCGGCTTGCAAGAGGGAGTTTCTTCAGCAGTGACTATATATAATAGAAATCTGAAGAGCATTTGTTTTCATCTATAACTCGTACATATTTTTATTTTGTTTTTTTCTTTTGTATCATCTGGGAAACTTTCTCAGTTGTGGGGGGGATGCATAGCTGAAAAAAAACCTGCAGAAAATAATAAAAGAAAAAAAATGGGACCTTCTGCTTTCAGATGTTCCCCCTCCAGGCAGGTGCCCAGGGTGCTGCTTGGGTGGGAGTCAGTGGGGGCCACCAGCAGGCAGCGTGGGCTGGAGCTTGGGGTAGTTTTACCCCTCTGGCCTGTAAATAGGCAAAACTTCATGCTTGTGCTACCACACTGGAGCTTGTTTCAGAGCAATACCAGAGCACAGGTGTGTGTGGATAAAGTAGCTAAAAAAATAAAAGTGTAGGCAGGCTGAGGAGACCTAGTGACACAGGTCTGAGTCAGTTCAAAATTTACCTTTGTTGTCTCTGGTGTGGTTTCCCAAGGAAAGGTTTCCCATTCCCTGAAAAGGAAGAAGTTCTTTCCTGTGAGGATGGTGAGGCCCTGGAACAGGTTGCCCAGAGAAGCTGTGGATGCCCCATCCCTGGGAGTGTTTAAGACCAGGCTGGATGGGGCTTGGAGCAACCTGCTCTAGAGGGAGGTGTCCCTGCCCATGGCAGGGGGTTGGAACTTGATGACCTTTAATGTCCCTTCCAACCCAAACCATTCTGTGGTTCTATGAAACACCTCCTTGCTGTGTCTCCTTCCTCGCTCATGTGCGTGGACGCTGAGAGACACCTACTTAGGATACCAGGCCAATCCCGTTGACATGACTAAATGTGGTTCCTCCGGGTCTCCTGTGACTAGAGGTGTGCTCTGAGCAAGCCGAGACTGGTCCCTGCCGTGCCATGATCTCCCGCTGGTACTTTGACGTGGCCGAAGGAAAGTGCGCGCCCTTCTTTTACGGCGGCTGCGGCGGGAACCNCCGGAACAACTTTGACTCGGAGGAGTACTGCATGGCGGTCTGTGGCAGCGTCAGTAAGTTCCCCTCCATGCCTGCCTCCTGCCCTCCCGCCGCTCGGGAGCGGGACTTGGGCTCTCACTAACCCCTGGCTGCGGTCTGTCTGATGCCTCTAGATCCTTTTCGAGCCTTTTTGCTAACCCGGCATGGTGGTGGGTGACTTCGTGGTGCTGTAGGCAGGGGTCTGCAAGTAGGTAGCTAAAAGCCTAACACTTTCTTAGACAAAACCTTCGCACTTACCTTCTCTTAATTATTCTCTCGTAATATACTGACATTTTGTGTGTCTCTGTGGGTGCATGTATGGTGCATGTGCAGGGAAGAGCGTCAAACTTTAGGGAAGCATCAGGTAAGTTTAAAAAATAGCTCATGGTTTGTTTGTGCAGTGTATTTTCATGAATTATTTCTGACCTTTTTAAATCAAAGAAATATAAGCTCATTATAATACTAGAATATTTATTTCCAGCCTCAGAAGAACGGATTATTTTTGTTTGTTTGTTTTTAGCTTGATTGAGTACTTTGTGGGTGTTTGCAATGAAAAGGGGAGAAATTACGTTTGATTTTTAGGTTTCTCTGAGGGCCATGATGCGTGTGGACGTGAATCACTGCTTGCTTTGTTTAACACAGCATTTATGTTAATAATAATTGGCCATGAAGAAAGGATGTTTGCGCTGTGATTTTGCTTTGAGAAGGATGGCTTTCTCCGTCACAGGGTGTTGAATCATCAGATGCTGGATTTATCAGCTGTTTCATGGTCGAGAAGCCTCTGGAATGCTCCCCTCCCATCTACCTTGCTAGTGCATACTCTCAGGAGAGTATTGGCTGCCATTTACATCTGAAACATTAAAGAGGGTGTACATATCTCACTGCCCTGCCTGCTTCAGGGCAAGAAGGAGCAGAACGGAAGCAGTTCCTTAAGGCTGCTTTTCATAAAATATTTTCCAAACTACACCTCAAAATACTTGCAATAACTAGGAGGCTCAAAAATGCCAACAGACACAGGCATCACGGTGTCACCTGCATTTCATCTCAGTGTCTTTTATAGCCATGCATGGCAAAGCTCCATGAAGGAACATGGAGAAAGACTACACAAGGCCAGTGAGGAGGACACCTCATGGACAGCAGTCAGCTTCTGCAGCATGACAGAAGATGCAGCGAACAGAGAGAAGAACTATGCAGTACATTGGAGTGAGGTCTATAATATATTTGCTAAATGAATAATATTTAGAACCATTAAGTTCCTGTGTTCGGTAAAACGTTTCTAGAGATGCAAAACATGGCTTGTCTCTGACTGTGTCCTATGGCAGGCAAGAAAAACTGGGACTTTGTAATGAGTTAAGTTAGGACAGTAGTAGAAAAAAAGAGAAATTTAAAGAAGAAACATTTATGCAGTGGAAAATGTAGGGTATATGATATTGACAAGCAGTTGATATTGGAAGACATAGAAGAGGAAAGAAAATTAAACTTTAAGATAGCTGGCTCAAGCAGATTGAGGCATAGAAAAACAACTCTGCAGTGGGAGAGACATTGAACAATAACCCTAGAAAAGCCACTTGAGCTTTTCTCAATTTAGTTTCAAGTAGTCCGGATGAGGCTGTGTTTATGCCTTACTGTTATGGCCAACAGAGAATTTGTAAAGGATTATTACCTGTTTTGGTCACACTTGGGTGAGTATCATGCTTAAGTGGTGATTGGATCCTGGACAAGATGATGGCCATCAAAACTAATTGTGGAAAATTGCTGAGAAACTGAACCTTTTACTACTTTGCATCTAGAAGTAATCCAAATCAGGAACGGAAGAATAATGAGACTGAACATGATTTGCCTGCACAGAGCTTTGGATGGTTCGGGTGTTTGCCTTGGCCTATAAGAGGCAAATGAAAGTCACCTACCTCTGACATTACACCCCTTGGGACAGTTCCTGTTCCTTTCCCTAGAAGTTTTTAAAGAAGGGTGGGATGGGCTTCATCTTTGCACTTCATGTCCAGCAAGGTAGGATTGATTGAAAAAGAGCTGTGGCTTTTTTGTGCTCTGCCATGTTATTTTTAAGGTCAGTAGAAGAGTTCCTAAATGTTGCATACACTAGGTCTTTCTGTAAAAGGTCATCCTTGTCACATGCCTGTGTCTTGGTTAGAAGTAAAACAGAACCAACTTTCTATTCTGTGGTTTTGCATCTTAGCTAGGCCTCTTCTGACTCTCTGAAATTAACAGCACATTGCGGAGAAAACTGCTCGTTCTCAGAGTGGTAAGACCAATGTTTGTATTTCATGCCAAGGAATGGTGTGCAGAGAGGCTCTTGTTTATATCTATTGCTGGAACAACTGAGGTCAGCCAATTTTGTTGTTTGCCCCATTAGAGAGTCTGAAATGGAAAAAGCATTGAGAGGTCTTACCTGTGGGGAGGAGCAGATGAGACAAGTGACCCAGACTGACCAAATGGAGTATTCCATTCCATCTGCCCCATGCTCAGTATAAAGGCTGAGGGATCAAAGGGTCAACTCTCTTTCTTCAATGGCTGATGTCCAAAGAGGACCCTGTCTGTTCATCTGCCTTTTGATCCTGATCCATGTGTTCCTGACTACTGATCTGGATTCCATCCATCACCAAGTCCAGTCTGGGACTTTCCCAGTGCCCTGCCAGTGACGTGATTGTCATCCTGGGAACTTGATACTCTCTTGTATATATGGTATCTATTTAATTATTTTTTTCTTTATTTAATTTCAATATTAGTACTTCATTAAAACAGATTAGTTCATTCTAAACTCATAAATCTCATCTTTTTTGAGGGGTAGTGGGAAGGACCGTCTGTCAGTCTGGTTTTGGTAAATTTCGCCAAAACCACAACAGTCTGATAAGGATTAGGAATTATTATGGCTTTTGTCAGCATTACTAAAAAAAATAGAATATTTCTGTGAACACTGGACAACAGCATAAATGAGGTCTTGTACTAGGGTCTTGACTCTTGAGAGATTGCAGTTTTGTTAAAGGTCTGGATTTGCAGGTTTGCTTTGGCTCCTGCCCTTCAAGTTTGAGCCATTTCTTTCTCTGCCCAAATTGTGCAGTGGGACTGTGCAGACTCTCATACCTCCTGACATAGTGCATCTCACATGCAGAGCTGTAGTTGCTCAGCCAGCACTTCAAATATGAGAGTTTCATTTCTGGCTTTCGTGGTGCTGCAGAATTATTACACAGAGGGAAGGGTGTTGCTGACTAGAAGAGCAGTCACATCACTAACCAGACTTCATGAGAACTATTCCTACAGAGTAAAACTTGGAGGGATGAGACTGATACGTCACAGTGGTGTTACCTTTCATATACAGGTTGTAGATTAAATCACAGCACAAACTGCTTGTTACAGCAAGCCAGCAGTTTACTGTGTTACTCTTCCCAATAACCTAGTGGTCTTTTGGCAGGAAATCTGCTACAAGGGGTGACCTCAGCCATGATCTTAAAAAGATCATAGATTGAATGAAACTTGGAAATTGGATTGTCTTCCTTGTTCAAACTTGCCTCTTGACAGCAAAAGTTGTTCAGTCTGTGCTCATGTTCTTTGGGCAGGATGAATGATCTTCTCTTCTAAGACTGCCATTTCTTACACAGCATGTGAAATCAGAAACAACTTCTAAATTTGCCATATGGCATATCCATTAGGATATTAAGGTGTGCCCAGGCAATTCCTTTCTGTCTTACGGTAATTGGTGATTTGTTTTTTTCCTTAGTTTCAATTCAATAAAACAATCCTCAGAGCATTGCCGTTTGTGGTGTTTTCATAGTTATCTTGGTTTACTTTGCAAGTCTCAATTTTGGGTAATTTTTTCTTAAAGAAAAATGGAGTTAGGTTGAGTACTTGAACTGCGTGGCTTCATTTGCACAACTGGCAGTGAGGAAAAATAGAGCAGGTCTTGCCTTTTAAAGCAGATCTCACAGAGGACTTCTTCCTGATTTTCTTTAGCAGTTTCTTCAACAACATTTAAGTTCATCAACTGCACTTTCCAAGCTGCATTAGGTATCTTTTTGTTCCTGTATTTTCATGTTACGTTGGCGTGTTTGCTGAGTAAAAACGATCATGAAAATTATTGGAAGTGCTGAATACTATGCGTTTCAGCACCAAAGTGAGATCCTGTCTTTGGAATTGATCCAGTGTTGCTGAAAGAGGTTTAAGTGGTTATAGCAAGCTTTGGATCAGGCAAATGTCACCTCCATTCCAGTCCTGTGAAATAAAAAGCAGGAAAAAAACAGTGGAGAAGAGTTTCCATCTAGGTCATGCTTTCTATCCTGCTTGGGTTTGTTTCCCCCCACTTCCCTCATGACCCTTAGCTCAGTATTTCTATTTGGTCTTTGTCCGCCTGTGTCTCCCCCCTTTCATGCTGATTTATGTATGCGATTCTGTTCTTTATTCTTTTTCTCTTCAATGGTCACATTTTTATTGGTCCCTTGTGTCCTATAAAAATCCAGTGAGCCTCTCTTAGGCAGCACACAAGATGGACATTAAAAGCATATCTTTGGTTTCTCTTGTATGGTGGGAAAAGGATGAAACGGTGGGATATGAGTTTTTCTCATAACATGTTGAAATTGGACTGAACCAAAGCCAGAGGATGCTCTATTGTCACAAATACTCATATACCATAAAACTGAAAGTACAAAATCTGAATACTAATATCCTGAACATAATGGCTACAGAAAGAGAAGAAAAAAACCCAATACATTTGATTCTACTTCCTTGCTGAAGTCTCTTCACCTTGATCTGAAAAGGTGGGTCTCTCCTGTCACGCAAAGCCTTAGGGACTCTCCACTGTCAACAAAATTGACTGATGGTGTGAGGTCTGACAAAAATGATTTGCTGTTGAGTAGGAGCTGCTACTGTCAAATTTTCTCATTCATTACCCAGCTGCACAGGAATTGATACATAATTGCCCTAGGAGTAAGAAAACGTTAAGGATCTTGTTACCAGTTCTTTCAGCCTGCCAGACCACATGTTTTCTTTCGATTGATTTTTAATAAGGATGTTCGATACTGTCTACAGTTTCTATTCAATAGAAGGACTCGAACTTCTACTGTGTGACTGTCCATAATGGCTCCTTTGAAGTCATTAGGGTCTATCAGGCAGTTAATTCAGATTTAATGATCTCAGAATGGGTATGTATTGACAAGAATAAGCGGAAGATGATAAATCGCTGTTATTGAAGGAATTATTTCTGTCTTATTGTCATGCTAAAAACCAATCTATTGTATGATTTTTTTTTTTCAGTTGTCTCATAGTTGTAGCTTGTTAAACATCCTTATAGCTATAGGAAATATATTTTTTAGTAAGAACTACTATTTTTTAAATTATGTGGATGTTCAGGTATTAAGTAGGGGACCAAAGGAGTTTCAAAGCTGGGAAAATTCATTCTCTTAAATGTGCTTTGTCAGCAGTTGCACAGGAGGCAGCTCTCCCAGCAGCTCCTTCAGCCACAGCTTGGTACGTTCGGAGCAGAGTAGAATTTGTGCTGCTGTGTTTTCACTGTGCCAACTTCCAGAGTGTGTCTAAAGCACTGAAGGACTGCAGTGCATTCCTGTAAGCAGAGTGGTAAAATATACCCAATTTTTAGTTAGGTAACACGTTTTAATCCTTCATCTTAGTTAGATTGCTGGAGATTGAGGTCAGGTAGGAGGCTCAAAGACCACATCTAGAAGCACATTCATCTGGACTAGGTGATAGTGAACCGTTTTGCTGCTTCTGAGGTTTATGGAGGAGTTGGCAGGCCTCTGTCTGCAAAAGCAGCAGAGCTTGCGCATTGCTTCATGGAATGTGTTTTTGGTTTTTTTGACAATGCACTTAGTGCTGAAAAATAATCATCGCAGCAACTAGTTACAATGCTAATTTGTCACTGCTCTACAGGAGGTATAATTTAAAATACAGAAGTCTAGTGCTAGCATTTAAAATCCTAAAAGTCTTCCTTTAGAAGTAGTGATATTCAAGGCAGCATTTTACATAAGTACAAAGTCTTTTATTTGAATGAATGAAAGCCACCAAGTTATTACAGATACACTAGGCCAACCTATTGGGACATCACAAAGGCTTGTTTTGTTCAGTTATCTTCCTGCTTCCCAAATTAGCAGTAAAGAGGACATTACCTCTCAAAACATTAGTTAAATGTGTCCCTCTTCCACCATCCCCAGCATGAATTGCATGTATCTGCTGGGTTTTACTTTTCTCTGGCATGAAAACTCAGCTGAATCATGCGTCTTAGTGAAGTTGAGGCCAATTTTGAATAGTGTAAATGAAATCTTAAGGAAAACATATTTTTGCTGTTCTTCATTCATTCAGTGCCTAGGAGCTGTCGTGGAATGAATTGTAATACAATCTATTTAAATTGTAAATTTTGACTACCACCTTTAGTGGATGTCACTTCCACAGTTTCTGCATTTATACAAATTTGCAGTGTATTTCACCCATGAAACACATGTGGAGCAAGTGTTGGACTGGGCCTTTTCAAAAAGCTTTTTCAAAAAGCTATTGAGTAAAGTTTAGGATTCAAAAAGGAAATGATGCAAATATTCTCATATACGAGAGTTGACCTACTGATAATTTCCAGCACTGGGCATTTTATTAGTGTAGTGTATTATTGTAGACATTGGTTTTACTTCAATTTATTTTGTTGGGTTTAACTCCAGTTCTTTAGTACAGTGGAACTGGATGACTCTTGTTTATAACCTTGGCAGAAGGCACATACAGGAGAATATTTCTGTCATGTATTTGTTCACTGCAATCTCATTTGGTGTAGCGGGTGAAGAATTTAATACAGGGTTTTTTTTTTCCCTAATAAATATTTAAATTTATGGTGACAAATCAAAAGAGTGACCTTGAAGCAGAGTATTGCAAAGATGCTTTAGGAAAGGTTGCTTTGGGGACCTTCTCCGAAGTGTGAAATGAATCAAAGAATTCGGAGGGGGGAGATCTGAGCAATTAATGACTAAAATGAGTATCGAATGGATGCAAGCAAGGCAAAAATTGCATTTGTCAGGGCTGGTGAAAAGGAAGTTGCATTCGTGGAGATGCAGCAGAAGTGAGATTGCCAAGTTCTGGCTGTGCACAGATAGGAAATGTATCTTGAAGCTTTTACACAGAAGGATTCTTATGTGAGAAAATTTAACTTAAACCTAGTTTAGGTGGCAAGTGTAAGCATTAGTTAAGGCAATAAACAAGGAATAATATGGATATGGTATTATTTACTTATTTTTGTCTCTCTAATAAGTCTCTGCAAGGGAGTTCAATAAACTGTTTCAAGCTGTCCGTTATTTAGATGCCATACCAAATATTCAAATTGTAATATATCTGAGGAAGATAGGATCAGTCTTTGCAAAGTAAAGTTAATGAAGAAACATAACTTTTAAACATGTGATTTTTCTATCTTAATGCACTTAATTATATTTTCAGGCCAAGGTTGCTTTGTTGACCTGTAATTATTCTTTGAATACTAATGTAAGTTACGAAATATTACATAAACTGTACACAGGCTTTTATGACAAAGTAGTTTAGCCTTAATGGGTAATAAAAACAATGAGACAGCCCAGCTGTTAAAAAGGGAAGGAGCATCCCTCTGGAATACTGGATTCTCTTTCATGTGTTAACTCTCTTTGTGTCACCTGTGCCTGGAGTCTCTTTCAATTAAACTAGTAGATGTTTTTGAACCACGTGCTTTCTAATCCGCTTTAGGAGCATTCATCTAATTTAACAACACTTTGGAAGCTAAGAGGCAGCTTGAAATGGAAGGTGGAGAAGTCAAGTCTCAGAACTGATGATTCCTTTTCTTGCTTCAGGTGTGATCTCTGAGCATACAACCACTACTGCTATAGGGGGCTTTTTTTCTTCTTAATTCAGTACCAATGTGCATGTATTTTTTTCTGACATAATTTTTTTGTTGTTTTTAATCTAGTCTATTAGTCCATGTTCTGTGCTTTCTGAGACCCCATCAATGTGTTCAGAATTCCTTGGATTTTATGAATAACAATTTACTTTCAAAGAATTTCGGGATGTCTTAAAGATAATTATCAAAACATGAGGATAAAGCAAACGTGCAGGATAAATAAAACCAAGCTGGATGTTTGTGTGATCAGGCTGAGTGATAAATATGTACTTGAAATGGATGAGCCTTAACATCAATGAGTAACTTAGTGGGAGTTAGCGTTACTGAGAATCTCTGGTGAAAATTTAAAACTGGACAGCTGGAGCTGAGTGGCCTGAAGGATGGGAGTACCAGGCTCTGATCATGGTCAGCACGGTTTAGTGCTCAACAATTAGCTTCTGTGCAGGGAGATGTACTGATGAGCCACCAGGCGAAAAATCTGGCTCCCAGAACTCCTGCCAGTCCAGGGGTGATGCCAACCCTCAGGGCACAACAGTGCTGTCTGTTTGCCCCCCTAAACCCTGAAGAGAAACCAGCGGCAGCAGCAACCTGTCATTTGTGGGTAAAATGCTAAAACTGGCGATATGACTGGTTGTCATTCTCACAAGGTCTTCATTGTGCTGTTGACTGTGGGAGGAACTCTGCCCTCCCCTTTATTACTTAGTTTTAGATAGGGTTTAGAAAGTGGTCTTAGTGAAAACGTGTATGAAGAGAAAGTATTTAAAAGTGAAAAGGCATGGCACTTTGCCTGCTGGTCCAGCTTACTGTGCTAAGAATGAGAATTGTTGTTTCTACAATACAGTAGATTATAATTTATATATAGTATGTAAATACACCTACTGTTCTGTGCCCCAGTATTCATCTCTACTAGGAATTTTGGATTCTGGCACACACCTTTCTCCAAGTACGAAGCTGTTAAGTTTAATATAACTTAATTATGTAAATCTTATCCTGGTGCATCCTCTTCCCTATGTTCAAAATCATGGTAATTTACTACAATGTTAGATAAACCTTTCTTAGCCTTCATTTGTCTTGTATCATTCAGCCGGTAATCTGTCTGTTTTGTAATAAAAAGGTAATTGTTATTTTCCTTCCCTGTTGTTTAGATTCTTTCTATTGGTTTTGCCACCCCACTGGAAGGGGAGTGGCTTTTTCACAAAAGAGTGGGGATACCTTCTTGTAAAAACAGCTCATTTCACGAGGTAGCAGTAGCAATAATAGAAGCCCTTCTTGCTAAAGATATTCCATACACACTTGCAATTTTCAGAAGTGCTATAATTAGTTGTGATGTTAGTCAACAACCAAAAGCTTTGATCTTAATCCTTCAATAATGAGGCAGTTGTGTGTGTGGAATTCAGAGGCAATGAATGCATCCACTGAAAACTACATTGTAGTTGGGTAGTGCTCTCATTTCAAATAGTTTCCCATCTTATATGCAGCAGCCGGTGTCATTCAGAAAAAGGGCATCTACTAATCCTCTCACTTCATCTGAGGCTGGTGACTGACTGTTCTTTCTTTCGCTGGAAAGGCTGATGTGGATTATTTATTTTTATGCAAAAAAGTAAAACAGGACCTGGGGGCATATTGTTGCATTTTTCTTGTCTTTTTCTGTTGTTTCTGATATGTAGGGATTGTTGTTAAATAGCAAAATGTGTAGAGCCTAATTTGGCTGTATTACTGAACCTGTGTCTCCGAGAAGGTCAGGGTTTTAAAGTCTAATAAAGGAATTGACAGGTAAAATGAGTGCACGTGTGAAGAAAATGTCATCTGATACTGCATCTCTTCCACACCTGTCAACACATGCTTTTTGATCAGTCTTCACGCAGTAGTAGAATGAGTTACCTTATAAAACAAGCAATGCATAAAAAATGAAACCTCCTTCTAAGAGTAGATGTGGTCAAAAAATGAGATCATGATGCAGATTTTCAAGGAATCCTCACATTTAACTGATGTCTACCCAAATGTTCCCAATTTACTATGAGAAAACATGCAATAAATCTCTAGAAACGAAAGTTCCCAGTGTATTGGATTGCAAAGGGTAGGTTTTAAGCCAACAACGATAAGAAATTTTAGAATGTTTCTGCTTTATGCAGAAGAAGGGAGGCTCAGTATTTTTAAAACATTTTTTTTTTCTTGGGGGAAGGGTAGGCTGTCAGCTATTGTTATGTTGGAACCATAAAGGGTTTTTAACATCCTATTCATAATGATGATTATTACTTTTTTTAAATACTGGCTGGAGAAGTTGTCACAGTCGTTTGCAGGCTTTGTAAATACAGGAAGCAAAATCTTGTTATTTGTTTTTAAACAGACTAGTTATTTTTTGTTAGAGAAACATCTCTGATTTCCAATTACATGAATAGCTAACCACTCGTAAAAAGACTGCTTCTGAATCGCAGCTATAACAGAAAGCAAAAGCATAAATGACCATTTCATCTCACCTTCTCATATTTTCCTAAACATACACGCTGAACTTCTTTTTAATGAAAATTATCCCTGTTCTCTAAGAGTTTAAACGATACCTCTGTTTGCAGAGTGACATGTGGTTGCTGTTGGTGGCTTGGTTGGTCTCTGCAGCCACCAGTGGCCAAATTAACGCTCCAGGAGCAGTCGGCAGGCTGAGCCCTTACAGCTGTCTTTGTGCAAACTCGACCTGCTCCATCACGTGCTGGGCATGGACTGGTGCCGGCAGCAAGCAGGGAGGGAGAAAACACCTGTTCCATTCCTTGCTGTCGTGGCCTGTTTGCCGGCTGGGTTTCGGAAGGAGATGCTGAAACAGGATGTTTTCAAGGATGCTTTTGGGTGAATCAGCATTTCTTTGCATAAGTTGTTCAAATACTTAATTACACTTAACTACTGCAAGTGGGTGGCTTGTTCCTGATCTGGATTTCCAGCCTTATTTCTGCCTAGCTTTAGTTTCCAACCGTCAGACCTCACTTGCTTCTTTCTGATAAGGCTGTTGTCAGAAATCTTTTCTCAGTAGAGATTTTCTGAGTCACATAGTAGTCCACTCCCTGGTGGATGAGTGTAACTGATTGAGCTTCTTACCATCAGATGGTTCCTCCAAGCTCCCATCAGCCCACATGCTTGTTACCAAGCCCTCTTTCTTTTTGGGAGTGCATAATGGAGAGCCACATGTGGTGTTACACCACCCTCTTGCCTTTTGCACAAGGTCAGGGGTGGTAGCTTTCTCCTTCTACGTAGTATTGCTCTTCATTAGCATTATCCCCTTCAGCATTAGATTGAAAGAGCAGCTTGTGGTCAGGTATCAATGTATTGCCCACATCCTTTCTTATGCTCCTGGGCACAGCCTGGCTGTCTCAGTCATCCAGGTCTGTGGTGTTTAATGCCTAGTCTTTGTTCAGTTTGGTTTTGCACAGCTTTTGGACATCCTTGACACCAGGCACTGAAATCAGGTTTTTCAGTTCTCAGTGCCCACTACTCTGATCTGTTCAGAAACACATCAGCAAGCATCCTGGTGGGAAGTCAGCATATTGTCCAAAAATCGGGGTCATAAAGGCTTCATGTGTGAGACAGGAGCTTTTGAAAATCAGACCTTGAATGTACAGGTGGCTTTACTGATCTCAGTGCAAATGCCAGTGACCTTTTTTTCTGTTCAATACATTAAAGGTTAAATTTGCATAATTTATTGGACAGTTACTTAGATCGTCACTTCTTTCTACTCACATTTGTACAGACTTAAGTTCNCCTCAGCCTCTCCTTATAAGACTTATTCTCCAGACCCCTCACCAGCTTCGTTGCCCTTCTCTGGACCAGCTCCAGCACCATAATGCCTTTTTTTGTGGTAAGGGGCCCAAAACTGGACACAGTACTCAAGATGGGACAATCTGTAAAAGCTGGAGAAGGATAGCGAATGCAGTAGAGCTCTCCCCCATTGATCCTCCAGTACTAAACCCTGCTGTGTCCCTCAGAGGCAGCGGTGGAGGGTGTAGGCAGGGGGCCATCCTCTTCACACAGGGCCTGATTAAATCATGGAAATTATTGCCACACCAGGTTGAGAATTTTTTTGGGAAAAAAACCAACAAAATTAGAGTGTGGAAGGAAGGTCCAGCAAGGTTAGTTAAACGTTACAAAAGAGTATTTACTGCTCTTGCCTGGGTGTTTTTGATGAACCCCCCGTCAGGAAACATGAGCCTGGAAGGGATGGTCTGACGCTCTTCAATTTCTTCCTCCTTTGAAACCAAATTTTCTTTCCATTTTCTAAATGGAATTAAAATGTACAACGCTTAACTGCAGCTTCAGGAGAGATAAAGGTTAAATTAATTTGGTGCTTGAGAGATTAAAAGGCAAAGATATTTAGAAATACTTCTGAGCATTACAGAAATGTTTTCACTCAGTCTGAACTTTGGGTGATTTGTTTTTGGAATGTGCTTATTCTGGTTGTAACCTTTCTGGCAGGCAGCACTGCACCTCAGCACAGACCATGTTACTGAAGATGGGTTGTTAAGAGTTTAAAAAGATAGAAAATTTTTGTGCTTTTATAACTGTACTGGGGACTTTAAATTATCTGAAGTTGTTGGAGTAACTGCTGAAAATACTGAGTCACATTCTACTTTTGTATTTTTTTGTTGCTTGTCCAGGGCGTTTTTTGTTATTTTTAAATTGCTGTTAAGGAGGCCCTGGTATAGAAATGTTGCTCTAGTTAATGCAGGGATTGATAGTCATCACTGCGTAGGGAAGGAACTGTTGCTCACTTAGCTTGAGTTATTCCAAATGCAAACCTTTCCAATAACAATGTGATAGGTATTGCCTAGTTATCTGACAGGAATGGCTAGCAATTAGTGCAAGCTTACTGGTGATTTCCAGCATCTCTGAGGGGTTTACCTAAAGTTTTTACAAATTAAGTAAAAATATCTGTGAGGCCAAACTGTCACTAAGGAAGGATTTCAGGTATTTCATTAGGGTACTATGGGATCCATAGGTGCTTTAAAACATATTTGCATTGGCACTTGTGTGTGACACCTTACCTTTTAAAAATAAACTAGTGTACAAAGCATGTAAATTTGCAAAGGGCTTTCTATTGGCTTATGTACTTTAGTCGTTACTGGGCTTTTCTTTTCCTTGGATTTTTTCCTTTGGCTGTGTTTTCTAACCTGTTTAGGTAACACTGCTTCGCTTGCTCTGAAGAGTTTCTTCTGGTTTACAAAATGAGGCAGGAATCCTTGTAGATTTTTGTATACTTCCTGTGTGTAATATATCCACCTAAACCACATTTTTATATCTTTGTGAGGTTAGATGAGTGGCTTTATTCCGATAGAAATTAGAGTGGAAGTTTCTTACTTGGTCCAACTAACATTTACCTGTTCTAAAGTAGAAATTTTCCTTCTCTTCCCCCTCTCTTCCCTCTCCCCTTCTCAAAATTTTACCGCAGTCCCTACCACAGCTGCTAGCACTCCTGATGCTGTTGACAAATATTTGGAGACACCTGGAGATGAGAATGAACATGCCCATTTCCAGAAAGCCAAGGAGAGACTGGAAGCTAAACATCGTGAAAGGATGTCTCAGGTAAGGGGAGATTTCTTTATTCCTAAATGTTTGGTCTGTCAAGTCATAAAATGCTTGGGATCCTCCAATCTTCTCATATCCCAAGGTTTCAGCCAGCTCTGCTACCTATTTTCATGCTGTGAATACAGCATTTGCTGCCTTTCTGACTCTTAGATAAGAATTCAGCTGGTTGGGGAATACATTTGTGGTTGGGTCACAGCTGCAAGCATGAGTCACTACAGTTACTTGTGTAAAAAGGGGAAAAAAATCTGTAAAAAAAAAAAAAAATTACTCTCATCTTTGTGGAAGAATGTTTGGTTTGAGAGATTATTCTTGTTTCCAAGTAAAGAACTTGACCAGTGTATTAGCTGTCCTTCCTCTGCAGCAGCTGAAGGCGATTGCTTGTGATTAGCTTGGTTCTCTGAGTGTGGGTGTGCATGGCTGTGCCCTGGGGTGACATGAGATCGCATATGTCTATCTGGTGGTCTTGAGCCTCAAGGTAATGTGAAATGCATCTAAAACCAAAGAAAAGAGGAAAAATGAATGCTTTTGAAATTGAACTGAACAGAAATCCAACTGAATCAACCTTTTTTTGTATTTTAATCAAAAAGATTTGTGTAGCCTGAGACTGTGCACTGTTTTGAATACTGTTGAACACTAAGAGATGAGCTATCCACTCTCTCAGAAATAGGGTTTGTAACAGTAATGCCAATTGCCAAAAATTGTCAGAGTTCTGATCTAATAGTAAAAAAAGTAAAAAATATAAAGGGTTTAAAGGAAAGACCGTGGTGCATATTTTTTATTATTTTCAGGGTGGAACAAACACAAAAATGAATGTAGTGTAATTCAGATGCACTGTGTATATCAGTGTAGCTATTTTACTGCAGGTTTTTCATTGGAACTGTTGCACTTTGAATATTTCTGTGTATTACCAACATATTAGTCTTTAGCTCTGTGCTAAAATGTTTGAGTAAGCCTGAAATTCAGTTCATAGAATAAGCTGACACTGTAGCTGTATCTGTCACTTTTCTAATAAATAGGGCAGGGCATCTTACCTGAAGCAGTCATATGATGGGTGCAAACCACGTGCCAAGAATATGACACTTAATAGACAGGAAGATATGTGTTCCCCATCTGGCACTGCTTGGGAGGCATTGTAGCACAAACAAGCCACCTCCTCCTTAAATAGAGGAAATACTCTCAATTTAATGCATTTTGAAGTGCTACTGTTTCTTTTCCTCTGGAAGATTAAGAACTTCATTAAAAAAAACATAGTGGCCAAGGTACAAGTGTTGCTGAGCGTGGGTGCTTGCAGCACCTAACTTGGAGCTGCCTAGAGACATGGGGTGAGTTGGAAGGGAAGGAGGAGAGCCAGGCACCTGCCTGCTGCTCTCCCGCCAAGGGAGCAGCTCATCCCAGTCCTCTTCATACCCAAACTTCTGCGTGCCTGTTGGACTCAGTCTGGGAAGGACGGGCTGGGAATCAGGAGAATAAAGAAGGTTGGTGCATCCAACCTGCCCATCAGAGGAGAGAGGTCACAGGATCATTGTGGTTGGAAAGGACCTCTGAGATTGAGTCCAGCCATACACACTCAAAACCTTACAACAATCTTGGCCACTAGAGCATGCCCTGAAGTGCTACATCTACACCTTTCTTAAATACCTCCAGGGATGGTGACTCCACCACCTCCCTGGACAGGCCGTTCTAGTGCCTGGACCACTCTTTCAGTAAAGTAATTCTTCCTAATATCCAGTCTGAATCTCCCCTGCTGCAACTTTATGAAGTTACAGCATTTCTTCTGGTCCCATCATTATTCACTTGGGATAAGAGGCCAACACCCACCTCTACAACCTCCTTTCAGGCAGTTGTAGAGGGCAATGAAGTCTCCCCTCAGACTCCTCCTCTTCAAACTAAACATTCCCGGTTCCCTCAGCCTCTCCTCATATGGCTTGTTCTCTAGACCCTTCACCAGCTTGGTGGCTCTCCTCTGGACACATTCCAGTACTTCAATGTCCTTCTTGTAGTGAGGGGCCCTCACTGTAGTGAGGTCATGCCACAGCCAGGCAGTTGTCACCCCGTTATTACTTCTCTGTTCTTGAAACAGCCCTGTTAAAAAAAAATGCTATAGGGGCAGGTGTCCTGAGAGCAAGGACGGTCAGTGTGAAAGGCAGGTCTCCCTGGAACAGTCCTCAGATTCTCACCGTGGCTTCAGGTTTGTCTCCAAAATCCCATATGCAGTGTTAAGGTTAAGCTTGAGTAATTAATGGCAGTATTTGGGTGAAGTGTGTATTTTCTATTTTCTGTGAAGCTTATGCTTTGTGGAAAAGAGCTAATTGAATGTACGGGCACCCAGAAAACGTTATACAGAAAGACTGTGCTATGTCAGTGCTTGAGGCCAGCAAGATTAACTGGGAAAAGCGCTGAACCGTAGTACCGGAAAACTTCTGGCTAAATGCACTGCCCATTTTACCATGTGCATTTGGGGCAAGCTCATAAATGAAGGCTGTGGTTCAAGATCTGACTGAAGATCACGCTGGTGCTGCGTGTGCTCTGCCCTCGTTAGCACATTCCCAGCCATCCTTTCTGTCAGCGCTAATGAGCGTACAGCTGCGGGGTGAGGCAGGTCAGCTCCCTCACCTCACTGCAATGTCACTCTTCAAAAAAAAAAAGAAAAATAACTTAACTCTGGCCAGTTCTGCAAACTAAATCAGACCTGGGAAACAGCAGCACGATAGTAACATCAAGAAAGAAAGATCTTTGATCTTTAATTTGCTTAAGCTGCTCATTAGGAAATCACATTTTAAAGTATAGATGTCTTGAAGTACACGGAACCCCTGCAGAGCTTTCAAAAGAGAGTTAACTTACTTAAGTTTTTTAAAAATTAGTGTTGTGTTCTATGAGTAATATACAGTATTGAGCTAGCCTCTTCCTAATTAATAGTTCGCATGTGTAAAAAAAATCCAAATCATACAGAGAGGTATAAAAGCTAGTTAGTATATCATGCTGTGCTTTTATTCCTGATCTGAACTGTGATATGTCTGTGTCCCATAACACTGGTCTGCTTTCTTGGCAATTTATTTATCTTACATTTTCTTTAAAATCAGGTAGATTCTTAATATATGTTTAACTAAAAATTAATTTGAGGCTGTTAGTTGTTAAAAACAACACTAAATAAATTACCTTAGTAAGCTTTTGCTGTCAATGTTTTTCTTTTAAAAAGAAAAAGGTTAGAAAATTAGAGTCAATAGCTAAGTCCTTCAGCAGCACCAAGCCTGATTATTCATTTTTATTTACCCAAACAATAGGTTCAAGTCCAGTTCTTTCAAAGCTGAGAAATGGGGGCTTATATAAGAGCAGAAATGTCCATTTTTCTTCTTTTAAAAAGAGAGGAAATGGTCAGTGGTTTTGGAACATGATCAAGTAATTCCTTAATCTTCGTAAACATCATAATCTGAGATAAATCAGCCTGTTCACTAAAAACCGATATTTCTTGTATTTAATAAAGCAGATAGTTGTAAAACAGGTGATGCGTATTTTGCAGCAGCCAATTAACTAATAAAAAAATTCATATGGATTCTAGTTCATGTATAAAACAATCATCTAAGGAGTAGGTAAGTTTGTCATTAAAAAAATTAAATTGAAATTAAATACTTTAATCAAAACGTGTCATCAGGGCAAATGCAGATATTCTGAATATCCTCTTTCTGTGGTTTCCCTTTGTTTACCATGAAATTCTTACAACTCATGTTTCATTTTCTCATGCATAAAGATACTCACATAGGCAGAGACCCAGCTTCTGCTGATGGTTATGCCTGTTCACATTTCACAGCTCCTAAAAGACTCTTGCTAGGGGACTCTCTGCTCCTTTTTTTTTTTTTTTTTTTTTTTTTTTTTTTTTTGGTGATGACCTGGTGCACCTCTGGTACAGACTGTTTTAATCCCTCCTGCTCTTAAGTGTCCATCCCTTTAGCTTACAGGCCATCAAAGTTTTTTCTGCCTTCACATCTTGCATGGCACCTGGAGGAACAAAGCTTACAAACATTCCTAGGTAGTGCTGTGAAGAGAATTAAATTAACATACAATTTTAAGCTTGTCCCAAGCATTATTAATGCAGCTCCAGATAGCAGCAAAGCTACGGTCCCATACAAAGAGGATAATTCAGGAGTGCATGTATAACCTCTAAATGTTTGCTGTTCTCTGATATGTAACAGGGTGAGATTATGCTAACTAATTGCAGGATCCTGTAGTTCTTGTCTCCTGCTTTGGTACAATTCTCCTTTTCCTCTTTCTCTTTTCAGTTTAACTCCTGTACAGCTCCCTCACTTAAATAGTTGCTGCTAAATAGCCTGGTGAAACCAGATATTGAACCTTACTCAAGGGAGCAGATTATTTATACATTTCTTCCTTCAAACATCTTGTGACATCCTCATGTCTTAAATTTACTCTTTCCCTGGCTGTTTACAGTATTTTAGGAATCAGTGTGTACAGTGCTTATGATAGGAACTTAATGATACCTTGTCTCCTAGAATAGCCTTGCTTCTTGGAAGTTCATTTCCAAAGCAAGCATCTGAAAATACTGCAGTCCTCAACCAGCCTGAACAGGGCTGATATTATGTTCAAGATATGTTATTTCTTTTATTGTTGCATGCCAATAGTTCCAACATCCTGAAGAGGCCTTCAGCTGATTTTTAGAGCAATTGGCACCACAGACTCGTAGAATGATTTGGGTTGGAAACAGCCTTAAAGGTCGTGAGATTTGCAGGGCCCATTTCTCAAGCTTGTCAAGGTCCCTCTGGATGGTATCCCTTCCCTCTAGAGTATCAGCCACACCACTCAAATTGGTGCCATCTACAGACTTGCTAAGGATGCATTGAATCCCACTGTTCCCAACATGTCCATGTCCCCAGCAAAGGTGTTAAATAGTACTGGTCCCTATATTCCCTAGATCCCACCATCTCTTGATTGCATGTGGGAGGGAACTTTCCTTCCCTAAAACTGACTGTCGATTTAGTAGAAGTACCCCCCTCAGTAACAGTCCGGGCTTTTTGGAGAGGTTTAATAATGTTGTTATCAGAGAAAGGGTCAAGGCTTAAGGGTGGAACACAAGCCCTTGACAAAGGTAGGCATCTTACTGGAGTGACTTTGACCTTCTAACTAAGCAAACCTTCAGGCAAGCACCTCTGCTGGTCTGAATGTTGTAACCCCAAAATGTCTGTCCTAATTCTTCTCTTGCAGATATGCTCCTTCTGTGCTCTGTGTAAAAAGTGGGAATAAATTCTGCTGTATTCAATATAATAAGATTTTTGTGTTTAACGTCTCTCTTAATAATGAATGACTCTTGCCATGCTTCCTTTCTTCCTCTTGCTGTCCCGTCCAGCTCAATTTCAAAAGGAGTCTGCTAGGCACTAAGTCCTGAGTTCTGAAGAAGTTTGACTTTGAAATGTCTTGTTTCTTAAATCTCAACCAGACATTGTCATTTTCCCTGCACAAAGCTACCAAACCTTGAAGAGCCATAAGTCTGTGTGGCTTAGATGGTTCTATGCTTTTAATGAAGGATAATAGGTTTATAAGTGTGTAGAGGCCAAGGTAGGTCTTTTTCTGCACATGCGTATTTGGGGATATTTTTTTTTTCCCTCTTCTTGCTCTTTGGTTTTCTAGAGAGTGCTATGTCATATTTCTTAGTCACTCATCATTCTCTAAAGCGATGACCGGTGAGAGCATAAGTCTTCTGTGGGTGGTAGCGTGACTGCCTGTAGATAGCTGTAGGGCAGCTGTATCTTCAGTTGGTTAGCATACACTCAGAGATGCTTTCAGCCATTGAAACCTTCTCAATTGCAAAAATTTGCAGTCAAAGCACAGCTTCTGCAGTCTTTACATTGAGCCCTGTTTCTGCAAACAGCCATGTCATCCTGTTTTTTCTCACAAGCCATTCACTCTCATTTCACCAGCACTGAACTCTGAAGCCTGTAATTTACATCCCTCCCAACTGGCTGTGTAAGCTGTCGGTTTATCACCCTGACTTTCGTGCCTTAAAAGTCTTAGAGAAATAAGCAGAGAGACCTGGTCTGGCCAAAGGTCTCCTTATCGCATTACCCACAAGACTTGTTTTCATCATATGGATTAGCAGGGGGTTAGTTTGGGGGATAAAGATGGCAAGGGAACTGTTGTTCTGACAACCCATCAACTGCTCATTCACAGTGAAAAAAGAGTGTTAAGCAGATGTCAGAGATGTGATTTAAAAACATAAAGGGAGAGGAGGGAGAACAAAATCATGAAGTTGTGCATTCCCCATCCATGGATATGTTCAAGGCTGTTTTGGATGGGGCTTTGAGTAGCCTGGTCTCGTGGAAGGTGGCCCTGCCCATGGTAGGGAGATTGGAACTGAATCTATAAGGTCCATTCCAACCCAAACTATTCTGTGATTCCTAAAGTATATGTCTCCACACCCTTGGGCTGTTATTGAGGCCAGAATCTCTTAAAGGTGAATAATTTCACTAATAGTGAGTTAATCTGTTTTACTGTGACTGATTTATTGCTGTCTTGAAATAAATTCCCAGGCTTTGGGTCAAAAGGAAGATGAAAAGTTGACAGCAAAATCCCATATATTGAGTCAGTCTTGAGTGCAGATGTCTGCATGATGATTAATCAATAGGGTCTAAGCCCTATATAGGACTGAAGGGATTACGTTTCAAGGACTGGGACTTGTAAGAGTCTCTGAGCCCGTGTTTGATTGTTTTGTTTTTTAAAGGCACAGGCTCACACAGATACTCTGGCGCATCACCAGTGCTCTCTGGGTTTCCCATCAAGAAGCCTTAATGGCCATGTCTAGCATGTGGGAAAACTGGGGAGCCTCAGACAGGAGCTGAGTGGTGGAGGCTCAACCTCCACCTCGCTGATGCGAGATACAACAGGTGTAATTTGTCTGATTTTGGTATCGGTCTTTGTAAAATTTCAGTCACGGTTGCAGACTCTGAGCTTATTGAAATTCCTCTTTAGAAAGAGTATGTCTGGCTGTTTCTATTAGATGGTATGAAAGTGGGGGTTTTGGTGAAGAAGGAAGGGAAGGAAATGCACAGTTTGAGTGATAGCTTCTAGGTTTCTTCTGTCTTCTGACATTGTGCTAATCCTGCAAATAAACAAGTCACTTGTGTGTACTGTATTCGGTGAGAGCAATTGTTCCTGCATGAAATGTGTTACTTGAGGAGATTGCTATCTAGGTGTGAAATGAGTAACGTCCCTAAGTAAAACCACAAAAAGGCTTCAGATGTCATGGAAAGCAACTTAAGAGTAACTTTTTCCCTGACTATTTAAATACTGCCCTTTGTTACAGGAGGAGGTGGCCTCTCACGCTGCTGAAAGAAACGATAATGAAGGCTGTCCTACATAATTTTCTGTCTGCCTTGTACTTGAGATATAAATATATTCAGGTCTTGAAGTGTTGGACACCTATTTCTGGACAGACTAACACAAATTGCATGTAATTCTTGATCTGTGCTACTCCAAGTCCAGCAATGTAGTCAAAATAAATCTAAAAATTTTTCATATACCAAAAAAAAGTCTAACTTAGAGCAAGATGAAATTCACTCATTTTGACCAAGGACATGCAGTAGATGGAAGCAGTTTTGTTCATCTGAGATGAAAAGGGGTTGGTGTGTTCACCTATAGCTCTCACTTGAGGGCTGGGTGACAGCTGTGTTACTTCCCAGCAGGGTTGTGAGAGCTTGACACAATGTTCAGACACAGAAGTACCATCTTTGTGTAATTTAATAACAGGTTCCTACCTTCGTTGAATGTTACAACTGCTTTTTTAATAGAAATAAAAGGAGGAGAGGAATATAAAAGGACGACTGCCAGAGCTTGCAGTGCTTGTCTGTTGCTAAGCCCTGAGACAAGTGCAAAATCCAAAAGTCATGCTGCTTGTTTTGTTTGCTAGGTCATGAGAGAGTGGGAAGAGGCAGAACACCAAGCAAAGAACTTGCCAAAGGCTGACAAGAAAGCTGTTATCCAGGTAAAGAAAAACACAACCACAACCGTACCGACTGGGAATGCAGTTAAAATACAAGGGGTGCTGGGCGTGGTATAATTTTAAAACCTGCTTCTATGGGGATTTAGTATCATTCTCTGCTCTTGCTGTCGCTGTTTTTGTTTCCAGCTGTTAGTGGCTGCCGGGTGTCTCTGTACCTCACAGCCAGTCCCCAGAATGGCAGTGCAGAGCATTGCAAGTGGTTGTGTGGAGGGGTAGAATTTCACTTGAATTTAGATTTGCCTTGAGTGAGAACTGAAAACTCGGTTCCCACAGGTCCCTTTCAAAATCTAGGCCATGATAAACTAATATAATCTTCAGGGCCTAAGCTCATAGCAGAGATGGAAAATGTAATTTAAGGAAGGAATCACCATCATTTTTTTCTGAAAGAAACCCTCAGCCAAAAATTATTTTTTCCAAAATTATACTATAGCTCAAAAATTCTGACAAGCCAGAAATTCTTCTATCCCACTGTGGCTATGCTAGATATTATTCGGTATTGCTAGAGTGATTTCAATGCAAAACTGTAAAAAGGTAAATTCAGAATGAGATTGCATCGCATATTAGATCACGTAGCTTTGCTCTCTGTGCATTTTACCCAGTCAATCTTTTCCTCTATTAGAGTAAGTTTGAGTTCAGTTTTTCTTGGTGGTGGGCAGTTCATAAGAAATTATAGTTGCTCTGTTCATATTGGAATGTTCCCCCCAACCCACCCCCCAGCTCCCCACGTAGATTGGTTCGTGAAGTCGTGTTGATACTTGGAAAGCCCTCACGATGGCAGGGAGCATACGCTTGCCACACTCCACCCTCATCTAGACACAGCTCTGTAGCACTGAACCACTGTCTCAGGGGCCAAATGAAGGATTCAGTGGTGGTTGTGTTGAACACGTCAGGAATATTTGATTAGTTTAATAAAATAGGGCCACATGTTCCAAGAATACAGGGCATCAGCAGTTGCCACTGAAATCAGTAAAAGGTGCGTGCAGTGCAGAGTTCCTGGGAGCCAGGCTAGACTGACATGGGGAGAGCCATTGGTGATTTGCAGATGAGGGTGTTCACATCCGCTGGTCTCTGCTGCTGCCAACTGTTCTTGGTTGTGATGGATGGTTTTTTCAGCATTTCCAGGAGAAAGTGGAATCACTGGAACAGGAAGCAGCAAATGAAAGACAACAGCTGGTGGAGACTCATATGGCACGGGTGGAAGCCATGCTGAACGACCGTCGACGCATTGCTCTGGAGAACTATATCACAGCCCTGCAGACTGTCCCACCCAGGGTAAGTGCAGTACCATAACCTCTGTTGGCTGTGTCAAAATCACTGTAGTCATCCTGGGGAAAAAGAAGGTGTGCCCAGGTTACAGTCCAGCTATGGAGCAGTGATCGTGTGTTCCCCATGCAAAAGCTACTACAGCAGTCAGCCAGCGTGCAAGTTAAAAGTTTAGACTTTGTGTGTACATAAATATGTACAAGCACACACCCCACATACATCCCTATAGATAGAGAGATATATATGTAAAGATATTAAGCGAATACTATTTGTCCCTGCCCATGGCAGGGGGTTGGAACTCGATGATCTTTAAGGTCCCTTCCAACTCTAACCATTTTATCATTGTAAGTGATTTGGTTGTCAGAAATTGTAGCCATTCACAGATTTGGCAGAAGGATGATGAAGCACCTCTCCAAGCGATGCACAGCAGGGTACTACATCATGTCAAGATGGTGGTTGATGATGAGGGTAGTTGTAATTTTCTGTTTTGCTTGTTGAACTGTTCAAAAGTTTGGTGAGGGATCTTGTAAGGATTGCTGGATGGCAGTTCAAGTTTGTCTGTGTTGGATGTGATGGCTGTTGTTGGGAATAAATACTAAATTCAACCATGTGGATTGAATGGAATTTTTAATGACTTCTTATCTGTGATGTTTCTGTTCAATACCAAAATAACAGGTCTGTGACCTCCAGAGAAGAGAATCTGCACCAACGCTGTGGGAAAACAGTTAAATGTTTTCTATCCCACTTGCCTCTTAAGCACTTCCTAGCTGAAAATAACATTATGTTACCAAAAGACTTCTGGGTCAGCAGTGTGAGATGTAGTCATTAGATCCTGAATTTGTCCTCACAGGGAATTACATAAATATGGCTAACGTGGTAGAATTGCATGTTTAAAATGAATTTCCTTTTGCAGAGAAACCTGCGTATTCAGTGAGCATGAAAAAAAGTGATTAAAAATTAAAAGAAAAAATATTTTACTTAAGGTAGAAGTCTCATGGGGAAACTTCAGAGTAGTTCTGTGAGGAGTTAATCTGCATTTTGCAACACAGTAATTTGTGGAAAATGAACCTAGTCTGTATTAAATTGGTAGAGGATGTTGTTTGGTCCTGGCGTGAGTTGCATATTATAACCTCTGACTGTTGTGAAGTCCAAGGGCTTAGACTCGAGTGTCTCATTAGCAGACAGATTAGCGTGTTACAGGCTGGGATGCAGGTTCCTTTAGGAAACTGGCGTCTGTGGCTCTCTTGCAGTGTGGTTTTGGGTAGTTCAGCTAAAACATGATTTCATGTTTGGCTTTAGCCAGTCAGCTGTTGCTATAAAGTTGAGCCTCATGCAAATGTAATCCCAGAAAAATTATTTGATTTGAAGCTGTGTGTAGGTGAGGCTGACGGCTTGGTTCTGCAGGTGTAGGAGGTTGTGGAAGGTGGAAATGCGGACCACACTTACCAGCAGAATGGTCGCTAGAGCTGTGAAAATGTGCAGGTTCATTCCTAGAGCAAGGGAACTCGACCTTTAGTGTTGGTGGAATGCAGGTGACATCTTAACTGCAGGAAAAAAGTGAACTCCAGCTGCAGAACACTAAGGAGTGAAAGCGTTAGCACCAATTTTGGGACCAGGAAAAGCATCATTTTATGCTTGGGTTGCCTGTGGTCAGCTCCCAGGACATATAAATAAATAATGCAGTTACTGTGTCAGTGTGAGAACATCAGGCCTGAAAGGCTGCGTCAATGAATGGCGTTTGATCCATAACTCTGGTATAAGGAAGTCTTGACCGTACTGTTAAAAGACTGAGGTGCATCCTATATTTTGTCCCTACAAAAGCTAATTATTCTTAAAGGAGCAAGCAGCAAGCATGGAGATAACAATAGCTGGAGGTGCTACCAAACAGGGACTCATCTCAAAACTAATGGAGGTGAACAGTTTAAAAACTAAGGTCTTTAAACAGGTATTTTGCCAGTCTTGTTGACAGTCCTGTCCTTGCCTTGGAATTTTTTGGTTGTGTGCTCTGTAGTTACTGACAGTTCAGGCATGTACCTCTGAATTGCTGGTCACAAGTGTGCTAAAGCACATGAAAAAACCCTGACCTTGAATTCAGCAGAAGGATTTGTCTGGTTTTATTGTGGTGCAGAGGGTGAAACCTTGCAAGTGATTGATGATAGCTAAATGGCCTAATGAATGAATCCAGCTTGCTAACTGCTTTGCAGGATATGAAGCCAGAAATCTGAATACACTGTGAATCCAAACTTTGGCTGCCTAGCCAAAGAGAAAATAGGATTAATGGAAAATTCCACTCTGATGCCCTAGCTATATTTCTCTCTGGCGATTCCCTAGTAAACCAGAAGTATATTTGATGCAATTGTGTTGTCTTTGGTAGAGTAAGTCATAACCTTACTGGTGTCTGGTTAAGTAATCTTCCAAAAGGGAGGGTTTTTTGGACTTCTCCAAAAATATTTTTAAGAACCCTCTTCCACAACCTGCTTCAAAGTACATGGTTTGCTGTTAGTATGTTTACTACAAAAGTAGATTCTGAATATTGAAAGGGAATGGAGTATCTTTCTGAAGTTAAAAGGACAGAATTTGGTCTGAAATTGAACAATAAGTTAGGTTTTTTCATTGACGTGCAAACAGCTAGGAGCATCACCATAAGTCTGGTGTGCATATGTAATGTATATAGATGTGTGTGTGTGGAAAAAGTATTTTCCATGTACTGTTCAATCACTTTGACATATTCACATTGCCTTTTACTTGAATTTGAACATTTCCCAAGATTATTTTGACTTGTGGCAGCCCACTTGAAGCAGCAGGATTTCATTTTGCTTTTGGATGTCTAGACATTCATGACCAGTCTTTGCCTGCAGATCAGTTATCACAGGAACACGGTGAATCTGGCACTCCTGGTGCCATCACACTGATCATGGATGTGGTGCACGGTTCTCGTGAGTGACAAAATCCTCATCCTCTGGGAACTCCTGTTCTCTATGCATACACAGATTATGTGGCACTTTCTTCAAGGGATCTGAAGAAAAACTTCCTCTGGCTTGGAAAGTCTTTGCGCTATGGATAGGCGAGAGCTTGAAGGCTATGTGAGGAGAAGCATTGTCATCTTTTTTTGCTCCTTTGGAGGAGGCTTTCCTTGTGGGATAGCAATAGGGGAACCTTTGATCTGGACCAGTAGTGGTGTCATGTTCTTATACATGCGTAGGAAATCAGAGGTTTTCAGTGCTGTTCTACCTAAAACTACAAAATTCTGGGAATCATCTATGAATAGCTTCTGTAGAAGACCACAAGTTTTAACTTGCAGGTTTTTTTCAGATGCTGTGCAGATGATGTGCCCAATGCCAATGTCAGAGGAGTGCTTCAGGGTAACATTCTGGGTAGCCCAGGAGTCAGGAGCATATATATATGAAATTGCATAGCTTCAAGGTCTACTAAAAAAACAAATTTGAGCCAAACCAAATATTTTTACTGTTTTCCTGTTCTCAGGAGCACTGTCATGCAGGCTGCCCAGAAACTTAAAATTTGATCCTCATCCCTGATTCCTGATGCAGCTTAACTGTACTGCTGTACTTTGTTGCCTTTGAAAATGGGGTACAGCTGTTCAGTATCCAGTGTCAAGATACTGTATTGTTTCATCCTATTTGCTGGCCTTACTACAGAAAAGGAGGATTAGTGGCAGCTGGAACCAATATGCCTCTAGTTTTTAAAACAGTTGGAAATTTTCCCCTTCATTTTGCAAGTTAAATAGAGGAATTTAAATCCATCATTCTCTGTGAGCAGGTTGATTCTGTAATTTGTTTGTATTCCCTGTTTCACATGCATGTCAAATTTTGCTGGATTTATATCCCCACTGTTTAGTGTTCATTGGTAAGAGATGCACATTCTCTGTGGGAAGCTAATAGCGGGGTACAAAGAGAAGCAGAAAAGAAATCCAGCTCCTAGTGGAGAAATAAAGGGTTTCAGAGCAAGGAAACGTACAGGAAAACTTTGAAAGGTAATTATTGAACCTCCTTACTTTGCCTGTGGGGTAAAGTGAGCATATAATGGTTAAAATCCATTTTAAATGTTTCTGCTGTAGTTTGGCACTGTTTTGTTGCCAATTATTGCCAAACAGAGCAGAATGATTAGGATCAACCCTTGCATGTACCTTAATCCATTTGAGGGGGTTTTTGCCATGTGTCTTTTTTTAATTGTTGCCCTCAGAATTTGCTGTGGTATCTTTTGTGTTGTGGGAAGAGTGTCTGTTGAGGAGAGAGGGAGCAGTGCGGGCTGGAACTGGTCCAGTTTGACTGTTTGGACATGGGAGAGAGATCTGCAGAAGGGGCCCTCGGTGCCTCTGCTTTTGGGAAGCTCGAGGGCTTTCCTGAGTCTGAGGTTGCTGTGGAAATATGCAGTTGGAAGCAAGCCAAAGCCTTGCTGCTGATCTACTGATAAAAAAATCCTCCTGCGCAGCAGGGAAGAGTGCTCCGGCTCTGATACTCCACCCTTTAGCTCCGCTCCTCTACACCCATAAACTTACAGCTGTGGGATTTCTCACATACGCTTAATTTGGTAGGATCTTGTGAAATACCTGGATTTCATATTCTGCTTTTAATCTGGGTCTGGCTTTGAGAAATGTGGTTACCTGCCTCCATTTTCGAGCAGCTTTTGAGGCTTCTATGTGAAGAAAACCAAACCATCTAGTTTTTTTTCTCCAGTCTGTGGGCTTGAGCATATGGTATAGTCATACACCTAGGCTTGCCAGGAGGTTTTTTTGTACGAGTGAGCTAAAGACAGAAGAAGCAATTCCAGATGAGTATTAAGCTCTGCAAAACCATTGCAGGTTCATTACATCTAAAATGCTAAATTTTAAAAGAGTGAGCAGAAGCAAAATTTGTCTTAATTTGTCAAAGTTGAGGAAGTTCAGATCCTGAAAAATAAATAATGAGATTGAATCAAATACTGGTTTTATTCTGCAAATACTGTTTGTATTCTGCAAATACCTTTTATTCTGCTCCAGGAAAATCTCTGGGGAGGGTAGACAAAGGGAGGTTTTGCATACTGTTACAGTCATGTGTTTGTGATATGTAGGTTAACATGTTTTCTTAAAAATTAGCAGAAATTATGAGAAGGCGTCTTGAACTCCATGTGAAAGGTAGCTGGATGGGGGTTTAGTTGTGTCTCACCCATGAGTGAAAAGTCTTGTATTCATCCTAACCAGGCTTTCTTGAATGTTCCTAAAATGAACTGCTATGCCTGTGTCAAACATGACCTGCAAGTTAGTAACATAACAGATAAAATATACACCTAATGTGGGTAACAAGGTATTCCTAATAAGTGAATGAAAAGGAGCAATTGTAGCACATTTCAGGAGCAGTAATCAGAAAGGACTGGTGATTGATTTTTCTCTAAAGGCAAGATTAAATAGCACAATATGCAGCATTGTGAAACTTTCCTCCCTGATTTACAGAGAATTTTGATCAAGATGACAAGCCAGCTCAGAATTTCCTGTGGAAGTTCCATGGCACAGAGCTAGGAAGTTGTATTTAAAATACACAGAAGTGCTTCAATATGATTTTTGTGTTGTTTCTTTGTAGTAAGTGCTTTGGATTTCCATGGGGAGAGAGTTAAGTTACATTTGCAGCAATCTAGACTACATTTGATGTTTCCATTTTGCAAGCTCAATGAAATTGCATTGTTTCATCACTCCCTTAAAATCTGAAATAGTAAACTAGGAGCAATTAAGAGTTCATGGGAGAAGCGCCTGCACGCAACAAATATTTATATTTATGTGTACATATTTCATTTACTGGAAACTGGGTTTCACTCATTTTAGATCTCATATATGATTCCTTTGTGGGCGTAAATTATCTCGATGCTGATGCAACCTGAAGTAAGGGCACAGGATTACAGAGTCAGTGAGGCTGGAATTTACCACCAGGTAGGCAAGGAGCCATCAGCAGTTTCTGCCTCATTTGAGCTTCTGTCTTTGTATCATTGGAAACCTGTTAACCAGCTGTCAGGACTACCAAATTAAACTTTCAAATCAGGATGAAGGGCAAATGGGATGGGAGCAAACAGCATGACAGTGTGTGCTTGTGAAATAGTTGGAAATAACATGTAGCAGCAGCACTGCTTCACGTGCTCACATTGCTTCACCCTGCGTTGCCCACCATCCACCTTAGTAGACGCATTCTGTCTTTTTTTCTGTGTTTAGTGAGTGTGTGTGCCATGAGACTGAGGACTCATGAAATCATATGCATTCTGAATTTGGTGCTGGCTCCTGTTGCTTAGGAAGTTGTTGGCCATTCTTGTCATTGGATAAATGACAATTACCAGCAATGCCAGCCGTTGTGACTAAAAACATGGGAATAACAGAAGTCATATTGGGAGTATCCCGGTCGCTTTCAGAGGAAGGCTGAAAAACCAAGCCAACAAAACAAGTACGGACAATTAAAAATAGTGGAATTATTTCATGAAGCTAAGGTAGCCCCTGGTGGCTGACACAAGTTAGCTATTCTGCAAGATGACTTTCATTAAATAACAACAGATGTGAATACTCTGGGTTTTCCATGGCTAAATGCAAAGCAGAATTTCAAGTGCTAAATCCAGAATTTTTTAATGGTGGTTGGTATGTTATTTATGAAGAGTGAGAGATGCCAAGCTGGCACTGGAATTTGTTAGCCATTTACTCTTCTGCTGTTGACAGTGTCAGAGCGCAGACCTCAGGAACTTAATTTAACTGATAATAGCACCTCTTTCATTTATTTAATCTGAAGATTCCTGCCCAGGATCAAAGTAATAGGCAGCCATGGATATAAGATCTTCAAACACAGGGTCTGATAGCATCTCCTCAGCCTGTGGAGCCTCCTCTCACCTCTGTGCTTGACTGTTGTGGCCCCTCCACTCTGCCGTCACAAGAGTTCATACCACTGCTCAGTGTACTAGATTTGGGGGCAAATCCTGCTGAAAGTGTCTCTGCAAAACGTGCTTGTATGGGTGGGATTTTTTGGCAGAACCATTTCACTCCATAATGACATTTAAAGGAAAACATGTGTGCAATACATTGCAGAGGTTTGACTTGGGGCGAGAGGTACTTTTGCTGATATGGAAATTTGTTAAAATTGTGCAAGCAGTAGGTCTGCAGCTCTATGCATTGAGGAGGAAATAATCTATTAATATGGTAGGTTTTTTTGCTGTTAAAGTTACCTTCGGCTATAAAACTTGGTCCTCATTTATGGCACACTCAGGTATGCAAAGCCCAGTGGAGAGCTGTCACTGTCTGTCACCAGCTCTGGCAATGTAAGCCGTCAGCAGTGGCCCTGAAGCTATGAGGCATTAACATTGCAAAGTTATTAGGAAGGTTGGAGGTTTGACCTGATCCAGTGTGACTGGGACTTCAGGCAGTTATGTCTACCTACATACAGCGAGTTTCTAGTGTTTTGGGTGGTTTTTTTGATTGAGAAGAAGGAAAGTTTCTGCCCCTGTAAGGAAACAATTTGCATTCAATATTCTTTCTGCATTGTCCCATGCTTGAATAATGATTTTGTGCTGCTAAGACAGGAAGGTTTCTTGGCTGGACACACTAGAGGCATGCATATTCATTACTCCTTTATAGTGGTAAGATTGGGGTGTTTTACAGTGTTATAAAAGGCACTAAAGATGGGCTGGTTTACACAAATGACTACCGTTAGTTGTATTTGACAGGTGTTTTCAAGATTATCATATTAACAAATCTGCTTGTGACTCTTAATGCAGAGGTTTCATTGACATATTGCAGTGAATGCAAACATACTGAGGGAAAAGAAAAAGTATACCCTTCTGGTGTTAGATGTGGCACTTGAATTGGAATATCTCTTGAATAAATCAAGAGTAATCCTCTTGTTTCTAATCTGTCTTGAACCTACTATCTTGGTGTGTCCTGGGGACAAGGAAAGCTTGAGGTGTCAGGAAAAGTAATAACATTTTCTGTCTTCAAAACGTGCTTCTTGTTAAGCTTTCTAGTCCTCTAGCCTTTGTTCCTACAAAGCTTTGCAGTTGGCATTTCAGTTTGTATTGCCAAATGTTGTGAGGATTAGTTACTTTCCAACATCTTTCTGCAGTTTCTTGCAACTTGATCCCAGAGTGCTTGGCTTTTGGGGCTTGGGGTTGTTTGCTTCATGAATGAATTTTCAGTCATAGGGCACTAAATTTAATCCTTTGGCAGGATATGGCTTCACATCTCTCTCTTTTCTATCTGACAAATCTTCATGAACCCTGAAGTTTGCATTCCTCAGACATTTTCAAATCTGTTGCTTCCCTTAAGCTGAAGAGATTCTTAAATCCTTGAGCTTCATAGCTTAGTATTCATCACTTGTGTAAATGTTAAATTAGCTTAGGCTCTGTATTTGTCCATGAATCTAACTCTTCTTAGAGCTTCAACTTCGCCCACAATTCCTCCTGCTTGGGAAAGCTGTGCAGAGCCTCTGATGCTGATCTGTCACTTCCCCACCCTCTTCCCTGTATCCCTGCCAGTGACCCGACCAGCTGTTCGCCACTTCTGCTCATTCTTTAATCTACTGCGCAGTAAGGTCACCTTTCTCTTTCTTCTCACCTGCACCAGCTTAATGTTTTTCACTGCTTGGCAGCTTCAGGAGGGATGGACAAGCACAACAGCATAAGCAGAGCTGGAGGGGAGCAGAGGGTGGATTTCCAGAATCTATCATAAACGCTGAGTTAGCAATTAATGTCTTAGCTGAATGCTAAAGAACACTTTCCTGTTTTGGCACTGTATTGCCGTGCAGTGTAGGAAAGTACATAGAAGTACACATTTCTGAGTCTTCACTGCTCTACCATCAGTCTGTGTATATTTTCACGTTTCATTCAGCTACAGAACTTTCTTTTGTTCTTATTCAATTATATGCCTTAAGGCATACATGTAATTGTTTTTACTAATTAAAATCACCTGCAATATATACATATGCTAAGATTTTTACAAAGTCTAGCACCCAAGCTGAGTACCTTCAGAAGAACCAAGTAAGTGGCCCTCTTTTTCTTGTGGCTTTTCAGTCAGTTGTGTATTCTGGATGTGTACTTTCTCTACCTCAGCTGAGTAGTTCCTTTTCTTTTTCTTTCTTCGTGGCTGCATAGTGGTAGTGACAGGACAGAAACATCTTGAATTCTTAATTTTTACTTTTTTTAAGTTTTACAGTCAAATCTGATGATTATTTCTTGGCTTAGATAGAGTAGTTCTTTCACATGGTCTTCTGTGCAGCTCTTGGGCAGGTTACCTTCTGATTTGAATCTGAATGCAAGCATTCATTCTACTGTTGAGTTGACACATGTTGGTACAGGTTGAGTATTCAGGGTAGTAGAGTGTATATGGGGAATCTATTAAATGCTTCCAATGGAGTCCAGGTTTCAGGGGATCTTCTGGGAGGGATTTGCCTGTTGATGGTAGAGGTTGCAAAACTGTGACCTTGGACCATGGATTGAGGGAGAGGAGAAGTACAGTCTGATGGTGACAATGGAAGTAAAGGCCAAAGGAGATGGATGTTGGGTGTACATTGCCAGGATAAGGTGTCGTTTGCTGTCTTGTTGGAGCAATAGTATAGCAGTTAGACAAGGAGATGCAACAGCCAAACATCCCCCTTACGGTCAGGGAGGAAATCTGAACACCCTTCCCAGGGACTGTATCTACTACCTACAACTACTGTTCAATGGTGTGTCCTGCTGAATGGTTGGGTGAGTGGATGTTCCTTATAGTAGTGAGACCTCCCTTCAGAAGATAGCAGTAGGTGCCAGCTGGCCAAGTGCTTCTGATTTGGGATGTACCTCCAGTGCAAGGAACTAAAACGTGTATTGTTCTAAACTGAACTGATTTATTTTTTCCTCTCTATTTCTTTCTTCTAGCCTCGTCATGTATTCAACATGTTGAAGAAGTATGTACGTGCTGAGCAGAAAGACAGACAACATACTCTCAAACACTTCGAACATGTCCGCATGGTAGACCCAAAGAAAGCTGCCCAAATCAGATCTCAGGTAATCTCCACTGAGGGTTAACAGGGTTGTGTTAGTTTGTAACCATTGTGAAATTTCTGCCAACCTATTTTTTTAAAAAAATACTTGACTCCCTTCTGTGGACAGCTTTAGGTGCAATGAAAAATAATCTACTTTCCAGCAGAAGATTAAGGCAAAATGACAAAGGAGTAGGGTGGGTATAATTTGTCTTCTGAAACAAGCTTCAAAACAGATTTTCTGTCTACCCAGACAGTGAGTCAGCCGTGGGCATTTCCTTAGGAGCCCTCCATAGCTTTAATGCCCAGAGCCTTTATTAGTGCTTTGGTAAATAATACCTCTGAGAAAACATCAGTAATAGATTTAGAAACCCCACACATTCTGCTTCCCTCAGCTGAAGTGGCAGAACCAGAAGTGGCATAGCCCTCTGACTTCAACCAGCCTTTCTATAGTCATTGCAGAGGTACTTGTGGTGTCTGTAAATGTGATTACTGTGATGCACTCAAGTTTAACATGTTTTTTTAAAATAGGCACTGTAGTTCATGGCATTTTAACTGCTGAATGTTACTGCAGTCCTCATTGTGTATGTTTTGGAATAGCTTTTATGTTACCTTTGTAAATCATGGAGGGTGAGATAGGGGGAAAAAAAAAAAAGAAAAAAAAAGATGATGTAGCTGGCTTTCAAAACAGCAATTAAAATTGTAGGCACAATGGATAAGCTGTGCTGTAATCTGCAGAATCTTCTGCTGTTCCCTCTGCAGGATGCGATGCAAAGCTCTGTTCCAGCCATGGTTTTTGAACTGAGTGCCATCACTAAAAGCCAAATCAAGGCCATCCACCTTCCTAATGGCACACTTTGCTTATTAAACGTTTCAAACATCTATTCCAGCCATCTATTCTTGTACAATGAGTTCATGCTGTCTTGAAATTGTTGGAGTTAAAAATGCACACTTATACCATAGTGACGGTTGTCTTTCCCTTGTCTTTAGCATTAAAGCAAGTGGTTTTGCATCTAACATGAGTTTTTTAGTTTCTAAAAGACTGGATTATTCTGTAACAAAAAGCAGTGAAATTTTGCAGACTATAGATTGTGTGGCAGTACGGATGAACAGTGGAAAGTGACGTTTAGATACAAGAAGTGCAGCGTGTTGCTTGGCGTATGATCATAGGAATGAGTATTTCTGCAGTATCTTTACTACTTAAATTGGTCAGAAGGTTGGGGGAATGGAGGCCCAAGGATCTGATGGGGACCTTTTTTCAGTGGAAAATGGAAAACAAAATATATTTTTCAAAGACATAAATAGTATATTTCAATTTGAAGAAATCATACTGTTTTTCTTCACTGAAATTGATCTCTGTAAGCCATTTTCCTCTTTAGGCCTAATTGCCCTGTCAGTCTTCTAAGATGCATCTCAATTTTCCTTTCTACTGAAGAGAAGGGATTACTTGTGGAGAGTACCCTGGGGGAAGCATGTATCCTGGGATGCCGTGACGCACCTTCTGGGTCGAAGTGTTTTTGGTTTCAGCTGAAAATGTTTGCAAATGTTTTTACCAAGAACATTGGAATTTTTTTCAGAGGGATGTTTCTTTTTGCAATAGAGTTTAAAAAGCCAGAGGAAAAATACCAAACAGCTGAAACATTTTGATGCAACAATCATTGTGCCTCACTCGGCTTGTGTGTTATGTCAGAACTTACAGGTATGGGAAGATGTAAATGTTATCGAAGGGTAAATGAGGCTGTGGATTTTTGCCACGATAGCTGTTTGTGTACATGCTCTGCCCTACAGCAAATGTAACCTTCTGCTTTAAATAACTGCATTCCCATGATATTTCAGGTAGTTGCTATGGAAGAGCATCTAGAACACTATCTTTGTAGCAGCTATATGCAGTAGATTTGACAGTTTCAGTGCATAGAGCATACTGAAATCTTGTACCAAGGCACAAGTGAAAACTGTCTTGCTCTCTATAACATGTGAAATTTGTGATAATGTCAAATTAGCAGTAGTATTTCCCTCCTTAAAATACTTTTATTTCCATAGGTTATGACACATCTACGTGTGATATATGAACGCATGAACCAGTCTCTCTCCTTCCTCTACAATGTGCCTGCTGTTGCAGAGGAGATCCAGGATGAAGTCGGTATGCAAATTATTAATGTAGAAATTTCTGGGGTGAGAAATTACCACCAAAAGCTAAAACGCAGCATCTTTCTTCTATTGATATACAGTTCCAGCTGAAAAATGGGAAACTAAACTTGCCAATATTCTTAAGTTATAAATTAAATTATTATGAATAGTTAGAAGACAAGTCCTGTATAACCCATGCAGTGGCATCATCATACTGTTGTAAAAGTTTTCCCTGAAATATCTTAGTTCACATTTGGAGACTCTATTCTATATGGAAGCAGCTATTGACAATGAGATCTAGCAAATCCTTGCTGGGTTTGGATATTTAATTTCTGGTAAATATTTACATTATCTGATGTAGATATTTTGGAAATCCCTCAGCTAAAAAATTAGGTGTAGATACAACCATCTGAGAAAAGTGTCAGGTATCAACTGGAAGTTGCAAAGTACAACTTGGCAGTATTTTACTGGTCATGCATTTAGGTCTTGATTAATTGGTTGAGTGGTGCTACAAGGAGTACCAGTAGATTCATTTGCCCAGAGAACAGGTTAGGAAGATGTGCTTCCACTTTTGAGGTAGCTTGAGAGGGCTGGGGATGAGATCAGGAAGTTGAGAAAGGGGTTGGGAGGCAACTAAAAGATAGTTAATAATTATATTTCACTGTGTGTTTCTGTGCTCCACAACTACAAGGCACCGTCAACAGTCTCAGTTTGTAGTGTTAGGCGGTCAGCTCGGGGGGAGGGCAAGGAAATCACCACCTTATTGATCACTTGAAAGCATTATCATTTCTGTAGCGAAGGAGATGTTGACACTGTTAGGTCTTCAAGATACGGAGTTTGGGGGTTTTTTTGCACAGCTATCATTCCCTTGGGTTTCTTGCTTGAAATTTTAATTTCTTCTATTCTTGGTAGTGTTAATGCTTGCTGGTGAGGACATTGTTCCAAATTTTCTTCTCCCTCCTAAATACTGAAATGGAATGGGAATTTCAGAGGCTTTGAAGTGACCTGGCAGCGAAAGTCTATTAACTGCTAAGTGGTTTACAAAAATCTGACTCCTAATCTCAAATGTAATACTAATTTTTAGAGGCAAAAGAGCCTGAAATTAGTAGGATGTTATTTTGCAATACGATGAGAGAAGCTGAGACATCTCAAAGAAAAAGTCTGTCACAGTCTCTAGAGTACTTTTCCCTACCTTGATTTTTGGGTGGGTTTTGGTATACTAAAAATTCTTCAAGGCATTGCAGCGTTTAAAGCAATGAAAAATACATTCTCATTCTGGGAGTTACCAGGCAGCAAAAATTAAAGATGATACTACCAGATCTAGACTGAACTTATTAAAACCATTTTCAGTAAAGGAAAGAAAGCCTGTTCTCTCTCAGTGTCAACATGCTCCTTGTTGATAACACTGGCTGTATACTTGGTTTTACATACTGGTTTTAATGAAAGTTTGTTGGGGTCATTCCCATCTGTTAAAGGAGACGGTATCCTTCTAGCTTTGAGCACTGCTCAGTCTGTTTCAAATTCTGTTCTGAAATACCCTTCCAAAACCCACGGAAAAGGAAATCTATTACGCCTGCAGATCTGCAGGGAAGTAAAATACTAATAAAATTGCACCTCATAGCATTCCCAAGAAACATTACAACTCTCATTAAAAAGACAAATGTTTCATTAAATACCTTTTGTTAGAACCAGTGACTTAAAAAGTCTGAGTCAGTGGAAAAGTTGAAAAATAACCTAGGTAAGAATATCAAGGACACACTCAGTGTCTGAATAATAAATTACATGTAAGGGAGCATAGTTGAAAGTAGTTCTTCTCTTAGGCTGGAATGCAAGTTAGTTGGCTAATGTTTTAGTTCCGTTTTTTTTTTGTTCATTGTATTTTTGGTTTCTAGTTCCTACACTTTATTGCAGAGTTCTGCACAAATAGTTTTCACCTTGAGGAATGAATAATCTTTGCTTTAGAAGGTGCAACTCTGACAAAGGTAGATTTTTCCCTAAATTGAAGTAGTTCTGTGAGCAGCAAAATAAATGAGATCCAGTTTTCTGTGAATTCGTACCATGTGTTTAATTCCTCTAATATCTAATAAGGTGATTGTTTTTACTGTATTTTCTCATTGCTGGAGATATTATGCCTATTCTGCACATATTATTAGCTGTAGACAAATTTGAATCTCAGGTCTTGGGATTTAATTATTCTTTGAGAGACTAAACTATAAATACATTAAAACTTCCCTTATGTCTTCCTAACAGTCTACTACCAAAGGTTCATCCATGAGAAATAGGTGGTGTTCTGTCAATAGAAAGTATATGTACCTGAAGAACAAGCGTTCACCTTATATTTTTGAAGTCTTGCTGAGCAATGAGTTTGAATTACATGAAATAGAATCTAGAGTTATTCCTGGAGCATAGCAGCTGCATGGAGAACGTTTTCTTCAACAGTCTGAAGATTTTTTATATGCGTAAGAAGACCTGCAGCACTTACATGAATTAAGGATTTTTTTCCTAAGCATTTGACCAATGTGTGGTGGGCAAACACCCCATTAGGGTGACAGGAACGTATTGTAGTAGCAAATTCCAGATGTGTAAAGAAGAATATTGCTGGCTGTCTTTTGTTCATGTTGGTGTGGGGCAAAAAGGATCAGTGTAAGAGATACCGAAAAGGTCTGTCTGCCCATGACTGTTATGACAAAGCTTGGAAAGCATAAACAGGTCATTTCTGTAGGAGACCATTTGGCATTCTGGCTGCAAATGATTTCTCTGGGGACAGTGATGCAATGTGCTACAAACCAGGTCTCGGTAACTCATGTAGTTCTTGGTGTGAAGTGGTGTTTCACACTGGCCCCATGCACAGAACCCTGAGAAGAGGTATTTATTGCACACTGTAGGTGAGCAGATTATTTGGTTACCTTGGTATTTGCACTCACCTTTTCCCTTTGATAAATCTCACATACTATTTAATATGTGCAAATGCTCAGAGAGAGCAATGGTAAGCTTTCAGAGAAATTAGTAGTTCCTTTGAGCACATCCTGCTTTAAATCCTTATTTGATTAGACTGCTTATCCATGTGTGTAAAGGCAATTTATTGCTGGGAGTGGCACAGCAGGCACAGCTTCTGAATCAGAAGCTACGTCAGAGCTTTGCGCATCAGTCAAGTGGGCAGACAGCGGGCTGAATTTTTAATTTTGTCTTTGCTGCTCTGTTTCCAAACTGGTGTCCTCAGCTCCGTGTTTTCTGGTCCACCACTGATGAAATATTCAGCACCACCTACCACAGCAGTTTTGTAACTGCGCTCTGAAACAGTCAGTTATGAGCAATCAGTAAAAGAATATGACTTCATCTGTCCCTTGACAAATAAAATCAAGTTATTGTTATTTCATTATTCTGTTCCACTGCGCCTATCCCATTCTTCTGCAACATGTTCTGGATGCCATGCTCACATTATATAGCTGGGAGAAAGGACAAACACACTTTGGATCATTGCTTGCATTCCGATGTATACTGTGTGCTGTGGATTGTGTGCTTTTTCAAGTATTTGTGTGCTCCAACTTAGCATAAAAAAATCTGAGCAAGAGAGATTTGCCTCTTGACATTTGGTTCACAACTTCCTGTGTCGATATTTTTAAGTATTTTTAGAAAAAGCTCTAAATATAGGGCAAGCTGCAGATTAAAGGCACTTGAAGACTTGCTTTCTTTTCACCCTTCCTTTTTAACCATTAGGTCCCTGTACCTGTTAGTCTATATCTATGGAGGGGAAAAGTTAACACTACCCAAGCTGCTTCTGATCTTTCAGCATTTATAAGACTAATTGTTGATTTCTTGTTTGTAGCTGGTAATTTCTTGCCGTGAATTGAATTAGGATGCATTCTCCATTCATTCTGTGGTATCCTTCTTAAGAAGTTTTGAGAGCATTAGCTGCTTGCCACATGCTGACAGTCCAAACCACAACTTGTTGTTTTGGACTGTTTATATCACAAAATCAAAACACTCCTTTGGGGGCTTTGTAAAAGCAAATTCTGCATCTGTCCTGTTTGGTGCCATTTCTTTATTGACTGTTTTCTTCACCCTCTCCCTTAAAATGTTAGGTTTTGAATATGTAAATAGTAATGTCTTTCGGACTATAATGGGACTCCTAAGCATCTTGCTTTTCTGTCAGTCTCCCTTGTACTTTCTGTCATAAGATCGCAGAATGATGTGGGATTGGAGGGGACCTCTGGAGACGATCTAGTCCAACCCTCCTGCCAAAGGAGATCCACCCAGAGCAGGTTGCACAGGAACATGTCCAGGCAGGTTTTGAATGTCTCCAGAGACAGAGACTCCACCACCTCTTTGGGCAGCCTGTTCCAGTGCTCTGTCACCCTCAAAGTGAAGAAGTTCCTCCTCACATTTAGATGGAACTTCTTATGTACAAATTTGTGCCCATTTGCTGTTGTCCTGTCACTGGGCACCACTGAATAAGGATTGGCCCTGTCCTCTTGACACCCACCCTTTAAGTATTTATAGGCATTGATCAGATCCCCTCTCAGCCTTCTCTTCTCCAGACTAAAAAGACCCAGATCCTTCATCCCTTCCTCATAAGAGAGATGTTCTAGGCCCCTAATCATCTTTGCTGTACCCTCTTCAGCAGTTCCGGGTCCTTCCTGAATTGGGAGCCCAGAACTGGACACTATTCCAGATAGGGCCTCAGCAGGGCAGAGTAGAGTGGGAGGACATGTAGCTAAAGAGAATACCTTCAAAAATATTCAAAATCATGAAGTGATGTTTAGAATTTCTGTGCCTTTATTTGAAGTTGGGTTGCCATCTCGAGTTACCAGAATAATAAAGGGAAGTTGACGTATGTTAAATGTATCAATAGCTTGTTAAATTTATGTTGTAAGGTTACCAAGTGTATTGGAATGGGATTTACATAACAGTATAGTTTGTGTCGAGTAAGAACAGTGATTACCTTTCAACTCAATTTCAGTACATTTTACACTGGAAAATTCTTGAAATTGCTTGCTGGTCACGGAGGTGACAGTTCTACTCGTCTTCTTAGTATAGAGGCAAAAGTACTGGTAGCAATTTCTTGGTGCAATTGAGATCATGTATCATAGTGATTATAATGCATTTTTTTCTACTAGGGAAAGAAAACAGGGATATTGAAGCATGGGTAAATGAATAAGCACTCTAGGATTTATCTCTGCTGGCCAGACCAAGTGCAGTGAAGTGGCATAGAGAAAGATCAGAAATTGTCATCAGTGGTGCTCATCCTCAGGACAATTGAGTTTTGCACCAGTTGACATATCTGCTTAATCCAGTCAATCGTCCTGGGTCTGTCTACAGTAGCATTTTAGCTAACATCAGAGTACGTTTTGGTAACAAAAGTCTCAGTTGTCCCTATGTAACGTGTTGTTCTACTTCAGGCCTAAGCCTGGGTTTTTGGCTGTTCTTGAGAACAGGCACTGGAGATGTCACTTGACTGTAAATACAGACAATTTCTGTGCAGAGAAGTATGCTGAGGAGTGGGAAGCTAAAGATGTTCTTTCTGAAGAAAAATAGTTCCTCTGGTTTTGGTTATCCATACTTTCCAGTTAGTCTTTATTTTTCTCTTTTTAAAGGAGTCAATTGGAGTTGAACCTGGGGTAAAACAAGCAGCCAGAAATCCAGTGTGCAGCTGCAGTAGTTCTAAAAATATGTAGGTAAGGAAGGTTGGACAATTCCTGTGAAGTTTTATACTTTCTGCCTTTCTGTAGGTCAATGAAATTGGCCCAGGCACTTGGCTAGTAATTGAGAGGAAGCACCTTCAATTTTGGATCCAGGGAATGTCATCTTTGCCAAACCATGTGTTGAATTTCCACTTTTGTCTCTTTAAAATCAGCACATTTTTTCATGGCAGCAACTCTTCCATTTAGTTTTGATGGGTATATCTACACCATACAGAAATTTCTGAGCAAACTTTAAGAAGATTTTCTGGAAGTAGTATGATTATGTGCAGGTCTTACCCTAAGGTACTGTAAAAACTGCCATCTGGTTTTCAAGAGACCATTTAGCGTGTCTGTGCTGTGTCATACAGGCTTACTGTTCCTCCTCCTCTGCTCTCTTTGCCCAGAAGAATAATGCAGCTGGAACAAGCAGACAAAAGCAGCCTGCAGAGAATATATATTTGCACAAGAACCCTGGAGTGACTTCCAGCAATAACTGCCTGTGCCTTCTCCCTGTAGAAGACAGATTTGTGCATATCCCATAACCTTAGCTTTCCAAAGAAAAATTTGAATTTTCTGTGAAGTGGTTATTTACCTTTAATCTTCTCCCTTGAAGCCCTATAGTGTTCAGTTGAATAAATGATTTGTTAGAACTCTCACGAAAAATATATTGCTGGGTCAGTGGTTTAAAAACAGTGGAGAATTCTCCCACAAAAGCAAATGAATTCTGTGTTAAGCTTTACACAGCAGCATTTAGGTAGTTTTTGTATACTTAAATACTGACATGATGTGGCCCAAGTGTACTGCCTGATAAGCAATTAAGACCTCTTCCATTGAAGGACATAAGTTTTTAAAGCATTTGACTAGTTTACAGATATACATATATGTGTGTATATATATATCTGTGCACACCCACACGTTTCAACATTTATTTTTTTTCCAGTCATCACAAGCTCATGGTCTTTACTAAGCTACCAGTTTTGCAACTTTGCTACTTCTATAAAATATTTTTTAATTATTTAAATGCCATAAATAGCTCAGTAAGATACCATTGAGTTATTTGTTGGAGCAAGCTGATGCATTCTGTTTGTGTGGGGAGTCAGATGGTGTCACAGAACGAATGAGGCTAGAAGGGACCTCCGGAGATTGTCTGGTTCTAAGCCCCCTGCTCAAGTAGGGCCACCTGGAGCCATTTGCCAGTGTTAGTCACCCTCACGGTAAAAGAGAGTTTCTTGATGTTCAGAGGGGGAACCTCCTGTGTTTCAGTTCGTACCCATTGCCTCTAGTTTCTCACTGGGCACCACTGAAAAGCACCCAGCTCTGTCGTCTTTGCACCCTCCCTTCAGCTATTCATATACATTGATAAGAGGCCCCTGAGCCTTCTCTTCTCCAGGCTGAACAGTCCCAAGCTTTCTCCACCTTTCCTCATAGGAGAGATGCTTCAGTCACGTAATCGTCTTTGTGGCCCATCGATGGGAGTCTCTTCAGTGTGTCCATGTATCTTTTCTACTGGGGAGCCTAGAACTGGACACAGCATTGCAGGAGTGGTCTCACTAGTGCTGAGTGCAGGAGAAAGATCCACCTCCCTTGACCTGCTGGCAATGCTTTGCCTAATGCAGCCAGGAGATCTTTAGTCATCTTTGCAGGAATGGCATGTTTGTCGCTCATGTTCAATTTGGTGTCCACCAGGACCCCAGGTTCTCCTCTGTCAAGCTGATTTTTATCAGCCCAGCCCCCAGCATACATTGGTGCATGGGGCTGTTCTTCTCCAGGTGCAGGACTTCGGACTTGCTGTTGAAATAACTAACCGTCCTCCCTTAGTGTGTTGTGTTCTAATAGACAAAGCTGGTTGCCATCTGAAATGACAGTTAAATGTTGCTGAGGCTTTGTAAATGCCACATGCCATTCAGGAGCTTGGAAGAGCTGGAAAATCTCAGTTACTTCTCCAGGTTGGAGACTCAGCTCTGTCTGCTAGTAAAATATGCCCCTTGCTGCAGCTTAGGAGAGAAAGAAAAAGATTCTGGAAATAGATCCAACGTTTTCTTCTTCTAAGCATCTCTTATTTTCTGTCCAGATTGTTTAACTGTCATAAAAAATTAGGCAGAGAATAGTAGATGATTAAAATATATGTAAATGCACTTCACTGACATCAATGTTCTCAAATGCTTTCATTAGTAGCCTACTATATCCTCCCCATCTTTTGTAGCTAAATAGTCTATTGTGCCTTGTCATCGACACTAATCTTCTTCAGAAAAGAAATGAATCCTGATTTTTGTGTGCACAAGCCCTTTTTAATCTCTAAAATATTGTGAACATGACTTCAGTCTGTAAAAGAGCCCGCTTCATCCAGATCTTAAAGATATTGTAAAAAGGATAAATGGCTTCACATGACTTTGGATTGAGGTGACTTTCTCATTAGGAAAGATAGGGGACATTGTGCTTTGCGTCTGGTTTTCAGAAATTTCATCAGAATAAAAAGGTCTTATGAATTTTATTAACAAAATAATTTTCCTCTGGTTTGAAAAACACTGTTCTGTTTCTGTTTCACTTGCACCTTCAGGAAATCTGGTCTCATTTTCCAGGTGTTAGTACTGAAAACCAGGAACTTCTGACAATAATTATAGACTCATAAACAAGTAATTTTTTAATTTTCTGGGCATCTGCTATTTCAGTGGACATTTAAGTCCAAATAATTCATCCTTTAGCAGGGAAGGTTAAAAGGTGTTGCCTTGGTTATTCTCCAGGAGCAGATGGCTGAAACACTCCATTCTGCATTGGTAGATCCTTCCTAAAGTTCTGTATACTTTCCATTACTTGTAGCCTAAAGTATTTTTTCATGGACATTTCTCTTTAAATAGGAAGTTAGCGTCCCCACCACAGGTCCCTCAGGAAGTTTATGACCACGAGACCACTGAGCTCCCAGTGGCAACAGGTTGAGGCTGGCACCACATCCATGTCGCAGTTGTTTTTTTTAAATACCCTTCAGGAGGATTCTACAGGTGACCTTGACACAATGGTTTTATGTCCCAGAATTAAGAAAATACATACCAAACTTTGTTGGTTGTATCCTGTCCTGTTTCTTCTTGTTTGATTGGATATGTGGAAATGTGTGGATTTGATAAGGATTTTCTTCTAACTCTCCGGTCATTTTACATGTCATTTTCTGGTGCTGAGGAAACAACAGGCTGAGAAATTCTATTTTGGAAAGGATTCTTTCTGCTGGTGGAGGGGCTACACTTGTATGAAAATCTTAAATATGCAGGAGTCTGGGTATTATTTTAAATCAGTATAGTGGATGGTTTTGATTTTAAAATACATTGCAGGTCAGGATTGCCTCAGTTACAGTTCTGTCCATAAGCATCTTTGTGTTGATTTCCTGTCTTGCTCTATTGTGTCTTCAGTGTAAGTGAAAAAAGAAAAAAGCTGAAATGCTTGTTTTTGAGATGATAGAGATAAAGCATGTGATGTTACCAAAATTTTTTTAAAGTCTGATTTTACTGTTTTATGAAGCGGGATGGTTATTTCGACCTTTCTCATTTGTATTTCCCGATAATTGCTTCTGCCGTTATACTTCACGGAACTAATAAGTTACTTCATCATGTGCCAATTTTTAGACATCGTTCTTTTTATTAGATGGATGACAAAAGTCTGAAAACATCTTGCAGCTGTCCAGCTTGCAAATGTGATCTGAGAGCAGGTTAGCTCAGATGAGCTTGGCTTTCTGAGTGCATAGCTTCCATTCGTACAGAAAGGCACTGGCTCGCTGAGATGCTGCCCACGTACAGAAATATCGTTATGCTTCATTATTGAAAAATATTTTTTTGATGCACTGAATAGATGTACAATTTAAGTCATAAATATGTCATCTTCAGTCAAGTTAATGATGTCAGTGTCTGCAATTACTCCAGTAGCCCAAAATTGTGGGGGCGAAGTCACTCCTACAGCAGCTTCCACTTCATAGGTGGTGTTGAATGGTGGTGGATTTTCTTCACCCAGTTATTTGGCTTGGATTCATTTTGTGTGTTTCACTCTAAGATCAGATTCCTAAGAGGGAGTGTTAGATTGTGAAAAAGAAAATAAATCCTCTTAATTCTTACATGCCAGCAAATTGCAAGTGTGCAGTGAGAAGCAGTTACAGACTGTCTGCACAAGCTATATATTATATATTACATATTACAGAGCTAGCGCCTGTCAGTCACCGTTCCCAGAGGATTTGTGGAATTGTTATCTGTGGAATTGTTATCAAGGTGAGTTCAAACACTGAAGTCAGAAATTGCTTTGTTATGGGCAAGTATCCTGAGGGGCAGGGCTAAATATACCTCTGATGCAAATGATGTACTAGGTTTTGCTTTACTCAAGCATAACTTTCTCTTCAGATGTGCAAGAATGAAAATTCACAGGTGCTTATTATCACCAGGAGTATCTTGCTAGGCGAGCCCTTACTATTGGGATGAAAAAGAAGAAGAATCACCAAGGATATGTGATCTTACAGAACAGCTGGATTGATGGAAATATTTCAGTAATCTCCTAATATTCAATTCCCATGCACGTGGGATTACAAATGAAGCAATCTTTCATCAGCACAGCTTTCTCCTGCTGTGTGATTCTCATATGTGCAATTTGATTGAAAAATGCACTTTCCTGAACAGTGCTACCTCGGCTGCCTTCCAGTCCTCTCACTGTTCTGCTTCCCACTATTAGATCATGCATATGAAAAATGGCATTAGAGCTATCAGAACAGGCCATATCCCACTTAATGAATATATTTGTTAAGTTTAATAAATGCATCTCCCTAGAAAACTCAGACAACCAGGGTACGTTTGGCCTATCATATGCTAAAACTGCAGTTAATAAATAGGCAAAATATATTATATCTGGAGCAGATGCACAATTCAGGTTTGATGAATTCTAATTTGAACTATTACAAGTGAGTCAAATTGAAAATGCTGTCTTTTGACCAAGAATCAGATGCAACAAATTAATGTTCAGATTTATATATTTTTATGGATTATCTAATGATTCCCTAGCTGCCTCCAAGTCCAGTACAAATCAGAAAATTTTTGTGGGATTTGTGCTCTGACCTCTAGAAGTATTTATAGAAAATGTTGGGTAACTGACTTTTCTCAGGTGTTATAAAGTGCTAGAGTTTTAGGTTCTACCGCAGTTTTGATTTTTACTGTGTATTGTAAGGCTGGCAAATAAATCTGATCATTTTTATCAGTAAATAAAACCAATAAATAATTCATAAATAGGTAAAGGCAGGTAAATAATTATTAACAGAAAATAAGATAATAAAATTGCACAGCTCTTTTTCATATAAATTGTTTTTTATAGGGCTCTTTCACTTAGAAGCCCTTATAACCTGCTTACTTGGGATGGAAATGTACTTGGCTTTTTCTACTTAACATAAGTCTGAGGGGGAATAATGAATGCTGATTGATCTGGCAGAAATGTCAGTGATGATTCGGGGGGCTGTTTATTTGTTTGAATTTAGACTCCTCAGCCTATTTTGGGGCACTTAATGATATGTTAATATGGAATTAAATGTGGAGTTAAATTTAAACCTGGGGGATTTGTCACTGCCTTATGTAGATCAGGGTGGTGACATACAAGGTATGTTCTTGATTGTGGTATAAAGTTTCAATTCAGTGTTTTCCCCGGGGATTTTTTAGTATTTCTTTGTCTACATTGATATTAAATTGCCATCATCTTAATGAAGAGAAACTTTGCACATGCTAGTACAAAAAAATGTTTCATTCAGAATTTTTACCCAGAAGAGTGCCACAACATGGAAGTAGGATTTTTCTGCATTTTAATACAGAGCTTTTGAGGCTATGAATAGAGAAAATTTTTTTCTAAGACAATATTATTGTAACCAAATTGAATGAGAAGGAGGAGACAGGAAGGGAAGTAGACAATAGAAATGGACAAAAAGGCTTGAAGTTTTGAAAGGGCAGAGCAGGGTCTTTAATTTCTGTTTAGTAACTCTTTTTCAGAAATAACACAAGCTCATGGTTTTGGACTTAGTTTATCCCACAAGTTTTCTTTAATACTCTCTGTTTTGAACTGAGAGGGAAATGCAGTCATTAATCAAGTGACTGGCTGTTAAATATTAAAAAAAATTGTAAATATGTATACATCTGTAGCCATATATTGATATTTAATTTTAGTTAATAACTAATTTATGTATCTATCAGGTAGCTACATGTCTGTAGTAATTGTACTATTCTTTCAGTGAAGGTAAACAGTGTCATAGCAGCCTTCTTACAAAATTGGGCAAAAAATTCAAGATTTGAGTTTCATAGCAGGTGGTAAATATGGGAGAGGATGACTCTGGTTCTTCCTTTATGAAGTGGTGTGGAAATTCTCATGAACCTTTGCTCAAAACTCTCTGCAATTGTTGAAGTCCATCCCTGACAAAAAAGAAACATAGTTCGTATTAGTTTCAATTAATCATTATGTGGTAGTGAGTGCTTTACTGAATTGGGTCTTCCAAGCTTTCTCATTCTTTGAATACTGCTTACTACCAGAAAATTGCTAAAACGTGGACTATCAGTAAAAGGACGATTTCTCTCTAAGTTAAACATCTTTGGTTTTTTTTATAATTTAAGTCAAGCAGTCTACAAAGCTAATCTAACTGAAACGTTATTACGTATACCTGTTTACAGGAGACACATTTGGGTTGTTTTTATGATATGATGTGGGAAACATTGAAGTACATGTGCAGAAAGAGCAGAAGAAGTAAGAAATGGAGAAGAAATTAAAGTGCTAAAGTTGTGATTTATTTTTTTAATCATATTAGAAGCATGTTCTTTTTAGTATGGTTCTAAATATTGCAGCTATTCTTAAGTTCAGAGGCGTATTTCTTCAAAAGTTTGGTTCTTAGGCTATGGAGTGATTATTCTCTTAATTCTAGGGAAAATGTCTTAGGTCAACTGTTTCATGATACCTTAAATATTCATTTTCTGAGAACTTGAAAAGGGCATAGTCTTTTCACCGTATTGAACAAGGTTTTCATGCACATAGGAGATTTATGAAATCTGAAAAACTACTTCTGCTACTCGCTCTTGCCCTAGTGGTGATGTCTCCACAAGACAGAAAATAAGAACTATGAAATACCGTTTTCTGTGATTCTTGCTCTTTCAGTCTCAGTCTAACCCTGAAAGAGAGACATACTGCACTATAAAAATTTCCAGATAAGATGGCCTGTGGTGTAATTTCGCAGGCTAACCAGGAGAAGAGAAGCTTAAATCTGAAGGGGTGGTCACATTTCTCTGTCAGTAGGGATCAGAGCATTGCAGGTGGGGCTCATTTCTAGTATTTCACAGTAACAATCTAGTGTATTGCTCTTTTATCATCTTCTTCAAAGCATGCACACAGCAAAGCCTCTCTCACACCTTCCAGTAGGTAGGTCACTTCCAATGAAGTTCTTATCAGAGTTGCATTCTAAGTTATATTTGAATTGTACTATGCAAATGAATTAGTTCAGTAGTGAATACCACATAATTATGTTTTGCAGTTTGATAATGTTTTAATTATGACACCTACTAGTACACCATTATAATCTTAAAATGCTTCATTCAGCAAAACACCTTAAAATAACAATATGCTTGAAATTCAGTGGAGAGCTAACTTTTTGTGGTCAGGCACAGACTTCAGTGTGGTTAAATTTAAGCACTTGCTTGAAAATTCCTCTGACTTGGTTGGAGACTGGAGGAAATACCCATGGTATTTTCTGATGTGTTCTCTCCTTTCACCTCAGGGAAGGAACTCCTGTTTGATGCAGTAAGTTACATATATGAAAGCCACAGGATACACAACTGCCTTAACTACTTTTTTGACTCTAGAATTGTTATTTATGACAGGTATGGAAAGCCCTTTGAACCATAAGTGCTAACTTTCTAAAACCCTTACTTATGCTACTAATTCTTTGTATTTTGGTGTTCCCTATATAAATCTTTATTTACAATGTGTCTCATTTTGACTGGGGGGGAAATATATGTGCTTTCTGAATGTGAAATACATCTGTTCATTTTCATCAAGTTTGTGGAAGTGCTACTAGCCTAACTGGGTTACAAGTATGCTGTAGGTTTATGTAAGAGCTCTAATATAAGTGCAAATAGACAGGTAAATAATGCTATGGTTTTGCTTTGTTTAAAGTATTTGCCAAAGCAAATCCTTTAAGGAGGCCTTGTTTTCTTATTTACTGGTTTGAGGGAGCTTTGATTCATGCAGCTGACAAGATGCAGACATTCAAATTTAGTTAAAACTAGACTGCATTACATCAGCTTAACTCCTTTGGGCACATGCTCATGTTGAAGATTATGAACTATGACATATTGAATTGGGCTGTAAAGTAGGCATCCAACTGAAAGCTGCATCTAAACATGTTACCTCTTATCATACTCACTGTAATAAATGATTGTGTAAATGTTCTTAGTGAATCCTAACTGTGGGATACATCTGCATTATTTAAGTGGTCTTTAAACTGGTATAAGATAATATGTGTGCATATGCAAATGAAGCAATCGCTATGACTCAAGCACTCTGTAATTTCTGCCATTAAAAAGCATGAGGAGGTTGCTGACACTTTGTCATTGATTCTGAGCATGTGTTTTCACAACCATAACTTTGGGAAAAACATATGTTCTGATCAGACTGAATGATGGCCAATAAGGTGATGAATATGAGGCAATAGGACTCTGCTTTTGTACCAGTTTCTTTGAGCTGGTTCCTAAACATGTATTTGTTGAATCAATATATATTATATTATGTAGATGTTATTTTACAGAGGAGATTTGGTGTTGGGTCAAAACTGTGGCATCTAATTCGATGGTGTCTAAATTACTATTTAGAAGAGATATTTTTGGGTGCACTTTGTTTCTAATCTGGTTTAAGGCCTTATATTCCTTTGTAGAACTTTCAGAAATGACATTTGCCTATTTTAAAGCTGCTTTTCAAGTGAATTCAAGAGTCTTGCTCGTGATAGTGATAGCAGAGTGTTTTCATTTGGCAGATATGCTTCTTGAAAAGAGAACACAACAAATAACTAGTGTAATTACTTCTAGAAACTTTAAATTAACTAAATAAAAGTGATGATTTGAAAGGTAACTGATGGATTGTTGGCATTCCAGGGCAGTAAGTGGAGTTGTTCCACATGAAATTTCTGTCATTATAGCTATGCCAGTCAAGGGCTGGGGTAAGTATGCCCCAGAACCCAACACTGGGAACAGTGTTACATGCCGATAACAAGTAGATAAAGTCACAAACAGCACTGGTTTTGTCACTAAGACTCCATCGCCTCTGCTGGGATTTGTCATGATATCTTTGCTAGTGCAATGCTCTTCGTAAAGCCTTTTAACTAGAAGTGTGATCTAGGGTGGTTGTGGATGAATAGCTTCTAAAAATCTGGTGTCCACCAGAAAATTTTATAATACTATTTATTTGTTTTCCTCTGTTCCTTTTTTGCTTTTGACTTCATGTATTTCTTTGCAGGGTAAGAGAATAGTCTTGAAAGTAGATTGTAGTGATACTATCCTTTTACCTAGCTCCCCAAACATATTTCACTTCAATTTTTTAGGTGCTGTTTTTGAGTAGTAGTTACCCATGGGGAAATGCCTGTAGTGAGCCCAAGAGTGAGTTGAACTTCATTAGAGATAAGTCAACGGAGCACTTTACTGAAGTATGAGGGGAGTGAGCCTGTGTCTCATTCTGAGAAGGAAAGAGTTTGGGTCCTTCAAGGGGAAGCAGCAGTTGTGTACCCTCACACCAAATCAAAAGCTGCTGGGAGGTTTGAAGTCCCAGCTGAGCATGGGTTTTTCCCAAGGTCATTGTTGCTTTTGAGCACATGGTCTCAGAAGGGCAAAAAGTTTCAACATCCTCCTTATTCTTCTCCATGGCAGGACTTATCAGAATTCTAGAAGGAGATAATGAGCCAAGCAACAAATAAGTTTATTATAGGAAGATTGTCATGGGGGTTTTATCCTGTTGGTTTGACGGGATATGAAATTTTGAAGAGCAGCCTAGAATCTTTCTATTTTCAGCATCTAATAATGAAGATATTCACCGCACAAAGGAAACCCGTGAAACAGTCTTGAATGCACATCCTAGCTTCCAGCTGTGTCTGTACTCCCTGCTTATTTAGGGAATTGTCTTTTGCAGAGTGGGGGAATTGAGTTGGCAACTGTGAAAACGGGAGGGAATACTCTATTGATGGGTAACAGAGAGGTTATATGGCTTTCCATTAGCGTAACTGATGATTTAACTAGCCATCAATACTGAAAAATTGATCTTGGACTTTGCCAGCTAGTGTCGATTACTGAAAATCCTAAGGCAAACTTTTTGGCAGTTCAGCAATTGAAGCAATTGTTTGCAAATCATTTATTCAGTGCAGACACAGCTGCCTCAGCCTGATGGACTCCAGTGCAGTTCCTAAGCCAGGCACTTCCAATTTCTCCCTATCGTTCAGTGTCTGATTCATCATGTCAGATGGGCTTGATTCATTTTGGCCATTGTTTCCCTGCTTGTAAAATGGATGCGATCATAATCTGCTGGTTGTAATATCTGTCTGCCTCACTTGAGCTATTGTCCAGGTCAGTTCATGTCTGTGCTGTGCGCCGCAGCTGAATGGGAGACAACAGAGCCTGTAAGCGCCAGCGACGATGTGCTTCCAGTTGGGTCACGCTGAGAGAGAGACTTTGTGTATGCATCCCTCCCACCCTCAAGGGATTTGGGTATGATCACGGTGTTGTGATGGCAGTCGGGTGCTCCTTGCTGTCACCCTGGTGGGCCCAACCACGACTTTCCTCTGAGCCTGCTACCAGCCCCAGTGCCACACTGCCACCACGACAGGCCAGGTCCTTCTCCCTCTGCTCCCACCCCTCTGTGCACCATTTGTCCCTTTCCAAGAGCAACAGCTATCTGCAGGTAACACAAAGTGCCTCAATGGCGGAGAGCAAGCAAGAGTTATGGAGAGTTGTCACCGCCTGGAGAAAAGGGGCAACTGGGGCAGAGCCTTCCAGCTCTGATCCCTGCCACTGCTGCGTGGGCTGCAGCTGCCCCACGTGATCGTCTGGGGATAGGGAGGAGAATGGGAACAAGGGAAACTCAACCCCAAAACCTTTCTGCTTCCTCGGCCCAAAAGGTTTGCATGCACAAAGATGCTGTGATCCATGATGACTTGGTATTACAGCATGCTCAACTGGTGTCACGTGTCTCCATGCAGGGCACTTGGACACCAGACTTCTTGCTCAGGACACTAACATCCAGCTCTTTTGCCAAGGACTTTACAAGACGAGTTACAAAGCAGAGCCCTACTTACAGGATCATTGATAAAGGCATTGAAGTAGTGCTGCCTCTGATGCTCGTGGCTTGGTGGGGATCCTTACTGAGAGCTGCTGCGTGGGTGCAGTGCACTTCTGTGGTGGTTGTGGTGCAGTGCGTGGTTGGGAGGGGAAATAACATTCAAAAATTTTTACTGAGGGGTCTAAAGCTCTGAGATGCATAGACATTTAGATGCCCTTTCTCACTGATGATACTGGGGAAAAAGTGAGCCCCTACAGAGTCTAGCAGTAGAATGGTGATTCCTGCCCCTGAATTGCTACAAGTTTCAGATGTGTGTGGAGCAGTGGCAATCAGGATGTCTTTGAACTGAAAAAAGAAACCAGTCTTAATAAAAGCTTTTGTATTGTCAGCTGTCATATGTGTACAAGCACTTGCAGTCTAGTAATAGAATCTTTACAGTCTTCAATTCTGATCTTTACAGCTCTGTAATACCTGTGTACAAATTACATCGATGCACTAGTAACAGTTATTTAGCTTCTTCATTGCAATTACTTGTGTATGTGAATGTGCTCTTGTGCACCAAGTTCCCTCAAAGTACTTGCAGGTAATCTGTTGTTCATATGAAAAAAAAAAAAAAAAAGACAGCGGAGGGAGAGATCAAGAGGGGCAGAACTTTGTGAGAAGGGAGTCTGTCCTATACACCTGATGGAGCTCAAATTGTTCTCACCTTGCCTAAGCCCAAAAAAACTCCAACCTGTGTAGTATTGAACAGCTTTAGGTCCTGGTTGCTTGTAAAATAATTTGCCTATAGACTTCTATTATTGCTTAATATTTTAAACAAGTTGTTACTTTGATATTTCGGCAAAGTTACATATATTGAAAGAAGGAATGTTTCTTCATATTCATTATAGTAATGCCCAGTTTAATACAGTAACTGTTGTGGTGATTTAGGATGATCTAAAAGCTGTGATGAGCTTTAATAGTGAGCATCCAAGAGGAAGGGGAAGTAACAAAGACATTTCTTTCTGTGGGCCTCCTGCGTGGTGATTTATGGGAGCATGTTGAGTTGAAGGGAATTGATTTGTGCTTCCTTGAACAGTGGTGGGGAGGAGTCCCCAAAAAACACAGGCCTGTGATCTCTTATGTGGTGGTAATATGGGTAGGAGACGGTATTGAACAATTCTGATTGATGTTTCAAAAAAAAAAAAAGTCTTATATAGCTGCAGTGCTTATCACAGAGTTTTGATTATTCCAAGCATTTGCTTTTCTTTATCATAAGAAAGCAGAATCTCACAACAGTCATTTATTACCTTAATAGCATTGGAAACAGGTCCTCAGAAATGTGGACTCTTTCAGATAATTTCTGTGTTGAAATTTCCTTGCAGATGAATTGCTTCAGAAAGAGCAAAACTATTCTGATGATGTTTTGGCCAATATGATCAGTGAACCCAGAATCAGCTATGGAAATGATGCTCTCATGCCTTCATTGACGGAAACTAAGACCACAGTTGAACTTCTCCCAGTGGATGGCGAGTTCAGCCTAGATGACCTCCAGCCATGGCATCCCTTTGGCGTTGATTCTGTTCCAGCCAATACTGAAAACGAAGGTATGTACAATAGGATGAACAAACACAGAATATTCCGAGTTGAGCTTTGTGGTTTCTTTTCAAGCTGTTTCCTGAAAATTGACATCTTTCTGATTTAAGCAGGATAGAGGTTCTCAAATGTCAATTTAAAACTGGCCTGTTCTGTCTCTTTGATGGAAACGAAAATCCTGACTGAAATTGGGAATTTAGACATGCAATAAACTTCAGTGTTAGGCTCACTTGCCTTTAAAAACAAATCAAAATGAATTGCAGCAAATGATGATTGACAGTCGTATAAAATACATGATGATGAGCTAAGGGGAGATAGATAATTCGTTTGATTTGTTTAGTTACAGAAGAGCTTTTTGTTTGCTGACGTGAAAACAATTACAGATCCAGCACTGTTCTAGCATGAGAGTTGGTTTTATTTCCCCTACACACACGCTGGTTGTTTGGAATGTACTGCAGAAATATTCCTGCATACTCAGCAGTGCAACTGGCTGGTGAAAACTGGCTTTTTTTCCTGAGGAGTGTTTTATGTTGCTCATGGACTCATTTATTGAAGTGACTGCATAATTCTTTAATAATTTATGTATAATCTGGAGTGGGTAGTTTACTTAGGTTCCAGAGCCAATTAATCAGAAACCCAAGGGAGTTCGATCCTGTCATTCAAGTCCCACCTATTGTGTTTGTTTCCCTTTATCCGTTCAACTCCACTGTCATTAGTGGTAAGTTAATCACACTGGTGAAAGTTTGTTAGTGCAAAGCAGCAGCAGATTCACAGAGTACAGGAGTCTTTTTTCAGGCAAATTTGTGATTTGTAGCTGAACTGCACAGACTTTAACATCTTCCAGAAGTCTTTTGAAACCACTGGCTTAGGTGATACCTGCTCTCAGAAGGAGATTTGAGATCAGCCGTACACAGTTAGCCTCACTGCAGCACAATGTGTGAGGGACTGTGGGCAGCTGGGTGCTGGGGGGATGAAAGATGGGATATGAACATGGATTTGCCAGATCTGATGTTGGTGCCAGCTGAAATCAGTGGAGTCGGAAACAGTTTTATGATAAAAGTGGATCATCCCCAGGGCTCAGAGAAGCCTGAGAGCAAGCGAAATAAATGTCATGGCTATGATCTGAGTGAAGGTCAACAAATCAGTGTGGTGTAATTATACCAAATTTGAGGGGAAGAGGAGAAGCTAGTCAGGAGTAAGGCCAAAACCAGAGTGCCAAGGAGTCAGTACTACAGCTAGGGACCAAGGAGAAGAGTAGAGAGAGTTGGGGCAAGCTCAATGGACTGGCCAGCAGCAAAAACCAGACACAGGAGGTGGTGACAAGGACTCCAGACACGTCTGGAGGGCACTTACAGCCAAGTGACGTGCTAAGCAGCTGAGAGCAGCTGGCTGGATTGCATCAGGTACTGCTGAGTAGTGGAAACAGCTGACCAGGCTGGCAGGCTAAACTTCAGTTTCCTGGGGAATCGACTGCTGCTTGCTGTAGTGTCTGTGTCAAGGCTGTCTGCCAGGAGCAGGCCACAGTCTGGCGGGTGTTGTCTGTCCTGCAGGAATTTGCCCATACAGCTCTAATTGCAGTTTTTCATATAGCTGAGGCATATAGGGCATCATTTTCTATACCCACTGCCTGCTTTCATGAATCTTGGGAGGCAGGGGGAAAATTAATTACTTTTGAAGTCTGTTCTCCCAGCTTTCAAAATGTACTGATTTCAGTCACCAGATTCAAAAGTTATTAGGTAGACAGTAACCACAGTTACACATGCCTCTTTTTCCTTTGGAAACCTGGCTAAGCCCAAAATTTAATGGGAGGTCTGTACTTCAATGTGACACTAAATTCCTGTAGGCAAGTATACTGAGTGTGGTTCTCCTTTTAAAATGCATGACAGCAAATAAGAAACAGAAACTCTTCTGCCTGGAATAACATACTGTTTAATTATGAATCCTCTGTATTCTGATGTGCTTGCATGGTTTATTGAAGCACTTCTTAAAATTTACTGTGGGAACATCTTTTTGCTGGGCTTTAGGGGGTTTTTGATATCAGAATTGCATTTGTCATGAAGTTACTGCAGCAAACAATTCTGTTAGGCTAACCATTAGTAGCATTTAAGTCTGGATGGTTAGAAATAGAAATTATATAATTACTTAACCTCTTCAAGTCCTGCTTGTTTCCCATTATACTTCTCTGCCACCTACCCAAATCACAACGTTGTTAATGTAATCACACCTACAATACCTTCTTTCTCTTTTTAGGTACTTTCTCTATACCTTTGCCCACAGTATCAAAGGGGAATTTCACAGCCTTTGTTTTTCCTTTGTGTTTGTCTCCCACCTTTTTGTTCCAGAAAGTCAAGACTAACTGTGCCATTTGCCTCACTTCCCATAACTTTTTTCTTCTATAACCATAGTCTAATCTATGTTTAAAATACTTCCAAAAACATGTGTCTGTCCTGTTACAATATGCTTTGAGTAAGAAGTAAATAACAATTGACACAATTTTTTCCTCTTTTTTCCTTTCCCTCTCCACTGAAGGTCCTTTTGTATTGTCTGTTTTTCAAAGAGTAAGTTCCCCTCAGGCAGGGAGTTTTTGTATCTTATGCAGCACTGAACAAGTCATTGCTGTTTCTTAAGGCTAATCAAACCATTGATCAAAAAAAGGTACAAGTTCAAAAATCACAGGCTAGAGAAACCTCAAATACTATAGAGTGACTAACCATTGCAGTTTTAGTGACAGTCAGCATCTCTTGCTGCTGGGAGATGCTGAGCATGCCAGCGAAGATCGGAGAACTGAGCATTGCAACTCACACTTAGTTGGGTGAGGGCTGAGAGTACTCAGCACCATCAAGAAAATCACATCATGTTTCACTTGAATGGCCTGATATCTGATGTCTGAGAGGCAACTGAAGAGATCATGGAGCTGGCTGGGGTAGGGCGTGGGATCCCACCCCCTCCAGCACAGTCACGGCAACAGGACTTGTTTTTAATGAACCACTTGGGGGAATATTTAAACCAAAATGTGATTGTGGAAAAAGTGGAAGAAATGCAGCTGTGTTAATTCTTTGTTTCAAAGTATCTGCTATTCTGTGTTCAAGTGATGAAGTAAAAATACCACCAAAAAATACTTGTAACTTTGTCATTAGTTCCCATGCCTGTTTTCTTCCATGACCCTGATCTAATCCCAGATTTCGTGCAGAGATATTAGTAATGTATGAGACTGGCACGTTGCCATGTAATCTCAAGGTTTCATAACTGTCTCTTTGATTTTCCCAATCTAAGCTGCATGTTTAGATAAAAGGATAAGTTTTATGCAAACAATTTATTTTACTAAAATTGCTTTCTCTTATGAATGAGTGAAAAATAACCTAAAAATAGAAAGACCTTGAAAATCTGGCGTAACTCAGTAGTTTCTGAAAGTATTTTCTTCTTGTTTCCCTCATGTAGGTTCCCAGTAAATGTCCACAAAAATAAATCCAAAGCACCAGATAATACAGTACATAACTTTCATGGCTGAACATATATCTACTGTATTGAGGTACGAATTAGGTTATCGAAACATACCCTCTGAGGCCACTGCAGAAGGCACCACCAAACTCTCAGGAAATTATACTTTAACAATTGGAAATGCATCTTCAGAAGTGGGTGCAGAACCCCAACAGCTCTGAAGCTCTGATAGTGCCACTATCCCTGGGCATTTTGCCAGTGAGTTAACTGGGTTTAGTGGTTTACCTTTTTTTTTTTTTACCATGCAATTACAATTAGCCTTAGTGACAAAGTATTTAACTAAAATGAGATTTTTGTGGATGTTCTGTGTTATCCTTATGATTTGGCTGATTCCTCCCGCCAATGCTGGTTTTGGTAGGTGAACATCACGTAGCTCTCCTCCCCTGCTCATTTGTACCCGTTTTTGAGCTTTCTGATTCACCTTTCTTTTCTTTTTGGAAAGAGGAGCAACTCTCTTGCTCTTCTGAGATGTATTAGCATTAGATATGAGGTGGGATGTATGCCCTATAGGAAGCCTCCATAGTCAGCGTATGCAGATACCTACCAATTGAGTTTCATGAGACTATTTGAAAAATAATTTTTCAGTTATAATTCTGTTTACTTCTGTGCACATGGAAGCGTGTTCGAGAGATATATGATTATGGAGCATCAACATGAACACAATTTTTATAATAATACACAGTCCATCTCAGAGTTTTGTTTATTGATAAATGCTGTAATAGGTTTAAACTTCTCTTTGTGCCAGTGGTGTGGTCCAGAGAGGGAGGCAACAAGGAAGCCCACAAACAAGATTTTGCTGAGTTAACTGCTGTTTGTTCATACATAAGTACCGGGGCAAGAGCAAGCAGATTTTAAAATGCAACTGAAATTCAAAAGGTGGCAGCTCAGGGCTCTCCAGAAACCAGCCTTTTTTTTGTATCATGTTGGCCAGGGCATGCTGCACTTTGGTGCCCAGAATCACAATCTGCATTGGAAGAACCTTATATCTTAGCTTTTGCCTTCAGTTTTTGCCCTGCAACTAGTTTGTGACCTTGAGTGGTCACCTTGAGTGGGTTGTTTCACTTTTGTGTCAGTAATGAAATGCGCCAGTGATGTTTGCCTTTTCACCTGTAAAGTGCTTCCAGAATTATAGATGACAAGAATAATTATTCGTTAATAATGCTTCCACCTAGCTCCGTAAATACTGCATTGCCCTGAGGCCAGGTCCATGCTACTATATAATAGAAGCTTCCTCCATCCTTTCCTCCCTTTACCTATTCACATTTTTATTGCTGCCCACAACCTGCTTTCTCAGTTCTCCATAGCTATGGACATGTAGGTTTACAGAGTGCTGAGTGAGAGGGAAATAAAGCCCTCCAGCCTTCTAGGGAGGAGATTTGAGCCAGGGTGATAGAGGAAGGGACCGCATGGGCAGTTTGGGTGATGACAGTCCTTGGTTGTTTCATCCCTTCAGTGAATTCCACTGAAAATTACTGCTAACCTTCCTAAGAGTTGGTGCAGACAATATTGGAAAACCTAGCAGAAGACTTAAATAGGAAAATATTCAAATTTGTAGTTTTTAGTTAAGGTTGGAAATTGGGTTTTGTGTACTGCTATATAAGGAAAGCAATTACATGGTCTGCTAGTGCCATTCTAAACTACTGAGAAGGAAAGTGGTTTGATGGCTCGTCTCTGCAGCACCAGACCAGCAAGCTTTGTGAAAAATTTGCCCGTCTGGAAACACAAGCAAGTCAGATGTGCAGATGCACTGTTAAGTCTGCAGTTACTATAAAGCTGGCTTGCTGCTTTTTTTCTGGAGGCAGGAACTGTGGCAGTCATCCCCTGTGTGCGAAGAACATGGATACCACAGAGACTCTCACTTACAAGCATAGTAGGTTGGTTGTCAAACCCATGGGAACACTGAGCAAGTGACACAGACTTCCTAGCAAGATGGACAGTCCGTTTGCCTGAGTTAGCAGTATCATCAGATTAGCATGATTTTCTGATGCTGCAATACAGTGGAGGAGTTCATGATTGAAAACTCTGCTTTTGTCAGGTTCCCTGCGTTATGGCAGTTCCCTTACTGCTGATTGGAAGGATCATACTTGAATCCTGAAATTCAAATGAATGAGGATACCACAGTTGTAAAATTCTGAGTTCCAAGCTGCAATGTAAAATTTTATTTCTGAATGTAATTTCTTTCTGACACTGGCACTTGGGTAGATAAGGAGGGCAACAGTATTGAAGCAAAAGAGAGGCACAACAACAAAAAAAAAAAATGGGGAAAAAAAATCTGAATGTTTTAATGAACTTATCAAATGTGTTCAGTTTGGATTTACCTGAGGCATTAGGTAATGTTTCAAACAAGTTTTGCACATCTTGTTTTCTGTTAATGCCAGTGAGCTTCAGCAGCCTTTGGTTTCAGCTAGTAAAGCCTTAGTACAGTAATAAAACAGTTTTAAAACTGTGTATGACGCACAATTGGGTAGAAAGTGGTGTTTCTCCTTTGCTTCCCCTTCGAAAATCGGAAAGCAAATTTACTGTCTATAAAATGGAACATGTCAGAACAAAGTATTGATTTGTATTTTCAAAATGTGCTTTAACTTTTTTCAAACCTTAGAGCTAGTGCTGTAAAGAATCCTTATCGAAAGGACAAAGAAGTTGGGATTCGGTGAGTTTATAAGCCAATATTGATCAAGACTGGCTGCAAGAACTCACTGTGTCAGTTCTTGCTGCCAATTCTGATGGGACAACTGGAAAAAGGTTGCACATAATGAATATCGTTTTGCTTTATGGACAGAAATTCTTTGATCTTGATGGTTTCTCACTTCAAGCAGTAACCAGAATATGATGTAAAATTGACACAACAGCTGGGAAGCTGAATTGTGCCCATTCTTTCCTTTTATTTCCAGGGTTTACTGAAAGCAGATCTTACCTAGCTGTTGCTTTGGTAAATTTGTCTATGCAGTATGTTTCTCCTGCACTGTCCCAACAGAAGACCAGTGGACGTTATAGTTTGGGGGATTTTGTTTATTTTTTGTTTGCTTTTTTTGTTTCTTTTCTGCACATGCCCAGTTGAGCCAGTTGATGCCCGCCCAGCTGCAGACAGAGGACTCACCACACGACCAGGTATATAACTTGCATGGCTTTTACCTAACCCAGCTTTTCCTAGTGTGCATGTGGTCTGCTTGAGCTGAAATGATCACCTTTTTTCTTCGGTGTGACCCTCTCTTAGAATGTAATGCTGTGCTGTGAACTGGGGAAGCACTCCCGCACAAACCCCTGTGTGAGTGTTGTCTGTGTCAAGGGTGTTGGGAATGGGTGTTTGCAGAGGGGGTGGGACCCAGAGACCCAGAACTGATACTCCCATATCAAGCTGTCATCCCTCCGAGCAATAATGCTTTGGCAGGTACAGGAGGCAGGAGATACTGTACCCCATAGTGGAAAGAGTGCTTTTAATTTGGGTAGAAATGTTGAATCCTTTATGTAGAATATATAGTTCCTTGTAAGTTGGGGCTAATAAAGGATTTTAGAATTGCAGGGGACATCAAATTTATTTTTGCTGTGATATTATCTTGGCTGACTGCAGGTATCTAAAAAATGATACATATATTCTCCCTCTAGATCAATTTGGGGAAGCTCTATAGGTCTATTCATTCCACTCTAGGATAGAGAGGGGTGATTATTTGCCTTCTATAAGTCCCTGTGTCTACCTATTAATTTCAAAATAATAGCAGATGATTAGCTTTAATCAGGCTGCAGATCTTTGGAAAAGTTAAATGGGACAAAGTCAATTTTCAAAAGTAAAAGATTGCTTTTCATACTAACTTCACTTGCTTTGTAGGTTGTTTTTCCCCTCTTTGTTTAGGATTACCTGGAAATGGCTGATTTCCATTCCTTTTCTTTCAGAAGAGGTTACACTCCAGCACGTAGTGGGATTAGATCAGTATATTTTAGGGTCAGAATTATTTCAGTGTCACATTATCATTGTGGTTTTTTTCTTCTGATGAGATCAAGCCAATCAGTCTGTCTTTCTCCCTTCAAACTCTTTTCCTCTGAAAGTCCATTAGATAATGTTATGGGCAACACCCTCCTAGTGTGTTTAAATCTTTCTGATAACTCACTAGTGTTTACTGACTACAGAAATTGCTACAGAGGGAAGTAAAATAAGCTCATATTGTTACAGGAATTGGGATACATGTCTAGGCTGGCCAGGTGATGTGCTTCTAGCACTGTTTTAGGAGTCTGACATCCTTACTTGTGTTGAGAGTCTTAATCCGTTCCATGAAGAGAGCTTGGAAACAGGTGCAGAGCGAGCTGTACAACAGTGCCAAAAATCATGGAATCAGGGAACGACCCCCAGTACTAGGTTATTTTTGCCTTCTGGATTAGGCTTCTTCCCCAAGAGCAGTAGAAATATGACCACAAATAAAGCATGAATGTGTTTTGTCTGAGTTTTCTAACATTAGTTGCATCGAGCAATTTTCTTGTAGTACTAAAGTTTGCAGTTGTTAGCCATCTTAATTTCAGCTGTCTTGAAAAATCTCCTGTTATATAAAGCCCATATTTATTACTAAAAAAGATTCCTTCCTTCTATTATCCCATACATATATGCATGTGACAAAAATCTCTGGTGACCCTCTCTAGGGAAAGGATTTTTCTCATGCTGCCGCACTCCAATTTGAGTGAAACGGTATGTTTAGTCACTTTATCAGAACACTTTGTTGGTTGAGGTGATGCAAATAATAATAAAAGTAGGACTGGCACAGGTCATCACTGATCCTTGTGAATGTATGCAATAGGCTACTAAGGAGAGGTAAAAAATATTTCAGTGTGTGACCATTATGGCTTGAAATTTCCAGCAGATACAGTAAAATTTTCACTGTGAAAATCACACAGGATATTTCCTCAGTTTTCTATTCAAGTAGCACTGTCTGGGGGCCTTTGGCACCTTTGTCGCTTTGAGCACAGAGTTTAAGTGCTGCAGAGGCCCGTGCTCTCTGCTTTTGGCACCAAGGGTGAACCCCTTCAGCCTGGCAGAGATGCTCACCACCTTCCTCTGTGCAGAGGGCTGCTTGCTTCCCTGCAGAGGTTAAAATCTCTCAGTGCTGTACCTGCATTCTGAGCGTCACAGCATAAAATGTCTTCTAAGTGCATGTGAAATAGGAATTTTACCCCTTTGTATCAGTGCTAAATGTATCATAACAGTAAGCAGAACATACCCTAGTCACCATTCCTGGTAGACCTTAAGGAATATGTTAATTACCAGGTCCAGGCTTCTGCCAGTTTGCCCTTGCTGATACAAATTCTGGTAATAAATGTCCACCTGATTGTTCATCATCCTTTAAAAGCAATTTATCTGTGATAAAATTTCAGTTTAACAAACAACTGAGTAGTTTCGTAAACTAGGAATAGAGGAAAGCAAATGGATGTTTAATTGCACTGTGAAATACAAATTCTGCTGATTCAAAAAAAGTGTTCTTTAAAGTTCTTTCACTTATTAATACTAAATGTTACTACTTGCTAATTCTCTGTCAGAGGTTAAAAAAGAAAGAGATACCTTTTTTGCAATCGCTGTCCTTCTGGGATAGTAATTTTTTACAGTTTGGGGTTATTCTTTATGGGAAAAAAATTCTGAAAAATTATATATTATTCTAGAATGAAGAAGTATTAAAAAGGGACTTGGAAGCAGATTAATACATGCAGCTGTTTGTAACGTTTGTTTTGCTTTAATTGCCCGGATTCTTGTTGGTTTCCTGAAAGGTGTGCCCTTTTCATAGTCCTGACTTTCCACTTTATGCTTCTACTTGTTTTGCCCAAGTGAACAAGGTGGTGGCCTACTTCTTCAAAGTGAAAATACAGGTGTCGTGTCAACCTGCAACAGTCCAAACCTGGGAATAAGAACCAGTGAAGGTTTTGTAGATGTTCAAAATCCTTGAAGAAAATCACTCTGAAAGGACCAAGACAAACATACAAACATGTGCCCCTTTTTTTCTTTTTATCACTTTTTACCCACACAACATTCTCATAATGATCACTGTGTTTGTCTTAATATGCATGATTTTGATCTACTTTTATTTTTGTCCCTTCCCACAAGAGAGAGAATTTGGTCGCAGTACAGAAAAGAAGAGCAAGTAGTTAGTAGTATTTGTGATAGCTACAAGCTTGTTACTTCACCACATCGTTCTTTGGTGAAGTATTTTAAAAAAATTCAAAAACTAAATAAATAAATTCAGGTCTGTGAGTGAAGTCAGGAAATGTGAAAAGTGGTCCAATCCAAGCTTTTGAGAAAGGACCAAGTTTAAAGCATTTACTGAAATATAAGCCAGTTGTCCGAATGCCTACCTCTGTTGCCTTCTACCTTGGCTGTCAGTGGTTGAAGCTTGAATTTGAATCTGATTTACATCAGTCCCAGGAGGAGAGTAATTTCGAGGTGACCCCCAGTTCCTAGTATAGGTACAACATCTGTGTGATTGACACTGGTATTTGAAAAGGAGCTGAGTGCTTCCACATGCTGCCTTTCCCCTTTTTAGTTCACAAATGGGAACAAAAATAAGAATTATGCCTAAATCCCTGTCTTGTAATCTCTTTCCTGAAAATGAAGTAGAGATAATAAGAGGTCAAAGGGAAGGAAAAAAACTAGGTGTACTAAGCACTCATTGGTGAGCTTTTTTTTTAATACAGCACAAAATGATAAGATATTATGACATTTCTTGCTATTTATAAATTACTTCATGCAGGGAGATGTGAGAAGGCTTCGATCCAGCCTGAGAACTTCATAGGAAGAGCTGCAAATAGAAAGAAAACCTCTTTACTTGATAGCCTCACTGTAACAGCTTTTTCTACCATGTTTCTTTCTTGCCTGTGCACCAAAGGTCACATTGTCATTATGAGCATTTAATTTATTGCAGCTGAATTTTGGGTATCTGTCCATTAGTAGCTTTTTTCTCTGTGTGTTTATGTGTAAATGCATAGAGACATACACACACATAAGATACATATAAAAACTTGTTTAGATACTCATAAGCAAGCTCCTTTTCACTCATATTGATTCAGCTGATTTGATCTGTGGAAATTGAGTGAAGATTTAAAAACCCACCATCAGAATGGATGTTGATTAGTATCAGCAGATTTTCTGATGTTCAAGGTAATAAAGAAAATAACCAGTGTTTTGTTCAGGGTAGTTTGTATTCTCATCTTTCGCACAGTTACAACTGTAATTATACCTCTAACAGTTGTAACTATATCACTTGCAGGATGCCTGTAATTCTCAATGCAAGGATTTTATGATATTAACTGTATTACTTTCTTCCATGTAGCATGGTTTGGGGTTTTTTTGCATTCTCCCAACTCTTGTCAGTTGATTGTTTTTTGCAGTCAATAATTTTGAGGAGACATTGCACATAAAGCTGCTTGTCTCTAGCCCTTCTGCTCATAAATCTGTCTGTCTTTACATTATAGAGAAAGCTGCAGGATTATATATAGATGTGTGTGTGTGTGTGGTTGCAGAGGCCCTGGAAGCCTAATGGCTGATCTGCAGAATCCTTAGCACATATGCTGCAATCTGTATGAGGTGAGGACATAGAGCAGCTTAGTGAATTATTTATGATTTTCTTGCCAGAAATTGCCAGGGTTTGTTTGTTGTTTTTTTTTCTCCTGTCTTTAGTGATGTTAGTTCAATACAGTTGTCTCAAACCAGCTGTGTGCAGCAACCAAATAAAAATCATTAGTGGATTTTTTTCCATTGGATTATTTTGTTTTGATTTATAAATCATACAGTTATTAACTGTGAATGCAATTATATGTGCATATGCACAGCATCTGCATCTGCATGCCAGGAAGATGACCAAATTTTACTTGTTCTGGTTATTGTTTTGGGGCCAGTCTTGTTTAGTATCTTTCTCAATGATCTGGATGAGGGGATTGAGTGCACCCTCAGTAAATTTGCAAATGACACCAAACTAGGTGGGAGTGTTTATCTGCTTGAGGGTAGAAAAGCTCTACAGGGGGACAGGTTGGATCGATGGGACAAGGCCAGTGGTATGAGGTTCAGTAAGGACAAGTGCCAGGTCTTGCATTTTGGTCACAACGACCCCATACAGGGCTACAGGCTTGGGGAAGAGTGGCTGGAAAGCTGCCCAGCAGAAAAAGACGTGGGCATGCTGGTGGACAGCTGGCTTAACACGAACCAGCAGTGTGTGCAGGCAGCCAAGAAAGCCAATAGCATCCTGATCTGTATCAGGAATAGTGTGGCCAGCAGGAGTAGGGAAGTGATGGTGCCTCTGTAAGTGCCACTGGTGAGGCTTCATCTTGAGCTCTGTGCTCAGTTCTGGGCCCCTCACTACAAGAAGGACATTGAAGTGCCAGAGCGTGTCCAGAGGAGAGCCACCAAGCCAGTGAAGAGTCTAAAGAGCAAGTGGTATGAGGAGAGGCTGAGGGAACCGGGCATGTTTAGTTTGGAGAAGAGGCTGAGGGGAGACTTCATTGCCCTCTACAGCTCCCTGAAAGGAGGCTGGAGAGACATGGGTGTTGGCCTCTACTCCCAAGGGAATAATGACAGGACCAGAGGAAATGGTATGAAGATGCAGCAGGGGAGATTCAGTTTGGATATTAGGAAGAATTACTTGACTGAGAGGGTGGTCAGGCACTGGAACAGCCTGCCCAGGGAGATGGTGGAGTCACTATCCCTGGAGGTATTTACAAAAATTGTAGATGCATGTTCTAGTGGTCAAGATTGTAAGGGGTTTTTGTGTGTGTATGGTTGGACTCAGTAATCTCAGAGGTCCTTTCCAACCATGAATTCTGTGATTGATTCATTTTTACATGTTAGATAAGCTCTAGAATTCTGAAAAATATTTATTTCATTCTAAGTTCCAATAGCATTCTTTTTTAAAAAAAGATAATGTTCCTTTTTGCTCTTATTTTCTCCATTTGAGGGCCCTGTAGTCATCCATGGATGACCGTTTTACTAACTTCCAAGAAGAGACTGGAAAGTTTTAGTTCCACGCATTCTCGAAGTCCTCAAAGATACTTGTTTTGCCCTCACAAAAGGGAGTAAATTGTCTTCCTTTAAATCTTTGTAAGTGTGTATATAATCTTCATTTTTCTTTCATTTCAAAATGAAATGAATTGCACGAAGTTGGAGAGTCAAATGGAAGTAATAGTTGAACTTCTAGCAAGATCATGCAGTTGTCTACCCGGGTAATTGTTCAAACACTGCATTCCTTTCCATGCTCCCTTTTTATTTTAAATGAAGCTTTAACCAGATAAAGCTGTTTACTGCACTTGTAACAGACTTTGATTCAACAAATCTTATCTTGTTCTTGCCATTACTCAAATAGGGTTCATGGGGATGTGGTTACATGTTTTCCTGAATGCGCTCATTACATCTCTTGCTTAAATGTGCTACATTTGGGTTTTGTCTATGTCAAGACCACCCAGGTCTGGTCGTTTCAACTCTGTGTCCCTTGGAGGTTTAATTTTTAACTCCAAAAGTAACACCAAGTCCACAGGCACAGCTGATACTGTTTCAGATACTTGCTTAACAAAATTACAAAATTTTCCTAGGCTATTATTTAACCCGTAGATGAAGCAATTGGAAGCAGTGTGCTAGGTAATGTATACCTAATTGTATCCTTGCTGGAACTCATGTATCCTCTTTTTCTTATCCTTCTTAAAGCCTAAATATGTATTTGCACAAACACAAAAGCTCTTCATCTACCTGAGAATAAAGTGTTCCCCAAAACAGCAGCTTGGGCTTTATTTCATAGAAATAGCCTTTAACTCCTTGTGTTTAAACTTCATGTTTTGGGGATTTTTTTTTCCCCCTTTCAGAGCAGGGAACAATAAGATTTGCATACGCTGTTCTTTTTGATGTTTGGATACGTGTGTGTATGTGCACGCAAGTGTACACATGTATGTATAAAAGCAGTTAATGTTACTAATTAACAGCAAAGTAGTTAGAAGCCCATCATAGCTCTATTTTATTAGATGCTTTCAAGCCCATGTTTTTTATGGCTGAATAGTTTTGTCGGTTTTTCTAAGGAGTTGCAAATTAATATGTTTACCAGTTGAATTGCAGCATTTTTAAATTGAGGTAATTAGGAATGCAACTCCCTGAAGGTAGTACATAATTCAGAAGAAAAAGCACTAATAATTATCATTATTTGTGAGTTTTCAGTAGGCTGTTTCTTCTTTTACATTGGCGTATGGTTTGGGGTTGCATATTTTAGACTTGATAGTGAAAAAACATCATTTTGAGTCAAAATTAAAGGTCATATATTTAACTTTTCTTTGTATGCTTGTCTTCAGTGCAATAGTAGTGTATTAGGCAGCCCATAGATGTTTGCATCTTACCTGATTCACGGATCTTTGATAAAAGTTTTGGAAAGACCCTTTTTTTTCCTTCTCAGTTGGTTTTAATTTCTTCAGTTTTTCCTTCTTTGGTTACTACCTTTGAAAAATATCTCTGATTTTAGCATGTAGGTCTAAGTGTGTAGTCACCAGGAGAGGAAAGCGAATGAACTGGAAATAAAGAGAAGTCAGTTAAATAGAAAAGCTAAACTCTGTAATGTAACATGATGGAAAGGCATATATAACCTATATAGTTTTGTCTCATGCCATGTGTTTTATTGATTCCAGCTCAGAGTCATGCTTCTCTTACCATATAATCAATTGTTTGCACTAGTTTGCCCTAGACATACTTCTTTTTCCTCACTTCTGAGGAGGTTAGGAGGAAGGGAAGATTAGTTATCGGAAGATTTTTCTGTTTCTGACCTTTTTCCCATGCTAGCTGCTAGAGACACGTTTTAGCAAGTCTAATAGCACTAACTTCCTAATATCAGGTCCTACTTTTTGTTCAGGTAGCATGGCATATTTGTGGATTGGTGAGTAAGGCCAAGGAGACCTCCAGACCTTGGTTGTGTGGCCCAAAGCAAAAAAATTCTGCCTTATCTCAAGGCAAAAGATTGTTTAACCTGCTGCATGCTGGAAGTATGGCTCCAGCGTTACTGTTTGATGGGAATGAGAGGAGGGGAGGGGACCCTCTAAGAAATGTGGCTTTGGGGACAGCTGAGCCAGCATTTTTCCAGCAACTGAGACTACTGGTGAACTTAACACCCTCTAATGCTCGTTGATTTAAAGGCTCCTGACCCGTTCTGCCCCCTGAAATGCTGCTGACCCTCCTGCCTCAGGCATTTGGCTCTGTTTAAGTGAAGCCAACAAATACTCACTCACAGTCTAAGCTATCATAGCTTGCTTTCACTAAAAGCAGTCAGAGCCCAAGAGCAGAAGTGCCCAAGCCAGTTATCCTGCCCCTAGCAGTGGTGCATACAGGATACTTACAGACTTCCCCTTTGCCTTATACTCCTGGCACATCCGCTGAGCTTTTGGCAGCCAGCGTTGATAGACTTCCAGGACTGGAAATTGTATTTTCAGCATTATGGTTCGAAACCCTGGGTGAACCTTTCTTCTTTGCATTTGTTCATTTGTATTTTGAACATCCTCATGATTTGTGCCAATGAGTTCCACGGTCCAGTTTTGCATTATGCCACATTATATATATGCACTTTCATTTGTTAGTTTCTAAACTGCTGTGTCATAGCCATGTTGGTCTCCTGTACTTTCTTAGGAGAAATGATGAGTAACTGTTTCCTGTAGACTTTCTCCTTGTCATTCACAGTCATATAGACCTCTGTAGTGTCTCCTGTAGGTTGTCTCTTCCAGTCTGAAGACTCCCAATTTGTCTAGTCCTTCTTGTACAGAAACCATTCCATACCAGTGACAGTCTGTGTCTTCCTGTGTTGTATCTTTTCTAGTTCTTCTGCCTGTTTGACGTGGGATAACCAGAATGGATAGACAGATTTAAAATAAGCATGCATCATTTATACAGTGGTGTAATGATGTTTTCTTTTTCCTCTCTTCCTTCATAATTACTCCTAGCTTTCTCTTTGCCTTTTTCACTGCTACTGAGCCAGCTGCCAACAGAGAGTTATCCACAGCGACTGCAAGGTCTCTGTCCTGGGTGGAACAGAGCTTATGTAGAGCCTGTGGTTGTGTGTGTGTAGTTAGGGCTGTGCTGTCCCTGTGAAGACCACTTTACGTTGTATCAGCATTGAATACCATTTCCCTTTTGTAGTGCTCTCAGAATTTGAAATATCCTTCTGAGTTCTTTGCAACTGGTTTTACTTTGACTATCTTCCTTTTTCCTTTTAATTTTTGTCAATGAACTCTGTCATGCCATTATTCACTCACTTATCCCGATCACTTTACAAACAGCACGGCACAGATCCTTGTAGGACCCTGCTGGTAACATTCCTCCATTGTAAAAAAACTGGCTGTGTATTTACACTTCATTTCTTATCTTTTTATTAGTTACAAAAAGTCATGTAGGACTTTCCCTCTTAATCCTTGCCATCTTAGCTTCTGCCAGAGCTTTGATTTGGGGACCTTCTCAGAGCCATTTTGGAAATCCAGATTCACTCTGAACCAAATCACTGTTTCCCATGCACTTCCGAACTCTTCCAGTGACAGAGCTCTAAGAGGTTTGGGAGGCAGGACTTCTCTCGTAAACACAAGTTGAGTCCTCATGGGTGTATCTCATGTATGTATGTATTGGATATGTTCTAATGGATATTTATAGCTTCGGTGAATTTGTCAGTTGTGGCAGCAGGGTTATGCAGTTCCCCAGGCCTTTGCCTTAGGGGAATTTCCTCGTGGTGCTTTTGCCAGTGTGTCTAAGTGGCAGGCAGCTGGAAGCCGGTCACCTCTTCAGCCACTCCAGCTGTGGGCAGTGAACCAAGCCCTGGGAAAGCCCCTTTCTCCCAGCTGTTTAATCTAAGTGAAGCGCTGCTGTTCCACTGTTGGGGTTTTCTCCCTTCCCTTTTACTCCTAAAAGCAAAAAAGCAGAGTGGTTGAAAAGGCACCTCTGTGCCAGATACACATTCTCATTTTATTCGCTTCGCATTGGTGCGGGGTCTGAGGGCTCTTTTGAGAAGATGCGCAGAGGAGAAAAATTTGTGTTCTTAGTTTAGTTTGGAAAACTAACCATAGCTGATTCAAGGATAGAAAGTTAAACCTCTTTTCAGGTAGCATGTGGATTGTGTTTCCTCTATCTTCATTTCCTCCTGCATTTCCTTGACAGAACATCATGGTTTGTTTTCAAACTGCAATTCCTTAAGTAATTCATGGTTCTTGCATTTAGAAGTCGTCTCTCATATATAAATGTCATGTCATAATACACTTGTGTCAGTAATGTAATGTGGCATCAAAAATCAGATGCTTAATAAAGAAATTTGGCATCTTCAAGTGCTTTATTCCTTAAAAGGAAGATGCTAAAGGTAGAAGTCATGGGGCACTCAGACTGTTCAAGGAAATAACTGTAAATACAGGTGATTCTTGTTCTTTCCTTTGCATGATTTATTGTGAAAAGAATGATCAGTACCTTAGAATAGGATTGTCTGCATAGTCCAGAGAAGTTCTTGGAAAGTCTATTCTTGCTCACTCTCATAATAAAAAAAAAAAAAAANNAAAAAAAAAAAAGTCAGCATTTAAAGAAAATTGCCCAGAAGAAATTGCACATTTAAAGGCAATAAAAGGGTATTAAATAATTCTTGCATTGAGTGCTACTTTAGACTGGGGAGCTCACTGGCACATGGAATTCTTTAAGAATTTATTGAGAGCCCAGAGAGATTATGGAGCACAAGAGCAGTCAGTACTGTTGAGAATTTTAGAAGAGGTTCTTCCTCTGTATCAGAACTTAAGGTCACCCCAAAATATTAAGAATTAGAATGAAGGCTTGGAGAGAGGAGCTGGAGTGGTAAGGTAAAATGCTCAAATAAATACAGACAAGGAATATGAACCAGTTTGTTCTTATCATATTAGATAGGGTGAGGAAATAACTTCTCATAAACACCATGCTTCTGCAGTGTTTGTACCTCCAAAAAGTGTAAATGTCAGTCAGCTGGTGCTGAGAAGGAAAACAACCAGCTACGTGAATACCCACATGGTCTCTATAAGCCAGAGCCAGCTTTTCAGGTGTAGATAGGTTCATAGCTATGTGTATAGGATGCACTGCTTGTAAGTCTGGCTGCTCTTTGTCTTAAGACTATTTTCTTGGAGGAAATCCTGGCCTTCTTTCCAGTTAGAAAAATGCAGTGTCTCCCTTTCACACCCAAGAGGGGAGAACAGGACTGCAAACTGTCTACAATAAAAATCACTGCAAGCTTTGCTTACCTGCCTTACTGCATGTTTCTAATCAAGGGAGACAGTTATCATTTCTCAGACAGAAGTCTAGACTTGAATCATATTACTTCTGAGCAGTCTGAAATCCGAAAGCAAATAAGAACTGTGTAAACTTCAAACATTTTAATTACTCTTCTTTGTGCACGTTTGTGCAAAAGGTGCAGGCTGACAGGAGGCAAGAAATAATATCTGGGGTCCCCAGCTTAAACCACAGATATGTGTTTTTTTCCTCACAGTAGCCTGAGCTTAGGGAGAAAGAAAATTTCAGCCTATACACCAAATTTTCTTGACATTGCTAAAGAGGCTGTCAGAGCAGATCTGTCTACATCCTGTGAGCCAATTCAGGAGCCCCTCTTGGTCCCTTGTGGCTTAGTTCTTGTGGTATTTCATGCTGAAAGGCTTTGATGCTGGTACCAACATAGCTGCAGTGAAAGGCAGAGGAGAAATTTTACCAGCTCATTCTGCGTAACCTCAGTGGGACTGAAACATCAGATGAACCTCACGTTCCTCCCAGTTCCCTTTCATGTTGCATCACACCTCCTCCGTGTGAGTGATACCGTTACCTTCTGCTCCTGTAACAGTGGAGGTAAAGCAGAGCGTAATTGAGCTGATGACTTTAATAAATTGTCATTACGGTGCAATGCAGGTTCCGGGTTGACCAATGTTAAAACAGAAGAGATATCTGAAGTGAAGATGGATGCGGAGTTCCGGCATGACTCAGGATATGAAGTTCATCATCAAAAACTGGTGAGTGAACAAACAATGCTTTCCACATGTGCGGTTTGAGTTGCTGATTGAGTCTTGAAGCAGTGAGGCAATTACGGCCTTGTTTCCTCTGCGTCATGCGGATACAGAAAGTGCCAACAAAATGTCTTCGTGTGAACAGATTATGATTTTTCTTGTTCTCTCTTAACTAAGAGTAAACCAGGAATAATTTCAACAGAATGGATGGAAAGCCATTAAGTCTCACATGAAAGGAAGTTCTGACAGTTCCTGCCCTTGCACTGCCATGTGGTCTGGATGTGATATGAGCAATTCTTGTCCCACAGTTCATCTCTCGTGGTCACATAACTAAAGGGAAGGGATACAGTGGAAGGAAAATGCTAAGTAAATTTTAAAAAGAGAAGAAAAAAAAAAAGTTTGATGGAGACACGCTGCATGGTGCAGCAAGAAGTAGAGTGACACCATTTCAGGAATAGATTCCTTTTCTGTCAAAACAGATGGTGGTAGTGCATGAAGGAAGCTAAACTCCATGGAGCATAGTTGTTCTCAAGGCAGCCTGCTTGGGATAAAAGGAGATTCTGCACTGGCCTTAATTTTAATTTGCACTTTGTTGTATCTGTGTTCTGTTCCTTAAGATATATTAAATTATTAACAGGTACAGGGCAGGTAGGAGCAAAATGTTGCTCCCCATTTGAACTGTGCTGCTTATGAACACAAAAATAACAACCAAAAACAATGTTAAGTAAGAACAAGCATCTTCTAAAGGCTTTTTTCAGTCCCTTAGTAAGTAGTGAAGAACCTGTACAGCAGTGTTGGCTATAAACCTTTTCTGCTTCCCCTTTTGTAAAGGTATATTACATGATGAGATTTCAGTTCCGTGACTTTCAATATCCTGATATTAAACTTGAAAGCTTTTTTTCTTAATATATTCTTAAAGCTAAGTAGTGCTGAAAATTAAAATTAACATGGGACTCAAATTTGCATTTGAACTAGGCAATCACTGTGTGAAAAGATATTCTGCCATCTCTTTGATGCTGAGAACTGAGAATTCCCAGTTTGACGAGCTAATCCAAAATGCATTAGCACTAATTTGGGAAATTCTGACGTGCTTAGCTCAGATGGGTTAAACATCCTGATGGAGTAAAGCAGTGCGAGTTTACTGAAGAAAAGGAACTTGCAGAAATGTGTTTTAGACACGGTCGTTATTGATCTTGTGTCACATGCACTTCCCAGCAGCAGTCTTTAATATTTAAGTGGTTTGATACCATCCTGAGCAGTTTGGTGCTGGAAATTACCCTTACCATGGTGGCTGGCAGGGAATGCATTGCAATCTCTGCACTCGGGTAATGTGTCATGCTTGAAATAGAACCTGTCCAGCTTTTTAAAGCATTTTCTGCCATGCTTCTTACTGATAGGTACAACTGCAATTTAGAAATTAGTAAGATGTCCTCTAGGTTATCTTTTCTAGTGAGAATGAGCAAGGAGTCTGATACTGCTGAGAAGATGCTGGACTGATGCCTCACAGGGTATAACTTGTTTACTACGTGCCGTATCCTAGCTGATGCCGTTCTCTGTTAGCTTTAATTCAGAAGCAGTAAGCAGAAAATACTTTCATCTGTGTTTCCCTTCTCCTGTGCCCTGGTAGGATTTACTGACACAGTCTCCTTAGGATATTGCTTTGAATTCAGCTGCGTGTTGTATTTTACACACAAACTTCTGAATTGAGCTGAAATTGCAGTTATTTTCTCCTTTCTGGGTGTTCCCATTTTAACTGTACGTTAAGTTGATTTTCAGGGCTCAGGCTGCCTGTTGTACATGTACATTAACTGGAGCATTTTGCAGTGCTCTGAAATAGTATGGTAACAGAATTTCGGTCCTGGGCAGGTAAAATTGACAGAAGAAATTTTTACTTCATTTCGTGCCAACGCTGTCCATTGTGTGTACTTCCTAGTGAATTTTTAACTTTGTTTAAACACACTTCTTGCTTATGACTAGGAACAGTATAAATATTTATACTACATGCTTTGATACCTCTCTGAGGAGGACTGTTTCTTAAAGAGTGCAAATGTTATACGGCTCATTATAATTCTCAGCTGGTTTCTTGCTTCCCTCTGCATTTTTTGTTAAGTACTTGTCAAAGTATTTAGTCTTTCAGAGTGAGGTATTACAATTCCGTGAATGTAATTTATCCTCTAATCCTTTTTGCCCATTTTTGTTAAAAATAATAGTAATAAAAGCCTGCTATTGACAAACGGACAAAAGGTTTGTAAAGTATGCATAGATGTAGAATAATCCAGCATATTCCTTGAATACAAAGCAGGGCAGTGAAAACAATTGCCCACTTTTCATACCTGCTTCTGTTGATAAAAGCCAGTCTTATTAAATGCACAGTAAAGCATCTTGCTCTCCACTTATTTGCCCTGTCAGTACATATAATTCAAGTGGTTCTTCTCTTGTTTTCCACACAACTGTTAACCTCGTCGGCATCTCACAAGAGTGTTGTTATCATCCAGGTGTAGTTGATTCTCCGTTTGCTCTGCAGAATCTTGATCCGTCCATGGTGGTCACTTAAATCAGCGTGCTCCTTGTTTTTGACTCTTGTCTCTCTGGTGTGAGAGTTTTCCCGGCTGGTTGTGCACAAGTTTCACTGTTGTCCTGCAGATCTTCTCCGCTCCTTTGTTGAAGAAATGCAACAGACATAGTCCAAACAAGCCACACAGATGTAGATTGATGAACACTTTGATGATTAGTATTCAAAAAATAAAAGAAATCTGTATGCTTGCTGGTTACTCCTCTGCAAGCTTATCAGTCATTTTGTAATTAGCTTGACTCGCGTACCCAAGAAAAAAAAAGCAGCTGCTATTGAAGACCCATTTGAAGCAGACATGGTGATGAGTCTTCCCTTTAGCCTCAGCTCTGCTGCACCCCAGGCAATACAGATTTCCCAAATTGCTCTTCTCCAATTATGAATGCTTTGTGGTACAGCGATCCAGTTTTGAATAATTAAGGTGGCATACAATGCTGCTTAATTACTGACACTTCAATAGGCTTTATATTGCTGTGGCAGCTGGACAGGTTAGCCGAATACTCTGTGAACTTTTTGTTAGCCACCTTCCTTTATTCTTCTTTTGTAGGTGTTCTTTGCTGAAGATGTGGGTTCAAATAAAGGTGCCATCATTGGACTAATGGTGGGAGGTGTTGTCATAGCAACAGTGATTGTCATTACTTTGGTGATGCTGAAGAAGAAGCAGTACACATCTATTCATCATGGGGTTGTGGAGGTAAGAAAAGAATACTAAGCACAACTGCTGTCACACGTATATCACAGTCAACACACTGCTATATAAATACATTTACAAATGAAGAAACCGTGCTTTTGACTAGCCTAATGTTCAGAGTTGGGGTGTTGTGTCTGTCTGAGTTGAATCAGATTGTCTTATTTTGTAAATGCAAACGCAATATAAACCATAGGAAGTTGGGTGTGAAGCCACAAGAATATCTTCTGGAACTATCCCAGACCAATCACTTCATAACGCAGAAGTTCATTTTATGAGACATTTAACAGTCGCCAGTGAGCAGATACTGCACAGGAGGAAAACTCTTGTTTTATTGTTGTAGGGAATACACATACATGGATTTCTTTATTCAGCTTGCAAATAAACATCTGAGGCAGCTCTTCGGTGGCTTTTGCTGCACACTGCAAGGATTTTTCCTATATAGATACTTTATTACTTTTTGTTCTCTAATCAAGATTTTCTTTTGCCTCAAACAGCTTTTGAATTATGTCTAATCTGAAACTCACAGATTTGAGAAGTAAATAATATATCAGACTCTTACATGGGATTTTTGAGATAAAAACCCTTGTCTTTTCCCAATCTACGAAGTAAATTCATGGTCAGTTTACAGTAACTTAAAACACCTCACCTGTTGCTTGGATATAAGGAAGGATCCCTGTAAGCATTAAAACTTAACTACGAGAATTGGAAAGATGGATCATGTAACTTCTTTCCCTGTTGTGTATTGATATCTAGTTCGCCGTGTGAATATCTGCTTTCTGGATAGGACTTATGTTACCCAGCACTAGAAACTTCTGTATGTTTTTGCCTTCAGAAAGTCATATTTTAAATTTTTGATTGTAACTAAATCTTGTTCAAGTTCACAGTTATGTTGGTTTCACCGTGACTCAAATGAGCCTTGCTCTGGTCTTGCTGGAGCGGTAAATGCTTCCTCATGCGTGTGTTCCACCACCTGGGGCAATGAAGTGTCTTAAAAATATTTGAGTAATCCTTTGTCTTAAGCCTGTGCTCGCATGTCCCTGTGTCCGTGCTGTGGTTGCCCACATGGTTTGAAACCTCCTCTCAGAAGAGCACCGACCATTTGGGATGAGATTTGAACAGACAGCAATCTGTGCAGAATTTGGACCGAGAGGCAGAAAATAATGAGCAAGAATCTCAGCTTTAACTTTCCATATGGCAGCTTACAGCCTGTTTTGTAGAAAACTGCAACAGGTTTTAGTTTTAAACCACCTTGTTGATAGCTGCTGCCAACAGTTGTGCAACCCGAGACCCTCCTTTGGCTGAATTTAGTGACAACAGAATAGTCCAGGAGTCTTGCTAAGCAAAAGCATCAAATCAGATATTGAATGTGGATATGCCATTATGGCAGTACCTCCTTATAATTTCAGGATGGGCTTCACCTGATGGAATGACGTGGCAAAGTTAATACTCGATTCCTATGAGCTTTCTTCAGTGACAGTAAACTTGGAAACATTTGACTAGAAATAACATGCACAAACTGAACATGTCAAAATTCAGCATCACTTAAGGGAATAAAAAATTTTACAGATAAAACCATAAAGCTATAGCATGTGGATCTACCATGAACGTTAGTTGATTTGTAGTACCACACTGTAGACGGTGTCGCCTTGTAAATTGGCTGCATTGTGTCTGGCAGTGGCAGGCAGGATTCCTGACTCTGCCAGACTTGCTCTGTGGTCTTGGCAGACTGCATAGCCTCACTGTCTCAGCTTCCTGCAAGAAAGACATAACATCTATTTTTGTCCTAAGTTGATGAAAATTTTGAAGCGCACTCTGGGGGAAGAAAAAAAAACACATCCAAAGATCCATATACAATTGATGTTTAATACTAAAATGTCTTCAAAATTAAGTTATTCCGTTCAAAGGGGTTTAATTTATTTAGCATCAGTGCACCTTCAGTGCGCTGTGCGAAAAGAAACATGAGAGAACAGAGTCACTTGATACAAAAAATAACCGTGCATCAGCTCTAGGTTGGCTGAGTATATTTTAACAAGTCTTGTCACCTGTTTATCAGAAGTTACTGTGGGAATTCAAGTCTGTGATAATGGATGCAAGATGACAAGACAGGTCCTGTCCCACCTGTATTCTTACCTTCCAAAATGTCGACTCTGACTGTAGTACTTTCCTCATTTCACTACTTCTTTAACAAAAGACGTTATTAAAAATCCTGTTAGCCTTTTTTTTGAAGCTCTGAGGAGGAGTATACTTGTTCTATTTAGAGAAAGTGTCATAATAATTTTCTTCTGAGTCTGAGAATGTGGATGTTTCAAAGTGGTTCATCCTCTTTGGAAGCAGGACTGCCACAGTTAAGTAAGTAAATGACCGACTGATTGAAAATGACCTACTATATGTGCACAGAGGTGCTCCAGCAAACATTTTGAAGGTGTTTTTTGCTGGTGCAGACACCCCAGCTGTCTGCAGGAGGTTACTTCTGTGAAAGCAGGTGGCAAAAAGAGAGGTTCTCGCCTTTCCTGTGCTCCAGAGTACAGCTGACTGTCTCAAGCTTCAAAGAGGAGATCCTGAAAGAGGAGTTATTTGTTTTCTGCTACAGACACTGCACCTCCAGCGGGAGCATGTGGGGAGCAGTGACAAGGGGAGGGCTCTCAGCAGTAGCAAAGAAGCCATTAGAATTACTGTGATGCTCTCCAAAGTCTATCTCTGCAAGTATGTTTTAGGCAGTGTTCATTTACCATCATATAAACAGCAGTGTTGTGTTCAGCGCACCTCTGGGGGCTGCCAGCATCTCCTGTCCAGGCATTTGATCTGCCCCATGTGTGTAGAGGCAGCACGTGGATTTTTCTGCAGCATTACCATCTTCCTGATTCCACATTAGGATTTTCTGTGTGAAAGATCCATAGGCTGGAGCAGAAGGGGGTAGATGGACAAACCTTTTCAAAAGAGGTCACATACCCAACTGAGCTGTGGTCTCAAGAGACATCATGTCGAAGAAAAGAGAAGTGATGCTGTGTTCAACTCCTGGCACCTCCATAATGGGTGCAAAAAGCTTCTTAAAATGGTAAAGGGCTTTAGGGATTTACTGACAAGGAGATAATCAGGTTCAAGGCATGTCATTTGGCAGAGCCATACCTAGGACAGAGGTTGCAAGGAATGAGAGGAAGAGTTTGGCAGAGTCAAAATGGGTAAAAGCAAGTAGAAGAGAAGACATTCAGGATGAGCAATAGTGCACGTAGGTTGGTGGTGAGATGGATTACTCTGCGGCAGAGCTACAGGAAGGAGAGGAAGTACTGGTACTAGTCATTTTAAAGGCTAAAGGGGAAATTTAAAAAAAAATAAAATTGACTAAGACTGCGAATAGGAGCCTCAATAAATCTCGTTCATCTATAAATGTAATATCTCAGAGGTTATTGGACTTTCACTATAAACTAGTTTTGTCAAAGTGAGATTTTTTTAAAATATGGAATATTGTGCAACGGTGCTAAAAATTCAGTCTGATTTTACTCTCTGTCCTCATGTTTTTCATCTCATCTCCTTCTCCCTGATCTTCTTCCAAGTTTCTCTAGTTTTTTGTCAGATTTTAGTCTCTTCTGCCTTGCTTTTTCTTTGATTCTTTTTTATTTATGTTGTTGTCTTACCCTGTTTCTTTCCCACAGGTTGGTTATGCTGTGTGCTTATCACATCTTCTAGTCCTGAATAAGAAGTGCTGAGTGGGAAGCTTAAGCTATAACGGGTGACAGAGTTCAATGCAGTGTTGTTTGGAGCTTAGATATGAAGGAGCACAGCACAGGTTCTGGCATAGCCCTCCTTTGTATCCCAGCCCCGGGGGAGAGCTTCCTAGGCAGATGCTTTCAGGCATGTGTTGGTACAGAGAGAAACCTCCAGTTCCTCAACCCCACAGTTTTATGTTGTGCTTTGATTTCATGCTACAAGAGAAGCAGTTGGTGGCTTCAGTTGGGAATTGTGAGGCTCTCATTTCTTGGTTTAGAGAAGAAGCACCAGATATTCCTGTAGTGTGGTGCTGTGGTGGGCAAGAACCAGCTGACTTGATGCAACAGCAGCCCCTTCCAAAGTGAAAGGAAGGGTGGCTTTTCCTCTGCACTTGCTTTGGATTCCTGTTTTCTGAAAAGGCTACAGGAACACTTGCTATTTTCCCTGCTTTATTCTTCTCTTCCCTTCGCAGCAGCAACTTTAGCAGCAGCAGATGGCATACAGTGTCCTTGTCACAACGGAAATGGTTAACACTGTGAAATTTGCATGGTCCTCAGGGTAGGGATTAGGGTCTTTTTACAAGTTTGTACAAAACCCGTATGGAATTTGGGTTTGTTAGGACCTACTGCTGTTACACTGATTACACACATCAAAACCGAAGGGCAGTAGCATCAAGGAGCTGTCAGAAGTTGACTCACTGCATATCTTCCTTGTGGAGGCAGAAGTTGGCAACCCCCGGAAAAGGGGCAGGTAAAGCAGCAGGAGACAACCCAGCCCCCGGAGGCTCTTGCAGGGATGAGTGCTGGGAGTTGTGGCAGCTCCAGCTGCCTCTCACCCTCTCTGCTAGGCATAGGTGAGACGTGAGCAGCAGGCACACACCGGTCTTTAAAATGTAAGCATATAGTCATACGCTGGCTGCTGAGCACGTTGGTGTAGAGAATCGTCTTGGGGATATTTGGGTGTAGACGTTGAAATGGAGACGGGCCGTGAAATTTCCAAGAGTTCTCCTGTCCTTGATGGATCAAAATGTTTTCTGGAAGCCAAGCTGAGCACTGAGCACTCACCACTCATGTGGGGCTGGCCAAGGGAAGCTTGCATCCTTAAGTAGAAAAGGAAATGGTTATTTTGTCACTTCTGGTGGGCAGGGGAAAAAAAACCTCTATTTTTATTTTTTTTTCTCCCCCCCTCCCCCCCAATTTCTAAAGCAAGAGAAATCTGGAAAGAGCAGCTGAAAGCAAGAGCGCCATCTCCCCAGATAGGATCTCACTGCCTGAGAGCATGTTGCAGGAGGTGAAGAAATAGGTGGATTTGGGGTTTATTGTGTAAGAGAATTAGTCCGTGCAAACGCAACTTAAGAGAGACCAAGATAGCCTTTGAATGGCAGCTTTAAGCAGCAAAAAGGCCAGGTTATATTGCAGTATCAAAAACAAAGGGAGCAGTGTGTCCTGTTCCCTGCCAGCAGGAGTCAAGGCTGGAAGGCTCAGGATTCCTGGCTGTGGAGAGTTTCACAATAGCTTTTGAGGAAAAGCAGTATGTTATCCTGGAAGTTAGGCATTTCACAAAAATATGCAATTGTTGCATAAGAAACAGATTTGATGGAAGACATGGTGCTGATTGAAAATGCAATTTGAGAATTGGAACATCATCAACAAAGAGATTTAGAAGGGGCAGAGACATGAAAATGGATCACATTTGGGGTGTGATCTCTCTGTGCTCATCTGAGCAGTTCGATGCGCATGCTACACAGAGAACCATTTCTTTTCTTAAGTAACAAATAAAAAGAGCACGAAGACCAAGGATGGCTCTGAGAGGAGTTATTTTCTGGTTGGTACCCTGGGAAAGGTGGTGCTGTGGTATAACCTACCACAATAAAAAAACGGCTGCAAAAATAAGCTGAGCTGTGCTCATTTGTCCCGAGCATGGAAGAACATGCCTTTAATCTTTCTCCGGGGTATCAGATGGTGCTTTATAGCCACAGAGCGAAGGTCACAGTCTGTCCTCACTAAGCTGAGTTATTTCCAGTATTGTAGAGTAGATTTAAAATGAGTATCAGCCTTAAGTACTTCTCTTTGCTTTTTTATTGACAGGTTGTAGTACGTTAGCCTGCTGTATATACTGCTTCTTGAGAGAATATCCTTTCCATCACCCAAAAGGCTATTTTCATGCTAGAAGTAAATGGCTGTTTTTCCTAAAAGTCATTGCTTACAGGAAGCCATGGGAAAATGTTGATATCTAATAGTGTTGAGTCTTACACACCTTCCTGATCTTATTTTTTTGACAACATAAAATTCACTTTTTTCTTCTTTTATTTCTAAGAGCCGTCAAACACTGGATATATATGATATCAAATGGAATAGCTGATGAGCAGACTTTCTTAGCTCCATTTTCATAGGTGGCAATAGCCAGGATGTAGCAGGTTTTGAATACACAACAGCAGAGGTAAAATAGCTAATTAACATGTAGAGGCTGTTCTCACCCACTCTAATTTGATGGACTTTTGTATTACTGTAACGCTCAGTGAAGGAAGAAAATAATTTGTGGAGCAGCAGGTATTCAATGGACAAGTCTGGACTGAGCCATCTTTATGACTGTCTTCAAAGTAATCAAGAGAGGTCAATTTTTGTTAAGTAGAAATACTTAAACCAGTGCAGACACGTCAAGCTTTTTGTCACTGAACAGAACCAAACTCAGCCTTGGAGCCAGAGCAGTTCTGTTCCTGTGAGTGCAAGGGGATATTTTCATCAGCTTGTGCCTGGATACCCTGGCATTTCCTTGCTGCCCTTGTTTTTTCCAATTAGTTTTTCTTGGTTTTGAGACCACGGCATCTGCAGCAGATCTGGGAGTGCAATATAAACAGAAGGCAGTCTCGGGCCACTTCCTTCAGCTTTTTAGTAAGCGTTTTTCTTTTGAGATCCAGTTGATCCCAAGTACATACCAATATATAACCTGGAGGGAGACTTAATAATGGGAGGAGACTCAAACTGCTGAGTTTGATCAGCTGGCTTCAAAGTTCTGCAGAAAAAAAAAGAAAAAAAAAAGAGTTGCGGAATTGTTCCTGTTGCCTTATCTTTGCCTGCATATTACTCTGTCCAAAAAATGAGCCCTGAATGTCCAAGCTGAAAGGGCCGTCTCTTGCAAGTCGATCTTTTTGCTGTTTGCTGCCTTCTCATTTATTGCTGGGCGTAGTGCCCTCTGTTGATTTTGTTCGTGTGACCGTTCAGAGTCCTGTGTAACTTATAAGAGTTTTCAGAAATAGTTGTATCCTCAGACAATGTTACAGCCTCTAGGTACTAGATTTAATACTTTGTTTAGTTGAGAAGTATCCCCATGGCTTCCAGCCACCTTTATTTTAGATTTTCTTATGACATTTGGACTGAGCTTGGGCCCTGACTTAATGTTGCTCTTTGTTTTAAAAAAAAATTAAAAAAATAAAGAGAGATGGGTAGGGAGGCGCCTGTCAAACAAACTCTGTCTTGCGTTTCAGAGGATGCTTTCTGCCTGAATGCCCAGGAAAAAGGGTACACGGTGTGTTGGATGGCTGTAAAGCAGGGAAACATGGGTTGTGCTGTGATTTAAGCAAGAATCTGACCCCGGTTGTTTCTTGTCACGGCAGGTGGATGCTGCGGTGACACCAGAGGAGCGCCACCTTTCCAAGATGCAGCAGAACGGCTATGAAAACCCCACCTACAAGTTCTTTGAACAGATGCAGAACTAGGACACCACAGCAGCCTCATGAGTTGGACAGCAGAATGATTGCTCCACTGCCCATCGGTGTTCAGTTATAGAATAATGTGGAAAGAAAGGAAAACACTCTGTTTTATTATTTACTCATTCTCGCCTTTTGACAGCTGTGCTGTAACACAAGTAGATGCCTGAACTTGAATTAATAAAATCAGTAATGTATTTTCTCTCTCTTTCTCTTTACATTTCAGTCTTTACACTACATTATTAATGAATGTTTTTTGTGTACTGTAAAGAGGTTAGCTGTATTTAACTAGTGCATGGATAGATTCTCTTTCCCAATTATTTATCATGTAGCTCCTTTAGCCAGTTGTATATTATTCTTGTGATTTGTGACAAAAATTAAGTCCTAATTGAAATATGCTTTAAGAATTGATGGGGGGATGCTTTCTGTGTCTGGGGGGGTTAGCTGCTTCTCTTTGCTGAACATTTTTTTCTGATCACTATGCATTTTAAAGTAAAACAACATTTTTTAAAAAGTATTCCAGATGAGTTATTGAAATTCTTTTCCTCTGCAGCTGCATTTTATTGTACAGATTGTTGCTCCTGCTGTATTAGTGACGTAGAAATCATGGGAATACACATTCGTTTCTTTGTGCCTGTTTTATGTGCACACTTTAGGCTTTGAAAGGTAAACTTTATTTTCTTTTCCATGTATCTTTTTGATCTTAAAAAAATATTAAGAAGAATCCCTGTTAATTGTGAGCACTTCTTGGGGGGGAAAAGTGCCTGCTGGTCGAAAATTAACAGGGATCCTCTGCAGGATGATTGTACAGAACCATTGCTTATGAATTGATAGCTTTCTACACTGTGTTACATAAATAAATTAAGAAAAAAAACAACATGTGGGCAAGAGTTTTCTTTGGAAGCAGAAAACAAAGATTTCTGAAAGCCACTTAAATGCAAAACATGGATGTTCACGCTGAGAGAGGGTTGAGAAGGGAATTTCCTACACAGATCGCGGCGCTTGCAGTCAGAGCAGGGTGGAAAGAAGGTGGCAGCCAGGCAGGCTGGGGGTGAGGGGCGCATCTGCCCCTCTAAGACATTGTCTCTTTCTTTTTTTTTTTCTTTTTTTCTTCTTTCTTTTTTTCCTTTCAGTTTGTATAATAGTGTTTTAATGTAAATAAATACATTCCTGGAGGAGCCCCGTTGTGGTGATGTGTTTCTGCGCCGACCGGCCACCCTTGCTCACACGGTGGGGTCAACGCCTGCCCTCCTGCCTCCCTGCCCATCCCCAGGAGCAACTTGCCAGCAAGCTCTTCTCTCTGCCACCGCTGCTCTGCTGCTGCCACCTTCCTGCTGAGACCAGTGCCCTCTGAGCACAAGGAGGAACCTCCTGGGCTGGGGAGGGGGCAGAGCCATTGGTGAGCTGTGGTACATATGCCCCAGCCCACCACCTTCTGCCCGTTGCCGGCTGGAAGTCCAGCTGAGAGAGGTTCTTTGCAGCCCCTGGGCCTTTGGGGTCATGGCTGCAGCACGGGGAGAGCAGTGACCTACCCCACAGGGCTCACCTGCCAAGAGGTGGGACCACAGTGAGCGAGGGGACCCAGGTCATAGCACAGACCTCTCAGGTTGAGCTTGGAGATCAGTTGTTGAAGCGAGTAACGGTTGTGAGGTAAAACTGGAGGTTCATGTTGTGTGAAAAAGAAAGCTAATTACTCTTTTTCTCTGGCAACCAGATTAAATAAAGCAGAACTGAGGAAGGGGAACTAGGAGCAGAATAAAGACAGCAAGGTCTATGTCGAGGAAAAGCTTCTTGATAACTCATTCTAGCTGCAACCCACAGCACCCTCTTGTCCAGCATCGCCTGCAGCATTTGTCTCCTCGAGGAGGTGAAGCGTGGCTGCAGCAGAGAGGGGTTGAGCTGCCCCAGACCTCAACTAAGACAAGATGACAGTTTCCAGCCCTGTGGTATTGACTTGTCCCTCCATGATCTTCCACAAAACCTCACCTGTTCAGCCAATTTGCCTGCTGGCCTGGGATGAAGCCATTCCAGCCAGCTGCCTGGGAAGTATGCTCATTCAGTGAGGGGACAATTACGCATCCTGCTGCTCCTGAAGAGGCATCTGCTTCTCTGAATCAATAGCAGGAAAAACTATGGAGCTTCCCCTTGCCTCTTACCAACCATGTTTTTATTCCCTTTGCTCTCCCATCCCTGATATATCCAGGGAATTCAGCCTGAGGAATCCAAGCCTTACGTGCCCTGTGGTACCAGTGTTTTATTTCTAATTTGCAAAATGTCCCTGGAAGATTTACCATCTCCAGTTTTAAAGCCAGGCCAGAACAATAGGTGGTGGTAAGCAGAGGCCTTCAGGCCCAGAATTGCTCTGCAAGAACCAAAAATGTTTTGTTTCACAAATATTTAGGGTTAGGCTCCTGTCTCTTTGGGTGTGTCTTATGTTACGTAAGTCTTACATACACAACTCCTAGAAAGGAATACATAAGACTGTCTTCTGTGCGCGTGTCCAGTAGTGTAGAAAAAGATCCCACCTTGGGGGAAAGGCAGAATGTAATTTGATTTAGTGCAGTCTCATTAAAGGAGCATTATGAAAATTCCTTTTAGGAGAAACTGGAGTATTCCATAAGATGCAGAGGGCTACTGGCCTTTAGAGAAAATCCCATTTATAATACCATAATCCCATGCAATCCCAGTTATAGAAAAATGCAGTTACTTGCAGCAGGGATTCCCAGGCAGCCAAGCTTCCTGGTGTAGGGTTATTTGTCTGGTGAGACACTGGTGCTGCTCTTGATTCTCGTGGACCAAGTGCTAATTAATAACTCTGATTTATACGCTGATTAAACCATCAGTTTTTACGATTCTCTCCACACAGGCACATCTCTGAAAGAAAGGCAATAACTGCATTGATGTGCATGTAAAGCACAAGGGGTGGAAAAAAGTCCCTGAAACTTCATTTTGAACACTTCTAAGGCTACTGCAACCCTGAAAGCTGCTGGGCCATTTAGCCCAGCTCCCAGGTAGCTGTGGCAGCCTCTTGCCTGTCTCTAGCCATACAAGCTCCTTAGTGTCGAAAGATTATATTAGAAGTAAATAAAAGCATTTTGACAGGCTCATAAAATAGCAAGGCTGACAGAGGACAGTAGCTAAGCACCTCGCTTCCACCTGTGGGATTGATTGGGCATCATTCACTTCAGCAATAAGGTGCAGATATGGGCTAGAAACAAAATTCCACTCCACAGCCTCAAGGAAATTACTCTTAGTGGGAGGAAAGAACAAAACCAAAAATATCCCTGGCTATTGAGTTGACACATCTAGTGGGAAAAATTTTCTAGCCTGAGATATTTTTGACGGAATGGGGTTAGAGAGGGCTCACACTGCAGGTCCCAGAGCAGAGCTGAAGGGGGTGGTCCCTGGCAAGGGGGAGCAGTGCCAGGCAGGGATGAAGGCCAGCCCCAACCTCCTTGGCCGCTCACACACCTGCTGGCTTTCCAAGATGCTGGCGGTCCCCACCAAATCCTGGTTTGCACAAACCCACTCAGATTAGCAAGTACCAGGTGCAAGGTGAACATCACCAGGCACATGCTAGAAGAGCCACCCAGAAAAATGTACACACGCACCTCACACTCTGTGTTCAGTACCTGCCCCTTGCTAAATTAGGTTCTCCAGCTACGGGGTGGTCTAGGAAGAGCAAACCAAAGCCTGGTGTTGCCCTTACGGAGACAGATCACGGTGGCTGTTTTTTCCATTAGGTCTGTCACGATCCTTGCACAGCTCTGAAGTCTCTAGCCTCATTATATCTGCGCTTACCAAAGCAATTTTAAGGCCATTGCTGTGTAGCCAAATGGCTCGTTTTTATTGTTTAAACTAATGGATTTTGTGGGTGGTGGGTAAGCCGCTGTTAAAATGCCTCCGGGCAGCGAGATTGAAAATATCCTAATGACATATGAGAACAGATTACAACTAATGCTGTGTGCAGCATCATGGTTGCATTCCTCTGCCAATTTTTCCACTGCTTGGAGAGGGAGGGGCTTGATTCGGTCAGGCCAGGGTGGCTCTTCTCTCTTGCTGCCTCCCAGTAATTTTCTCTTCCACCTTCTTCCGAGAAGAACCAAGCACTAAATCTTCCCTGTAACTTTCTACAGTCCTGGGAAACTTATTTGGCTGGCTATACAGAAAAATCTTTTAAGGTTCCAAATATAAGTATTGAGATTTATAGAGTGGTAATAAAATATTCTGGCTTTCATGTGATTCTTAGTTAAAGCACAGTTGAATTTGGCCACTGAATTAGAGAATGAGTCTTCCTAGCTAGTGCCTCCTGGGTTTGTAACACAGTTTTTCTAGGGTAGCTCTGTGAAGAAGAGCAACCACGCCGATTTCAGATCAGACATGACCTAGATCAAAAGGTAGACATCCCTATTTCAAAATGTTGCTAATAAATTAAATTTAAAAAGACAGAGAAAAATAGAACAGCTAGCAGAGGGTAGACTCCCCTTGGCAAGGACTGAGCAGCACCTGAAGCAGATCCTGGACACAGCAGCGATTATGATGATGGTCCAAAATGTGAACATGGTAATTACAACAATTTTTGAGTCCCTGATCACTACACTGAGTCCACCTAACTATACCAAAGTGCTACTTCAGGCTATAGCTCTGGAGAGCATTTAAAGTGTGGGGTCTTCTTCCCTTTTCATTCAGGAGAGCGCTCAAGAGAAATAGGCAAAAAGTCCCATTTATGCTCTATGCTGCCTTTCTATTTATGGAAAAAGCTCTGCACCCCTCCGGCCCCTAGGCAGAGGTGGGACCAAACCTGAGCTACAGCCAGCAGTGGTCCCAGCCACTCATAGGATGAGGCGTGATGGCTTCAAACTGAAAGGGGGTAGATTTAGATTAGATAACAGGAAGAAATTATTTCCTGTGAGGGTGGTGAGGCACTGGAACAGGTTGCCCAGAGAAGCTGTGGAAGCCCCATCCCTGAAAGTGTTCAAGGCCAGGCTGGATGGGGTTCTGAGCAACCTGCTCTAGTGGGACGTGTCCCTACCCATGGCAGGGGGGTTGGAACTTGGTGATATTTAAGGTCCCTTCCAACCCAATCCATTCTATTATTCTGTGATATCAGCAGTAGCGTGGCCTGGAACTGACTCCACATCTTGCATGCATGCTGCCCAGAGACTTGGGCACCTGGAGAGACTCTGCTGGCTAGCACTGTAAAGAAACTGAACCGTGGCCAAACTGGTTTTAACACCTGGGGAACTATTAAGGAGCCCCTGGTATTCTGTCAGCGCTCTCTGGCACAGGACTACGAAAGATGATCATCACCTGCCTTGCAGGTATCATCTACAGAAAACCCGTTATTTGCAACAGAATAAAGTCTCCCCAGAGCTGACAGAAACAATGAGCAACAAAAGACTGAGCTGCAATTAGCCCAGCCTTTTTAAAATACCATTTGTACCCATTACCCGTACAAAGTGTTGTAATACAGTTCATCTTTTGTTTTTCTGGCACAGAAAACCTGCACTGCCAGGGCACTTGGCTGGTTTTGGCCATAAGGTTGCTGGAAAATCTGCTATGAAAGTCTGTGGGCTGCCAAAATTCAGTAGCCAAAGGATTTTAACGGTCAATAGCCTGCATTTTGAAAAGCCTAAATTTACATGATTGGTATAAAAAATGTATGTAAAATCTAGATTCAGAGAATTGAACGCTTGATTCAATGCCCCAGGACAGGTGTTATTCTTAAAAGCCCCCATAAATGAAGGGGAAGTCAGGGGGAGCAAGCTGACAGGCAGCAAAGAGTTGTTTTCCTTCAAGGACGGCTGGTCAAACCTCCCACGGCTGTTCACCAAGGACAGCCCTGAAGCCCAGTTCTGGCCTGATCCAGAAAGGGTGTCAAGGCATCCTCTGTCAAACCTTTTGACGCTGGGGCACAGTACAGGTTCACGTTCAAGGTTCAAGGAGAAAATCTCAGCCTCTTCTGAGAGAAACAAGCACCTGGAGCCATAAAAAGATTTCATCCATCATCCCAATCCCACTTATGTTCTGTAGTTTATACAGAAAACAACCAACACCACACTCTGACCTTCTTCAAAGCATAGTCAGTGCCGTACGCAGGGACCAGAGGGCACCCCCCAAAGTGTATAGAACCTACCAACGGAGGCTCAAACTAGAGAAAAGTCCAATTTTCACTGCATAACTGTGGGATGACCACAGCTCTCCTAAACCAACCCAGAGGAGAACAGTAAGAATAAGGAATAGTAGAAACACACAAATGGATGTATACAGTGTCAGAACAAAGGTCCACCTAAACCCAGCATCCTGGTTCCCATGGTGACCAAAGCCAGAAGGCTGGAAAATTGTGTAGGAGCACGGCAAGTTGCAGTACTACTTTCCATGGATATTCTTCATGCCTTACATAAAGCTATGGCTCAGAGAATCTGCCTGACCCAGAGATAGTGGGTTTGTATTTAATTCCCTTGAAAGGTCTTTTCCACAACCTGAACTCATAAGCCAACATGCATTTTAGCATCCTCTGACAGCCTGAACAGGTGTTTGGGAAGAACCACCTCTTTTTTGCTTGTTTTCAACCCTTCATATGGTAATCCTATTTGATGCTCCCTAGTTCTTGTACTGAAAGAAGCACCGAGGGGTTGATGTCAGCTTGTCCTTTCAGTAGTTAGAGATTTCCTGGGTATCCACTGTGTTCTCCCCCAGCAGTCTCTCTTTGTCAGGAGTCCTTGAAGGGCACTAGTGTCTGAGTGTATGGTAGTTGGTGCAAACTTTATGCAAACATTTAACGTCCACAGCACCTGGTTCGGATAGGCATGTCTAATATGGCAGTGCCAGATGGGGCTTTGACGGGATGCAGGCATATAGGCTTTCTTTATTATAGAAATACCACAGCAGAGTGTGTCCAGCCAAGATAACTGCTACTGCCTTTGGCCTATCTTGACATTTTAATGCAGATGCACATTTGCAACACAGAATCATTAGAACAAAACCTGCCGCTTTTAGGCAGGTGACATGTCTGAGAATAAACCCTCTTTAATTTGGCTGAACATATACCAGTCCCACCAGAGGTCTGAATCGTCATTCCAATCATGGCTTTGATCAAATAATATCATGCTGAAACATAAAGGTTAAACAACATAACGCAAATAAGAATGATGATTTGCAGATTCCTCAGAACTCCCACCTTCACTCTCCTCCTGGCAATATTCAAGAACTGGGAATCGGTACGATTTCAGTTGAAGTTGCTACTGAGCTCATGGCTAGATCTAAACAATATCAATGCAGACTGAAGCTGGATTCAACTCTCAGATCAGAACTCCAGGCTCCCTTGCCATAAAGCCACATAAATCCCGCTCTGGGAAGATGCCTGTGGTTTCACACCACTGCTCCTGGGACAGAAGAGATACAAGGAAGCGATGAGACCTGGCGCTGCCCACCCCTCACCAACCAGGTTGCAGGGAGATGTGCTAAGGAAGTAAGGAGTTTCTTTCCTGCTTTTCCTCAAACGTAACTTGGGTCCATCATTACTTTCTTGTGACAGGAGCCTTCCTTAGCATATGGGACACAAGAGGGCTCAACTCTGCAGCTGCAGAGGCTTCAGACACGTTTTCCCATTTATCCCAACAGAGCAGCTCGCCTACACAGTGAGGTGGCTGTTCTGCACCGGGAGGATGCTATTCTACTCAGCGTGTGCCATCTTACAGTTCCTGTAAGGTAGTCGTAGGGGGGTGGTTTGTTGGGTTTTTTTTTCATCCAAGTAGAGGAAGTTGTGGAGGTCTGTGTTAAAAATCACTTTAACATAAACAAAGCGCAAAACTCTCAACTGTATTTTATGAGCAGAAGATTAAACCTCACACAGTTTCTGGAAGGAGGAGACATACAAACCTACTTTCTGTGGAGGATTTATTGACCTACTTTAAGAGGAAGTAGAGACAGAGCTCTGAAGCCCTGAGGATATGGAATAAACACCCACATCCTCAGTTTTTCTTGCTGGTTTGCTCTAGAGGGCTTTCCAATCATTACCCTGACTGTAAAACCTCATCTGAGGCTTGGGAACCAAACACATTAAAAAAATAAAAAAAAACCCACAGCTTTTATGTACATCAGTCTCCTATTGATCTGCCTAAAATCACAAGCCCTGGCATATGGTTTTTATAGCCATATGTGAGAGCTCTAACAAGTTTAGTTGAAAGAAGGAGCATTCTGCAGCATTAGCAGTCCTGTGCATTCAAAACATGTGCCTGAGCAATGCACAAGTCCTGAGACTCCAATATATTATGCATTCTTATCTGGCTCCCCATTTCGGGACCTTGAAGTTACACTCACATCTCACTTGCAAGCGCTCGGCTGCAGTCACGTGGGTCACAGCCTGTTTGTGATGCTGCGGTCGAAGGTGAGATACTTGTGAGATTACTCCAGTCCATCATCAACCCAAGTGGAATCCCTAATGTTGCTGAGACTGACGCAGAGCAAAAGACCATATTGCTCTCTTGTGATTATAAAATTGCCCGTAAAAAACAAACCCGACACTTCCATAGCAGGCTTGTGAAAGCAAGCCATTTTGTCCAAAATCTTACCAAGTTAGCATACCTAAACCACATACTTGTTCAAAATGCAATGCCTGTCTGTAGCCAAGACACCAACAGTCAGGGTTTAAACTCAGATGTGAGCATGAAGATTCATTTTTTCCCCCAAGAAACTGTCTTTCTTAGCACAATAGCATGCAAAAAACACAAACACAGCTAATACCTAATCAAACAATTTCTCTTGCAGGTTGGGAAGGAAGAGAGAAAACAGTAATATTATTACTATTTTGAAATAATGGAAAGCTCTTTGAGGTCCGCAGGTCTGTAGCTTTATAATACAAGATTCTGATTGACAGAAACTATTATATTTAAAAGTTTAAATCTAAATACACAACTCAGGAAATTCAAAAGCCATAATAAAAATAGGCCTCTATCACACAATCAACTATATTAAGGCTACAAACTTGTGTACGTATCTCTGTGAAACTACAATTACAATAAATGCTAAATATACGCACAGTGCAGTCAAGCCATCGTTGGCTGAATGGCATTTTAAATGGCTCCATATGGTTTTGATTAAACTACTTGTAAATGTACACAATAAAGTCCTCAACATTTTGCTACCACATAATGTTTCCTTCAGTTTTATAGTGCTGCAGACTACTACACAAGTCAAGAACAAACTCTGACTCCATTAACAGAAAACCATGGGCTTTTTTATGTCTGCTCTGATTATTTTCCTCCAACCTGGCCGCAGACTGCATAAACTAAACTCTTTGAAATTGTCTTTTTTCAATCTGCTTTAACGGCATTCAGCTGAAGAAAACTATGGTCCAAAATCAGTACTTCTTCAGTAATAAATAATTAAACCTCAATATACACTGTTAGCTTCTTCTTATCTGTGGGAAAAGGTCTTTATTAGCTGAGAAGCAGGCAAGGTATTTTCTCCTTAAACATGCAATATTTTCCATTTTGCATCACTTCTAGCTTGGGAGCATTCAGCTCAGGATTTTGTGAAGGTGGGGAGCGGATAGGTCTTGATATTGTGAAAGGAATGCAAGTTCTTTTACGGTTGCATTAAAGAGAGCTGTTCAAGCAACTGGAAAAGAAAGCAGGGGAACCATGAAATATAAAAGCTGTTCTGCAGGAAACGAGTGCTGAGATGCACAGGAAACTTCATGCTGCTGTTGCTTTTGATGAAGAGAAAGCTGGTGTGACATCTGGCTCAGCCTACCTTAGCAATTAATGCAGTGTAGTAAGTGTGGATCTGCTGATCAAAGCATTTGGTCCTGAGGCATCTCATGTTCCCATTACGACCCAAGTTCAAGGTGCTTATTTCAAGAGTATCTATAATCCAGCCTCCGGGGCTAAACAATTTGTCTGCATGTATGGTCTGGCTCTTTCAGGAGCCCACCAAACCCTGCCTCCCTCATGTGCCATCCCTTCTAGAAAGTACTGTGCTGTCCTTTTGTCTGTCTTCTGTTAATGTGTCACTGCCCGTGTCAGTTTGAACACACATCATCTCCCTTTTAAGACTTAGACAGGAAAACTCTATTTCTGTCTTTCCTGGTGCTGTTCCTGAGTGGCACCATGAAGTCAGCTTCTCCATCTACCTCCCTGCTCACATTTGGACAGTTTGACCTGCAAGGGGCTGTGGGCTGAAGGTAGGAATGTAATCCTTCAGCAGTACTGGGAGGACACCTGAGGTCTGTTGTACTAGGCTGTTTTTTTCCCAAAGGATGAGGATGGAGAGATTGCAATCCCAAGCAAAAATACAGGTTGGGCAGAGAATGGTTGGAGAGCAGCTCTGAGGAGAAAGACTTGGAAAGGCTCATAGACGAGAAACTCAGCATGAGCAGGCAGTGCATGCTGGCAGCCCAGAAAGCCAACCATGTCCTGGGCTGCATCAAAAGAAGCATGACCATCAGGTCACGGGAGGTGATTCTCCCCCTCTACTCTGCCCTCATAAGACCCCACCTGGAGTCCTGTGTCCAGCTTTGGAGTCTTCAGCACAGGAAGGACAGGGACCTGTTGGAACAGGTTCAGCAGAGGGCCATGAAGATGATCAGAAGGATGAAGCACCTTTCCTATGAGGACAGGCTGAGAGAGTTGGGGCTGTTCAGCCTTTAGAAGAGAATGCTCTGGGGAGATCTAATAGCAGCCTTCCAGTACCTAAAGGGAGCCTACAGGAGAGCTGGAGAGGGACTCCTTGTCAGAGAGTATAGTGACAGGACAAGGCGTAATGGTTTTAAATTGAAAGAGGGGAGATTTAGATTAGATACCAGAAAGAAATTCTTTCCTGTGAGGGTGGTGAGGCACTGGAACAGGTTGCCCAGAGAAGTTGTGGAAACCCCATCCCTGGGAGTATTCAAGACCAGGTTTTGAGCAACCTTGTCTAGTGGGAGGTTTCCCTGCCCATGGCAGGGGGGATGGAACTTGACTGATCTTCAAGGTTCCTTCTAAGTCTAACCATTCTATGATTCTATGATTTCCTCTTGAGTGGCCAGCACGCTTGAACTCCTCTGCCCAAGCCTGCCCACAACCTAGTGGAGATGTAGGGACAAATCATCCTTTGTGTGGCTGGCAAACATCCAGCTTCTGCATGGCCACAGTCAAGACCATCAGCTATGAGTGGATGCCAGTGTTCCATGTCACCCTTTGGGAGCTCATCCTTGGAATCAGAAACAGAGAAACTCTCCTAGGATGTCTCACCATTCAAATCCTAACAGTCATCCATTACCCTGCCTGGGGTGGGCAAGACTGCCAGGATAAGGTGGTGCTCAGGGTCTGTGAGACAGTCCTCTACAGTCACTCCCTTTGAGCAGTGCAAGTGGGAGAAGCTGCCAAAATAATGCATCCTCCAGGCCTTCAGTCCCTGTGGGACCCAGCATCATGGGGGATGCTGTCTGCACTCACCTTCCTGACCCAAGATCAGGAGGTTCTGACTGCACTAACCACCAAGGCTACCTAGTCATACGTGAGCTTTTGTGGACTCTCACTACACGTTTATGGGCAGCTCTGCAGAAAGACTTGTGTCACCCACAACATCTACTTCCTGCCTCGGATTCAGTAGCTTTGCAGGTATCTTTCTTTCTTTTTAAGCCCTCACCATGTTCATGGTGGAAAGTTGAATGGTTGTTTCTTGTTAGGAGGACCCTGTGTGAATGATAGGGTGCCAGTCCTCCCATAGCATCCAGCACATGGAGCTAATGGTTGTCATTGATGAGGACCACAAACACACTGGTAACCAGAAGTGGCTTGCATGAGGAGGGTGGGGAATGTTCTTCATCACTGATGCTTTTCTCATTGTAATGAATGCAATGTCAATGCAAGAAGAGTCATGATGTTTCTCTCCATCATATTTCTCCAATCACTTTCCCCAGAGGTTTATTCTTATCTTCTTACATCCTCCTCTACTCCATTCTCTCACTTCTAAGTAACACTCAGTCTACAAGCATGGGGCAAACATAGTTACTTGGATTACACCTTCCCTGGCCTTCTGTGATTTGGGCCCTTACATCCACGTCAGGCATGGGTGGACATTTGAAAGAGACCTTCCAGGCTCATGTCCTCTGAAAGATGTCTATCCTTCACACATCCAAACCCTTCTGAGAAACGAACATGCCAATGGAGCCAATAGAGGCTCTCAAAGTTTCAAGCCCACCCACAAAGGTTTCTAACCAAACAGAGTTTCTCTTTTTCAGGTGTGAGACAGAGTCAGTCTTTCCTGTTTTCCCCTCCTCTTGCTTTACAGCCCTCCTTCCCACTTTGTGAGAAATGCTAGCACTATGCTCAAAATGTCAAGTGATTTTTCAGCTATATCTGTCTTGAATCTGGAACAAACTAAAAGTAGTTGAACCTAAGTCAGCTCAGCAGGAATATAGATTTGCTTTTGCCTGCCAAACAATTACAGATTGTTTCACCCTTTTGACTGCCGTGAGTTTGCTCATGATAACTTCTTTCCCCATCTAACAAGCATACAGGGCCAAGATTTGAATTCACCAGACACATCATCAAAAAGTAAAGCTGCATTAGGTCTTCTGCTACCCCAGCCATATGAGTCAGGGCCATGCAGTCTAACAATGTTTTAATGCTTTACAGTACACTTTGTAAGCAGTGGAAAGTCAGTGGAGTCAAGCAAATGACTCATCTCAACCCCAAACTTACATATTGGGTCACAGGAATTACGTATAAACTAGATTACCATTGACTGAAATGAGAGAGGAGGCAGCTAGCATGGTAGGATGGAGAGAGTTTTGTAGTTTTTGCAGTTACCTCTCATGGCAGCAGTACAGATGACAAAAGTCCAGTTCAAGGAACTATAACCTTAGCCTGAATTGGAGAAAATAATCCCTCTGGACTCTGGGTGCCTTTTGTCTGTCTACAGCCTAGGCATCTACTTCTAAGTGGCCTCTCCATTGACCATGATAGGTCTTAGGGACCCATCCTGTAAGTGTTACCCACAGCTACGTTTACAGTGATTTAAAACGAGACAAGACAAAGTGGACTAATTAAGGATACTAACTGAAGGGCTCTTACACTACCTTTACAACAAGGACTCTGGTTCAAAATTGTGAGCAAAAGTACTGAATTAGCATGAAGTAGCTAGCAAAAACAGATGTTGTATAAACCAATGATAAATGTTTTATGCATTCGACAGTTTGTCACAAAGGAACCCCTGTAGGTAAACTTACTGCCAGAGGATCCTGGATCCAGTGCAGAAGAAAACAGGAATTCCTACAGGTACTGGTTTAACCCTTTTGCTCAAAATATTTTGGACAATTAGGACATTTTTTAAAGCCTTTGATGACTGCCTCAGAAAGCCTCACTCAATAATAAATGTTTACTGGTGCAAAGCTGCAACACTTTCCTCTTTTCCATTCCTGCTGTAACACATCCCCTTCACCTCTGTGCCTACAAATGATTAATTAGACAGCTGGTGTGTGGATGCTGCTTATCACACCAGAGGAGAAATGGTAGCACACAAAGTTTGGGCTGTGAATTAGGACGCCAGCCATCCTACACTCTCTCTGTGGGAAAGGAGACAGAGCTTCTGGGGTGAGCCAGGGAAGGAAGCCCTGAATAGACTGGGTGCCAGGAAAAGTCTTTCTCCTTCCCAGGGAACCCTCAAAGCTTGTAGAGAGAAGCAGAAGTGGAGAAGAAACCACTGAGATTGACTTGGAGTTCCAAAGGCATCCCAATTAGCTGATGATCTACAGCAACTTTGTCATGTACTACAAAATTATTTTGCCTGCTGGTACCTGTCCTTGAATGAGCCCCAAGCAAACCCTGCACCCAACAGTGTGATGCACAAATAGGGAGAGTGAGGGGTGGGGAGAAGTTATTGTTTCATGTGAGCAGATCAAAACACAGCTGGAAAATAAAGTCTGTCTACAACATCCAGATTATGCTGCTCAGTTCATTAGAGGAAGAGTTTCAGACTAATGCACTATTACTCAACATTAATATGGAACTAAACCAGAAATAGTCACATGTAGCAACTTATGGAAACCTCAGTAAGGAGACAGACAAAAAAAAAAAAAAAGGTGATAATACAAACGACTTAAGATATCAGCATTTCAGGATCCTATTTTTAGCCTTCTAAAAAATGCATTTACACATCCCACACATTAGCTACATAATCTCTTCCATATAGAATCTTATAAACGGAAAATAAAGAGCTCATCAACCACTTGGAAAAAGGTGGAGGGGTGTGACCCAAGGTTTACAAAGTCATGATGCTGGATGCAGAACTGTTATCTATCACCTTGTGCACAGCCAGAGCTTAAAGGCACCAGCTGAATCTCATGGGTCATCAGTCCCAACCAAGGAAGAGCGAGTGCATCTTTAGACTGGAGGCAGCCAGCTGTCACTCACTGCCTCAGGAGTTCTAGGGGACAGACAGAATCATCGGGTCCAAAAAAGGACTAGAAAAATTAATTAACAACAGGTCCATAAATAAATACCAAAGGGACTGGGTGAGGATTTATCCTCTAGCAGACCAAATACAGTGCCTGGGAGCACAGGTAGAGTGGGGCAGAAGGACTGCCACTGGCATTTGGGCTCACATGCTCACCTTAAATGGCATCCCCCGCTGGCACTGCCAGAGTTAAGATGCTGGGTGGCCGAGATGGCCCATTAATGTGATTCAGGAGGGCATTTGTCATGTTACAAATGACCTTCAGGGAGGCTGTTAAAAAAAAAAAAAAAGCTCTTGCTCTTCCATGTGACCACAGAATGTAAGAGAGGTATAGAGAGTATTTACACTCCTGGGAGCTTTGGCAGTGCTGGCTGCCTCAGAAGTTGCTTAATTACACTGTTAAGCCCATTTTTCCCCTGGAGGACTCTGCAGCCAGCTAGGACTGGAAAAAACGCTGGGGGTAATATTTTAGATGGGCTGACAGCAGGGATCACTGGCAGGGTCATTTTGCTGCTCTCTTCTCCTGCTCTACAAGCATTAGAAAGCTAATATGGAAATTCAAATTATGGCAATTCTGGAGCAGGAATGAGTACTGAAACAGAGGAATAACACCTTGGTGCTGACATAGGATAAACTCTGATGAGGGAGAGGTTAGGGGTGTGCGTGGTCGGTGTTACGCTCAGTGATCACATTTAAAGCAAGCAGTAGAGGGAGCGAGGGAAGTACAAGAGGACAGAGGGAAGTACAAGAGGACAGCTAATGCTGCCACAGGGCTGCTGTGCCTCAGGCACCACTGAGCTAATGGTTTGCTCTTCCCTGCTGTGCAGAGCCAGTCCATGCTGTGCTGTCTCACTCTGTCTCTGACACACATCACCGGGGACGGTGATACAGACCTGGGGAGGAAGACAGGTGAGATGTCGTGGCCTGGATCACCGGGCCACCACACAGTGGCAAGGAGGGCTGAGGTGGATGGGTGCAAGGTGGAGATCTCTGGGAGGGTGCAAGCAAGCTTACACCACTCAGTAGTGCTGAAGGTTGGGCATCAGCTGCTGAACCATTGCAGATGAGTTTTGTGGTGATCCAGTTTACACCAGAGACTAACCAACTTGACTTCAAGTAGCCATTAGGGGTGTGAGAGGGCAGACTTTGTTTCTTTGCTTGCACGTCTCCTGCTAAGACACTCACCTGTGTGATGTGACCATTTATACTTTTGGCTCAGACCTGTGTTTGCATGCATACTTGCTCTCTCCCTAGCAGCAGGTGCCTTCTCACACTAACGTTCCTTTGGACATGGGGTTACTTTTTTTTTACACCATCATTAAGAGACTGTGTCATTCAAATCTCAGTTAGGACCCCCATGCTCTAATAGAGTTGGCAGTCAACAGGACTAAGGTAGCTTTTCAAAAAGAGCGTGAAGAAAATAACTTGCTGTTTTTGATAGCCACAAATCTTGTTTGCTAGTGCTACCCCAAAGGGAGTGGAATCCTATACCTGCAGTTGCCAGGCAACATCCAGGAGTTACCTCTGCTTTTGGGCTTTACCCAGTGGGTTTGTCAGCTGAGACTTTCTGGCCCTGAGAGGAAATGGGGAGGCTGTAAGCCTCAGGGAAGGAGGAGGAGGCTTAAGAAGCCTGCAGATGATTAATTCCTCCCTCAGATTTCTCTCCCTTTCTTGTCTCCAGAAGATTTTAGTTGGTCCATTGTTAAGGATGCTGGAGCTGTGGGTTCAGACACCACCACACTAGTCAGAGGTGGACATCAAAACAGGCTTGTTGGACTATCTAAAATATCTCTCTCTTTCTTTAGGGAAAAAAAAAAAAAAAAAAAAAAAGAAAAAAGGAGTTCCTACTTGATCACTTCTGAGAAACTCACTTTGAAATCCTGTAACCGAATCTTGTGACTTAACACAGTAAATTTTCTCTGAGCTTTCCTGGGAGGAAGAAGGCAGAAGCTAAGCTGAGCTGCTCTCCCCACTCCTTTGTCCTGCACTTTCCCATCACCTCCCTCTGCTCCGAGCACTGTGGCCATGCAGACAGCACCCACTTCTCTCCTGTTTACAGGGAGAACCTGATCTGCCCTGGGGTTTAATTCCTTTCTTTTGTGGCTATTATGATGCTGATATAAAACCCTGGAAAACATGACAACTATCATTAGTGTAATGCTATGTAATGCTAGAATGAAGGGATTAAGCATGTGGGGTTAAAAAAAAAAAAAAAAACAGAGAAGGAAAGAAACAAATAAGCGAACTGTCTCCGGAGAGAGCATTGATGTGTCTGTTTGCCTTGCCTGGAACAGCCCACGCTGTGAGGATACACATCAGGGAACTTACCAAAATATCAGTGCTGTTCGATCTCTCTACTCCAAATTAGGATCCAGCCACTCCTTTTGCCCAGGCCCTGGAGGTGAGAGCTTCTGCAGGGCTCAGGTGGCTGCCTGAGCAGTTACAGCTCCATCTCACAGGGAGCGAGAGTCCCTGCTGTGATTGTCTAGGAGAGGCGGGTGACATATGTACGTGCCTTGTCTCTCAGCTACTTTCATAACAGTCCCTTACGAATTGCTTTATCAGCAGCTGGTTGTCAGTTTTATAAAAACCCTCCACAACTGGGGCAGGGAGGGAGAGAGTGTGCGTGGAGAGATGCAGCTCTGCCATCACTGCTCGTGCAAGGACCATGGTTTGCTCTGACTATTTAAAACATCAGGGTAGCTCCTACGCTGCTTTTGAAAGAAGATCCTCCAAAGCTGTCTGTAGCCTTGCAGGCTCTGCCCCGGGCTGCCTCATGGCTGCCTTAAAGCCAGCCTCTGTGGGCACAGCTCACCCAAACTCACATCCCCAGGCAGCTGGGGTCCAGAGGTTTTTGTGGGCTCTGGTGGGCACAGCTTTGCTGCACCCAAGACCATGATGGCTAATTTCAAATAGAAAATCCTGCTCAGTGTGGAGGGCAGTCCCCTAGACTGACCTTAACAGAAAGTACTGGCACAGTAGATTGATTTTCACACACCATGCAGTAAGGGGAGATCTGGGGTCAGGTGAACATTTGAGGGTCTCTGTTACAGTTGGTGGGCTAGGTACCTGGATGCACTAGCAACACCCAGGCAGCGTCAGACCGCCTGAGTCATCCTTACAGGGAGCCTTACAGGAACCTCTGCCTAAAAAAAAAAAATGTCAAGAAGAATTTCCTTTCCACAAGGCAAAGGTGGTTTCCCTCTCTTGAGTCTTCTCTGCAGGACCACCTGTGGCAGGCAGAGGGGGTGGTGGTCTATCTGTCATCCTGGTACTCTTATCTGTAGGGGAGAATAGCGTAGTACCCTCAAGCAAAAAGGCCCCTTTAATGTGGTTTGGGGTTTAATTTTTTTTTTTTTTTAAAAAGACTTGCGTAGCAATAAGCTCAGGCTGTTGCCCCAGGAGCAGTGGGTAATTCTCTGACAAAAGAAAGGCAACACGTCAAGGAAAGCGTGTGGGCTGTAATGCATGACAGCTTTCACTGAGCCCAGAGTCAGGGTGACTCACTATGAGATGGTGTAAGGACAGACCTGCAGCGTGCTAATAAATCTGCTAGGCAAGCAGGGAGCACCTGAAAATGGAGTTTTCACTAAATTGCTTAGGAGAGGCAACATACTCCCAGGGATAGCTTGCAAAAAAATTAAGAGACACAGAGGAGCAACTGCCACTGGCAGCTATTACAAGAAGCAGCTGCATGCCCCCAAAGGCAGCCACAGTATGGGGAGACCAGGCAGGGAGTAGAAATTTATGGGCTGGGTGAAAAGAAGCAGCAACGCCCCTGTTCTTTAAAGGCCCTTGTGTGTTCCTTCCTGGCAAGCGGTTTCCAACAGAGCTGCCAAAACTGCTGACCCTCCAAAGAACTAGTAGCTCCACCAAAAAAACCACGTGGTTTGGGAAATCTGGTGAGTTGACCTTGGTTGGCTGTCACACACACACACGGTTGCTCTCTAATTCACCTCCTCAGCAGAACACAGAGAGAAAATAAGATGAAAAATCTCGTGGGACATGATAAAGACAGGGACATCACTTGTCATCACCATGGGCAAACACTAATTTAATTTATTACCAACTAAATTACAGTTGGATCGTGGGACACAAAGACAAAAATTAAACCACCTTCCCCTCAAGCCCTTCTTCTCAGGCCCAATTACACTCCCTCAAACCCAGCTATTCTGCCTTCTCCCCCTACCCTCAGTGGTTCAGGGAAATGGGGAATGAATGGGAGTTGTGGTCAATCCACCAAAGCTCCTCTCTGCTGCTTCTTCCCCTGCACGCTCTTACCCTGATCCAGTGTGAGCTCTCCACAGGCTTCAGTCCTTCAGGAAATATCTACTCACTCCAGCATGGATTCGTCCATGGCTGCAGTGTGGTTATCTTCTTGGTCTCTCCAGGGGATCCCTGTTCGGGTGCTTGGAGCACCTTCTCTGCTCCATCCTCCTCTCACCTCAGTGCCCAGCTCCCTGGGCAACCTGAGCACAGCAGACACACACCTCCCAAAATGGGTGGCACCCTGGACTCACTGGGAAAATCGCCCCTGGCTGGTGGCACAGGTAGTGGCGTTCCTTTGTGTTGCACTTCCCAATTTCATCACAATCATAGAATGGATTGGGTTGGAAGGGACCTTAAAAATCATCAAGTTCCAACTCCCCTGCCATGGGCAGGGACACGTCCCACTAGAGCAGGTTGCTCAAAGCCCCATCCAGCCTGGCCTTGGACACTTCCAGGGATGGGGCATCCACAACTTCTCTGGGCAACCTGTTCCAGTGCCTCACCACCCTCACAGGAAAGACTTTCTTCTTAATATCTAATCTAAATCTCCCCTCTCCCAATTTAAAACCGTTACTCCTTGTCCTATCACTACACTTCCTAACAAAAAGTCCCTCTCCAGCTCTCATGTAGCTCCCTTCAGATACTGGAAGGCTGCTAGAAGGTCTCTCTGGAGCCTTCTCCAGGTTGAGTTTGAGGAACAGCCGACCCCTGTGACAGTTGGAGGGAGGGATGAAGAGGAGGGAGTGTGACTGCAGAGGCTGCTTGCAGGAACTCAGGACAGAGCATGAGGTACCACCTGGCCCCCGATACTGTGATGCACACTATTTACCTGTATCTTAGAGCACCCTGGAGAGGTGGCAAAAGCTATAGAGTGGGAAATAATGCACAGCAGACCAAGCGAAGGCCTGAGGGAGGTAGGGGAGCTGGTTTCTAGGCCTGATGGAGTACTGTTTCTGATTTTCTTTCCATGATCATATGTCACTAAAACAAGAAGGAGGAAAGTAATTCTTAGCTTGCTATGGTAGAACATGGTGACACAAAATTCAGACACTATGATTGTGGCTTTGCAGTCAAAGGGATGTATTTATACAGACCGTGAAAAATAAATAAATCCCTTCAAAGAATAAACTTCAGAAATTACATCCCTTGTAATCCATCCATCACTTCCAATAAGGTGATAATGCTATATCAGGTATTGTCATCCTCTGGAAAAACAAAACAAAACAAAACAAAACAAAAAAAAAAACCAAAACCCAAACCAATTTCTTCCAGCTGAGTGGGACAAAGTAAACTTTCCTGAGCTGCACTTGAGGAGCTCCCATACCCAAGACTCTGAGCCCCAGGACTTCCTTCTAGGCATGTTACCCACGTGTTTCAAATACATCCCAACTGCTCAGACATGGGGTAAGCTCCCCTGTGTCCTCCTGGGCTCTCGTCCCAAGATCAGATATCCCAATGGTACCATCTGCTCTTTCTGTTTAGACCAAATACACTTAGAAAATCCCAAAGAGAAGCCCTGCATATACAGTTTTTGGCACAGCCAAAGCTGTGAGCAGCCAAGCAGCCGCAGCCCAGATCCCACTAAATGGTGCTACTGCAAGGACCAGGATTTTCTGCTTGTCCTCTGGACAGCATTCATTTTTGCCCATGCTTTGAGCTGCTTCTGCATTTTTGCATCAGCAATGTCCTTTCCACCCTGGCTGCTGCAGAGTGGGCTGAGGGACAAGAGAGGTGGGCCCAAGATAGCCTCCCCAATAGGTGGGAGATGTCTTTTTTTCCATTAAGAAGTCTGGAGGAAAGTTTTTCAGGCAAAATATTTCTATTTTTGGAAAACAAAAAAAAATCTCTGTGGTCCACAGAAATGTCAGTGGGAAAAAGACAAGCCCAAACCTATGTATTTTCTTCAGAGAATAAAATTCATGCTAGCAAAAACCTAAATCTGAGAGAGAGCTCCTATAGCATTGATGCTGACATGGAAAAGTTTCTTTCCTTTTTGATCATGTCCTTTTGTCCTCTAACTCAGAAAAATGGGGTATAGGATATCTCTTGCTCTCTAAAGGCCTGAATAAATTCAAGTAGACAGATGTGTAATGAGGTTTATTTAACAGACCCTTTTACACTTCAGATATTTCCACAGACAAGTGTGCATGTGGAATCCATCCGTTTCAGAGGAAGCCCATAATACCCACTTGAATTTAAAATACACACTTAAGAAAAAATTGCACTGCATCTTAATAACTGCAGGGGACTTTGGAGGTCACAGACACAGGGAGACAAGTGGATGTATTTGCATCAGGCATTAATTCTCTATTGTAAGGTCCAGCAGAACATGGTAGTCCTTAACCTATCACAGTGCTGTGTTGATTTTCCCATCTTGAGTGGGTCTTTTCTGACCAGAAAACAGCAATTGTAACAAACTGTATTGCAGTTTTATTAATCAGACACCCTCTGGAGACTGCTATTTTCACTAACAACTCGCTAATACCTTCAGTCAAACCCCACGTGCAGTGGCAGCAGGGGTTTGAATGATAATTCAAAGTTCAAGGCCAGGATTGTTTGTGCACTATCAGGGTCACCCATGTCGCTGACAAATATCACATCAGAGAGATGAAAATAGAGGAAACAAATAGCCAGCATAAGCCAAGTCATCTGTGAATTTCTTTGGCTGAGAGATTCCTGATGGCATCCCTTTATTTACGAAACGACTGACTTTCTTTCCTCAGTGCCGGTAATGAAAACTAGACACAAAAAACCCCACCCCTGACATTTTCCATATGTCCACGTACACGTGAACAACTCCTTGTGGCAGGACACAGATTTTGCAGAGCTCCCAGCCACAAAAGCAGCCCAAGGGCATCCACATCAGCCAGATGCAGGGTCCCTCCTTGCGCTGAGGGTCGCTTCATCCATTTGTCTCGTCACTGGCTGAAAACCTACTCTGCTTGAAGCCTGCAGAGAGGTTGCCCAGCCACACGTTGTCAGGCTGTTGCCTGAGAGCATTGCAAGGCTCTCATTTCAGTCACGAGAAAGGCTTTTAGGAGTAATCTCTCTGGCAACCTGCATTTATCGTCCTGCTTTTGCATGATTTCCGCAGTCTTTTCAGCATTATTCAATCGATGCTCAACTAATCTTGGCTGCAGACCTTTATATCTAAACCACTTGTATCTTTCTTTTCAATAATACATACATATTTCAAAGCAAGTGTCACAGCATAAAAAATGTATCATTACACAGACAGCTTGTGTGTGTAGGAGAATATTTTGTTATGCATTTAGCTTTGTTATACTCTCCAGACAAAAGACAATCAGGCTATCCCAGTGTTGTTTAAGAGGTATCAGGAGCAAAGATTTGGCTGAGCAGCCCCTACTCAGGCATATGGCAGCAGGTTGCTAAGACAAGATATTTGAGTTTCCCTGTTTAGCATATGCAGGTGACGACCTTGGAAAGCTCAGAAGGGCTTCAGGGTCTTATTGACTCTTGTTCACGTGTCAAACTTGTTAGAAATAGACTCATAGGAAAACCTTGAGTGGATTGTGCCTCTTACTTTAGGGTTGAGTAGTGTGGTGTTTTATATCTGTACATCACCACATGCAAAAACCCTACCTGAACCCAGAGGGCATCACAAGGATACCTTGTGACTATGACACCAGTGTTTCACGCCACTTTGCTGGCGCAGTGGCTGCCTCTACCCCCTCCGAGTTGAAGGCAGGTAAAAGCAGGTAAGCTTCACCTTGGCGGCTCGGACTTACAGATGCTGTGAGAACTTGTGTGAGTATCAGTTTTTCTGCACCACGCTGCCTTCACGCATGGGCTCGGTCTGTCAGTGTTGCTCGATGCTGGAGCCTGGAGAAGATGTGCTGACACCAGCCGCACAGGAAAGCAGCAGTGTAAGTGATGCTCACAGGCATCTGCTTGGGTTTGTTGGCCTTGCTTGCCTCGAGAGAGAGGCTTCTTGAAAATCCATGATGGGCTGTCTCAGGGTTCAGTGTGATTGCAGGCACAGGTAGGAAGCCTCTAAAAATGAAAAGTATCATAGTCTTAACAGAATAGAAGACTAGTATGGTGGCTGAAGGAAGGTGGGGGACCTTCTATCTCCTTAAACCATAATGGTTACAAAATGTGAGGCTCCTGTGTCTCTAAATGGCTGCTTACTGGGGCACTTCAGTGAATCAATCTCTGCAAATAGCTATACCGTTTTAACTTCTCTCTAGGCATCCACTAACCCAGCCTCCTGCTCCGACTCTGAATGCAAGAAATGGCTGCTACTGACTATTGAATTACAGGCTCTGGCATCATCACAGTGACATTTCACAACAACAATAATTAGCCTGGGTTTAAAATGGAAAAAAAAAAAAAAAAAGAAAAAAAAGGAGAAAGCATCTGAGAGGATAAGAATGTTTCTTACTTCCAGTCACTGTACATGAGAGAGCACGGCACCCTCTAGAGACAACATGAGCAGGACTCAGTGCCAACTCACCGAGACAAGCCGCCTACCACTCCTCATGAAACTAGAGGATCCCCTCCAATTTTCTAGCAACATCACTAGCCCAGTGTAATTTCAGTGGCTGCTGGCGTTCGGGAGATGTGGGCAGTTGTATATCGTACATGCCAATGACACAGAATGGTGTTGGCTGATCCTTCATTTCTCTTTACAAATGGAAGTTCCAGTAAATTGATGGAAGACGCCTTTAGGGATCAGGGCGAGAAAGCCTCACAGCATCAGCCCCCGGGGGCTGGTCCCAGGGACACTGCTGCCAGTGGCAAACCTGAACCAAGCTAGGCCTGACCCTTGTCATGCGCAGGTACATGCTCCTATCCCCCTGCAACCTTCTCCACCGAGTCCATACAACAGCTCACAGGGACACATCTTTACAAGGATCACAAAACTGATCCAGATGAAAAAAACCTCTAACTAAACATACTGTGAGGGTTATTTTAAATATTTTATCTATTCTATGCAAATATTAGGTATACCTAATAATATATTATGTCATATATAATTGCTATAGATGTTTTCATGCATGTAAACTTGTATTTTTTACTGTATCTACCCAAACATCACAATGTGTCATTTTTAGCCTGGATGAGTTTATTGCTGCGGTTTACCCGTCTGTGAAGCACAGCATTTTAAACAAAATCATACTTCACAAATCCTCTGCCATGAACCGCTGCTGTTTCTGACCAGCCTCTGGTACTGCTTTCCAGCTGGGCCTCCGGGTTGGATCCTGTCATCTCATGAGCTTGCAGCCCACAGGCTCTAGCCAGGACACATGGCTTGTTTAACGCAGTGTGCATAACATCCAGGTGGTGCAGTGATTCCTCTTCAACACCATACCCCATGCCACCACTCCCTTCCAGCCCTCTCCAAAAAAAGGCTTCTGAAGGCTGAAGGGCTGGGCCAGGGCAGGGCGTCTTTTCTGCTGCAAGAGCTGCAGCCCCAGAGTAATCCCCCTGTTTTCACTCCTCGGTGCTGAACCACCAAGCTGTGTGACAGCATAACAGAAATGATTTTTTAATAAAAAAGGCCCCGTTTTTGAAGCCAGAGGTAACAGGATCATAAATCTTTAGAAACAGCTCATTAGTAAGCTGGAATTAAGCACAAGTGAGTAGGAATTTTAAAGATGACATTCTAATTTTTTTATTCAAATTATTGATACTGCAATCTTCTATTAATTTCCCTGTAATTTGTATACGCACTTAACAGAACATATATCCTCCATCCGTCTTGTCAAATACGTGCACCCAGGATTTTCCCAGCAAGAGCCTGAGAGAACAAGCCAAGGTCAGCAGAGAGAAAGCTGGAGCAGCACCCACTGTCACGGGGAGCTCTGAGTGCCTCTTCAGCAAACACATCAAGCACAGTTTCATAACGTAGGAGGCACACAGACCATACAGCTTCACAGCTTATTTTTTCCCTCTGCATTACTCCAGCTGAAGTGCTTCAAGCACACCCCTGAAAACGTCAGAGAACAAGTCAATAGCACGGAGAGGAGAGTGTTGTTGATGCACCACCATATCACATGTGAAGAGGGGGACAGTACTCCTGTCTGCAGTTGTTTTGCTGGTACGAATGCCACCATCTGACATTTTTCCCCTAGGGAGGAGAGAACTGTTGGGATTTTAATCTTGCTTCAGCTAACCATCCTCACTCTAATTCAGCTGAAAGCTCAGAAACCATGACAAACCATCTCCAGGGAATGTCATAGCAGACAACCAAAGCACTTGTTTAGAAAGGACAGGAGTAATTTTCATATACCTAGGAAAAGCCTGGGTTGAAAACAACCATTTTCAGCTGATGCATTGGATCCACTACCTGCTGCTCCAGAAGACAGGATCCACCTGCAGGGGGGAAGGCAAAAGCTCTTTTCTCACAGCCAGCAGCTGCAGGTGCTTGGGAGGAGGAGGAACAGGCATCCAGCTGGGGAGGTGCAACCCCAGCAGGCAGCTTCAGAAGGGCTAAGGTGCAGCAGCAGCAAACGGGAAGCTCTCTGCTGGACTTTGTGACAAAATGCTGTGAAGCAGCATAAAAAAATGAAGTGAGATATTCGTGCTTTTCAGTGCAGTTGTGTCAGACTCCTTGCAAATTCAGCCCAGGGGCTCTAAGGGTGCTTTGTCACCAATGGTCTCCACCTCCTTGGTGTTTTGTAGACACTCAGTTAATTAATTAACCAACACAAACGTCTTTCTCACAGGAAAAAAAAAAAAGAGAAAAAGAGACTATCTTCAACAGAGAACTTACTTTGCTACATGACATGGTCTTATTTTGGTAACATAGGAGGGAGTTTTGACAACCGTTACGGAAGATGAAGCTTTTTTTCTCCTTTTTTACCATCCTGCTACTTGCCACTACTTGGCAATCTTCTATTATGTTATGTTCACTTCACGTGCTAAGCCTGACCATTTTTAACCACTTCTTTGCTTTTGATTTTATGAATCTTTTTCACTTGCTTTCCAGGGCTTTTTTTTTTATGCTTCTTTATGCCTTTGCATGTTATCTTCTTATATTTTTCTGGGCTTTGTTCTGAAGTGTAGTACAACCAAGTCACACGCAAAGCCTTGACGCATATTCATTGTTACCTCTTTTCTGGATTTATTTTTTCCCACACCGTTGACAGTGTTATTCATGTGTTTCTTGGCTGGCACTAGCGCACTTGGGATATGGATGCCTGATGACTCTACTGAGATCTGTACAACGAGAAACGTCCCCTGCTGAGCCACCAAGTTCCCATAGCAATCCCACGCCACCCCTCCTCTTTCTCACAGGGAGGACATGGGCTACCAGGCTGGTTGGTGATGTCCTTCACATCTCCAACCAGTGCTGGAGGCCAGGCTGCATCGGAGACCTCCACCACAGGGCAGCATGAGCCAGAGGTCCAGTGAGGGGAGAGCTCCAAGAGCCACATATGGCCATACTCAGTTGTCCAGTCACCTTGGAAATGCCCCACATCACTTCTGCTGGCCCAGCCGCAGCAGCTGAGAGACTGTGGGGCTCAGCTGACCACCAATGCCCACACAGAGCCTTCAGCTCCAACACATATGTTCATACATCTCCTTCCTACGCCCCCAGGATGAGTGTCTTCTCCCTTCAGGAGCATCATTAGATTTTAGAAAGATTGCTGCTTTTCTGTCCAGTGTGCTTGAATTCATTGTCAGAGTGACATCAGCTGGGAAAAGCTGGTACTGGAGCACAACTTCATTTTAAAGAAATTCCTCTCCAGCCAAAAGCAAATTCCTCCCATGCTGCACAGAGCACATCAGTTCTTCTGAAATCCAAAAAATCCCAGGCAAACTACCACTTTCCATAAGCTGAAGGCAACCTATGACCTCCCTCTTCAAGAGCGTTACCCAGACTAATTATTAATTTTAACTGTAAATTCTTCACGCATGAAATGAGAAAGAGAGAACTGGAGCAGGACAGCGCAGCCAGCATCACGGAAGGACCGAGCTGCATGCAGCGGGGTTTTCCCTTTCAGGCATACAGGAACGGAGCTTCAGCATCAGCTCTCGTGGGGGCTGGAGGTGGCAACTCTCATACTGATGGGCTGGCTGCTTGATATATATTTTTTTTGGTCCTTTTGGTGGTAGTAATTGTATTTTTATGTTATATTAAGACTACAGGGTTTTCATTAAAAGACAAGGCAGTTGCAACACAATACTAAGTGATTCAACAACACACGCCTATAATAATTTCTGCTTTTGGCTTGCAACACGTTGCTATGCAAGAACGTAAAGTGTTTCATATGATCTGGGCATAGATCAGGACCATATTTCTTTCTGAAAGGTATCAACACTTACTCTAAAGTACAGTACCTTGGGCAATTTCGGCATATACAGATGAGCTAGAAGTATACCAAGATTTTTCTTTGGCAAGAGAGCACATGTACTTTGTTTCTGAACGCATGATAGGTGAGGTTGGAGAAATCCTTCTCAAAGACGAATATAGGAGAGAAACCCTCAAAGACTCAGATCAGCATGGGAAAGAAAGTTTCGTTTTTCTTGAGAGAGGAGATAAATGTGTATGATTTTTCTTTTTTTTTTTTTTTTTTTTTCAGCCAAAAATCCTACAACTAAGCTTGTCTTTTGGGAAAAGAAGCTGTATTAGCTCTTACTTAGTACTCAGTGATAGCTGTGATGTTTGCTACTCCCAAATCTTTTATTGATTTACTGAACCACCACAACCTTGACAGAAGGGCTCCTGATTAGGATTTTGTTTAGCAGCTGAAGTTTTGTAGTTGCAGCAAGAGACAGGCATTTTCAGTGTCTAAGGCAAACTCTGCAAGGAGAAATTGCCCCTTCTTCATATCGGAAACTGAGTGCCCTGAATGTCACAGGGAAAAACCCCAACTTTTTAGACACAACCGAAATTAAGAGAGGATGGAAGCACCCTATGAAAATCAGTCTCCACACTGTATATCTTTTAGGAGAAGGGAAAAAGCTAAGCTTCCCAGGAGAACACCACTGCTGGACTGGTTTTGGCACCACTGCCCTTTGGTAAAATGCACAGGTGCTGAGGCAGCACACTCCCCAGGACCACTGTCAGGAAAAAGAAGTCTTTTTGCCTTTAGTTCTTCCTCTTTATTGAAGAACTTCAAGACGATACGAGGAAAGGGAAGGAGCAAAGTACGTACCAGGCTAAATAGCTCCAGTAATTCCCAAATTATTTGTGAAAGTCAGATTGAGCTGCTGTGTAGTTTGTGAGTTTCACTGAAGCAAACAGTATCTGGCCAAACTTTAATTTTCCTGCCAGTTGAAAGCAAATTGCGATCGGTAGGTGAAACAATGAAAAACTGCAAGGAACAGTGGAGAGCACTACAGCACACTTCTCGCCAGCAAGAGCTCCTCTAGGATCACAAGGCCAAATACAGGTTAAAAAACATGAAACCCAAGACTCCCTGTTATTTAGAGGCTTCAGGACTGAAGGCTTTAAATGGGTAATTTAAAATGCTTCATTGAATAACACTGTAATAACAGTCTGTTGGAAGTTGTCCACTCCCCGGGATCACCGCTCACCGGACACATCTGCTAGCTCATACTGAAAATTATTCTCCACAGGACATCCAAAGTTTAATCAGAACAGGTTTTTCAAAAGCCTCCAGTGAAGCCCAGTTAGTGAGAGAAGAAATGTTTCTAAGGTGTACAGTGCTGGCAACGAATGAGCAAAAACCGCATTTATGTTTACCCATCCTGGCCCAAGAGGATAATCAATGCCGGCTGCTTCAGTCGGCAGCAAACGAAGGAATAATCAAGAAGATCTACCGTAACACCATCTGGTTTAGTTACAGATGCTCCCTGAGATATGGAGCCAACAGGACACAGCTCCTTGGCTTGCAGGAACAGCTGCAGTTCTCACTGTGTTTCCTCAGCTTCAGCTGAGTCAGAAGTTTCTTTGCTTCCCTGAGTTTTTCCAACTCCCTTTCCTTCCCTCCTCTCTGGCTTGCCTGAACTTTCAGTCGACATCAATGCTCTACCTGCATTTATATTCAGTCTATTAAATAACACGCCCAACCTCACAGCTGCCATATCTAAGCAGCTCTCCACCTCTAAGGAAGAAGTTTCGATTTCTTCCTTCAATTTGTACTCCTCAGCCAGGTTTGTCTTCGAAACAAAAAGTAAAATTGCTCCTCTCTTTAAGCTCTGTCTACTGAATGGTGAAGTTTAAAGGGTGCAGTGCTGTCTGTCTGACCAAACAAAGCCAGGGGGCTGCCCTGGTGGGGAGCCCACCCCTTGAGACACTCCCCGCCTGTATATGTATTTATAAACCTACCCGCACAGCGCTTTTCTGTCAGGATACATTCGGTCCCTCAACACGAGCCAATTTTACTCCAGTCCTGTGCAGAGCCACCTTGATTATTCCCACAGAGTGTCCGGGCAAAGGCTGCCTGTTCTCTCTGCCCCTGCAGGCCTGGTCTAGCTCACCTGTTTGGCTGGGAAAAACTCACCTCTGTTGCCACCTGTTTGCCTTTATAAGCTTTTTGCAACTGTTTTGAGAAATGAATTAATGTTTTCATTGTTGGTATAATGCCAGTTTAGTGTCATAAATCAGTTATCAGTATGGTACCGCACTCTAGCTGGTCTCCACCTCTCCTCAAAGAGCTACGACAAAATATTTCAGCAGCAACAATGAAACTAGCAAAAAAACTATTGAAATCTGTTTTCCAAAATAAAGTTCTTTCCATGCCAACACCCCCTCCCAGCCATGAATTGCAGCCCTTTTCTCTCTTTTCCTGCTGTTCCAGTTGAGCAAGCAGCCAGTCCACAAAAGTGTACCACTGATCTCAAAAAGGCTGGATTATGCTTTTCCTACCTGGGCACACCAATTTGAGCATGATTGCACCTACTCAGCTCTTCAGCTTCACAGAATTTGTGAATGTTTATTGTTCATAACCCCTTGGGATATAATTGGTCCATGGGTTACAAAGCTGGTAGAGAGGGAAAGACAGAGACACTTCTTCACCATAAAAACCCCTTTATGCTAGAAGTAGTTCCCAGCTGATTTTTTTCCCTCTCTTTATTCTTACAGAGCTCACTTCAGGCCTGGTGAATTGTTCCTGGGGACAAGTTCAAGCTCCTGTTACAGCTTCTGGTTTCTTGTCGGGTACAGCTCAGGTCATCTTATTAATTTATGGTTTTTAGCCAAACTGTTTCCCTGTCAGTTCCACCTCCCTCAGCTGTATTTAGCAGACAAGAGCTCGGAGTCTCCCCCCTCACCGACTGTCTCTCACCTCCTTTTGCTGATCTCAACAGGGAAACCAAATTTGCGAGGCGAGGATTAGAGATTCCTGCACTGGGCAGTTTCTGTGAAGCCCAACACACTGGTGTGTCCCAGCAGGCAGGGAGCATGTTTCACTTTGGGAATAATGCTGCTTTGAGTTTCTGGAATAAAACCTTGCTTTCATGGGCGGAAAAAAAATAATAAAATACTACTTGTTCTGTTCTAACCCTGAAGTTTAAAGAACTGCACCCTGCAGGTATCCTTCCGCCTAGTTAATCTCATTAAATCTCACCTCTTGCATTCACTTCTAGACTAATTTTTTCCATGCACACTGTTTGCAGCTTTCACTCTTGTAAGATTTTTTTAAAACACACTGGTTTCCCATTCTCTTCTGGGGCTGAAACTTTCTGCAAACCCAGTTCCCGTGAAGTGGCTCCTGCGGACTCCTTGAAAATGAGAATATTGGAAAACCGAAGCTTACTGGGATGAAGGGGGAAACAGCTAACTAGTATTTTTTTTCATCCCAAAACACATTAAGTGGGAGGAATTTCAAATAAACAACAAATCTTCTAATTTCTAAAAAACAATTTGTTTAGTACCATCTGTGCTTTCTTCAATTCTAATTGATACATAATATATTATATAACATACATAATTAATATAATTTGCTTTTTGTCTGCTGAGCTGCTGGTATTTGGATACGGAGCCCACACAGGACTAGAAATATGGCTCCTAAATGCTAATTTCTTCCATTTATGTTACAAGGTAGGTGGCAAAGGTAAGGGAAAAAAAAAGAGCTTAAGATAACAGACCTATTATGGACAGTGGGTGGGTTTGATATTTTAATACCAAAGTCTCTCAGCTCATTTAGATCATTAGTAGCAAATACCTGAAGCAATTCAAAAGACAAAATCAAACGTTTCCAGAAGTTTTCAGACTTGCCAAAGATGTGCTAAACTAAACAAGCATTGTCCCTGCCATCTATGAACTTTTTCAGCTCCGGAAACCTGAAAATTACTACGAAGAATAGAATCATAGAATGGTTAGAGTTGGAAGGGACCTTAGAGATCATCAAGTTCCAACCTCCCTGCCATGGGCAGGGACACCTCTCCCTAGAGCAGGTTGCTCAAAGCCCTATCCAACCTGAAATCGTATTCCTATCTGCTGCCCAGCAGCTTGGTAATTAATCTGTTGGAAAATTAAAAACTACGGTGGTTTCAGCTGTTTTTGGGGCAACTATTTACACAAGGACTCAACTGTTTCTGACACAGTTTTCTCCTCCCTTAAACTGCCTCTACTTTTGTTAAGTAACCGCATAAGTAAGTTGCTTACAGCTGTGATCAATAATTAATTACCTTTGGGTTCCTTCTTTCTGATCACAGGCAGCTTCAGTGACACCACCTACAAAAAGAACCTCCTTGGACACTGTGTGCCATGAACCACAAACGCAACCACTGACTCCTCTGGTTTTCCAGGTAAAGGAGAACTGTCTGATGGGATAACAGACACATCTTCCAGTACCATTCCCATTTGCACCATTTAATCTCGGTTTCCCAAAGACCAATTCCACAAGTAAAGAACAATTTTAATTCAAGGCACTCAGTACTTTCTTCCTCCCTCCTCAGCATTTTTTCTAACCTTAGTTTCAAATTCTTAACGGCCGAGATGTCAATACTGTAAAATTACAAGATGATAAGGTGCCCAACGAGATGCTGTGGGCTCTGATCCTGAAATAAAAATGCAAGATGTAATTGAGTCACAATATGCCCAGTACATTGAGTCCCGAAACCAGTCAATCGTTCCACTCCTTTGATTATTAAGTAACATTCTGTTTACATCAGCCGTATGAAGAACTACTTTTCTAAAAGACAATTTACACAGCACTGACCCGAATATATTGTAGAAGTCCTGACATAGCTACATTAAAGCCACAGCCTTTAAGAATAAATATGATCTTGGAAAACAAAATCCCCCAGTCAAAATATTCTCTGTAGACAAGTGTGAATCAACCTTTTAACACACTCCTTTAGAAAAAAAACAACGTTTCCCATAAACCTCTGCCCAGGGGACCTTACCTCATCCTTCTTTCACTGCCAGGCACAGGAGCCCCACCTCAGCTCATTTTACTTAAGATCAATAGTTGCAAGCTGTTAAGTTTGTACATCCCTGAGAACAAGAATCCCAAAACAAACTCTCACTGGCATAAAGATACAACTCCACTATAAACAGAAGTAAAATGACCTCCATTAATAAGATGCTGAACGCTTGTGAACGCGCTTGAAAAGCTGGCCAACAAGTTACTGAAACGCTCTAGAAATTACTTTCAGCCCATGACGTGCTGTTGCTGCGGAGCTAAACATAAACATTTTGAAATGATTTGGTAGGTTTAAAGATGACAAAATATTGCAGTCTTGAATTCAGCAGTCCCGATGGTGGAGTTCAGATGCATGAGAATATTTCTATTGACACACGATTTGAAAAATAAGGTAATACCAGTATATTATAAATTTTACCTTCTTTTTAACAAGGACAGCACTAACAATTGAGTTACATGGGAAGTAAGTGGGACTATTTGCAAGAATGAAACAAAGTCCAAAGTTGATATATCAACATGAACCTTTCCAATGTAAACACACTTAAAAGCATAAACTGGACTCTTTAGGGGGCTCCATTTCACCCCGCTGCTACCTTGCCATCATTATTTTTATCAAAGCACCACTTTGAGACCTACAATTAAGATGTTAAAGAAAGCTGTTACAGTAATGAAGGACAACAAATTCCAGGTTAAAAGCAGAAACACAGAGACACGTACCGAGCCAGAGAAAATGCATCTTCAGAAAACAAGACAGCCTGCCTTCCTCCTGTAACCAGAGCCTGTGACCTTAAGGGTCATGAGAATAAAGTGCAGGTATTAATCTTCACACTGGTTGCACCTGAACAACATTACAAATGGCTTTCTGAAAAATTAAGAAGCCAACAGGCACTAGCTGTATAACATTTTTATTTACTATATTGACATTTTATGCACAAATATTTTATCAGAGTAAAAATAGAAAATAATTGTTTCAGGTAAAATTACCAAAAAAATGCAAACCACAAAAGAAATACATAATTATTAGCAGAGTATAAGTGTCTTTATTTAAAGAGTAAAAAGTATGCAAAAAACCTTCCATTTTACAAAAAATTGGGAATATTCTTTCTATGTTTTCCTCCTGGCAGCAACAGAACAACCTCTGACAATATATCCTACATCTTTTATTTTATTGAAGACATCAAGTTAGTCACAGATTTCCCCCTCCACTACAGAAAATGTGATGGTGATTTTATGCTCCTTGAAAGATTCCTTCTTTACTAATTAGAACACGGTGGAAAAGCAGATGATTCCACAACAAAGAACCCAAAGGACTATCAGACCTACTGAAAAGCTGCAAAATAATTATCAGGAATTATTTACAAATAAAGTGTGATATCAGAAGCTTCCCCTAGAGGGCTTACGTAACAAAAACATTCAAGGGGATGAAGTACTGATATTACATTTCAATTTTGCTGTTAGTTTATCCTCCCACAGTCCAGTTTGACCTAGAAAGCTGGTATTTTAAGATTCTCTTCTTTTTGTACTGTATTTTAACTAAAAAGACCCCTCATGAACTCTGCTAAATATAATTAGTGACTCATATCGGACTTCTGTTTAGTAATGGAGCAGTGGTATATACATAGCTGCTGCCACCCAACTATCAGCTTCATCTTATTCTTAACAAGCAAATCTGCATCTATTTGCATACATCACCCTAAACACTTGCCAGCTGGTGGAATCAGACGACTGTAATAGTAATAAATGGATTGAAGGTTGACCTCTTGTGACAGATGCATTTCCATATCCTGCTAAGGGCTTGAGATTTTCTTTTAAACACAAAATAAACCCAGCATGCTCAGTAGATGGAGTGCTTTAGGAGCTCAAGAGCTGAAACAGCGTTAAGTTACAGAAAGAACCTGGCAAAAATCCCCAAAATAATAATCATGGTGATGCTGAAAAAAGTAGGCTATAACTAACTGTGTGCAAGATTTCTAGTTAAGCAAAAGCAACCTGCAGACTAAACATTCACCTATAAACAAAAAGCTCTGTCCTCAATGCACCTTTAAAATAAACACGAGTTTTCTGTGTTCTTTGCCTTCTGCCTGCAAGTGTGACCATTCCTTCTCAGACCCAGAGCAACAGCCTAATGCTCTCCCTGTTCAACAGAAACACCTTGTATGTTTGGGTCCTCACTGTACAAGCACTTTCGATTTAAGAGTAGCTGGATCCCTCACAGAAGTAAAGGTTTTCCCTTATGCATTTCCATTTCAACTGTTCAGTGTTACCAGAGAGGGTTTTCTCCTATATAACGTTGGAAAATACGCATGGTGACATAATATTTATACTGTTTAATAACAATGTAGTGGCATTTCCACCATTTTCAGCCATTAAAAGTCTAGTAGGCATTGGTACAGAAGCTCAAAAGTTGCAGCCCACATTCTACTGCATGTATAGGTTTGCATGAAGTACTGCCCGTATCTCAGGTTTCAGGATACACTCCAATTACTCCTATTCATCACCCAGACTCCAATTTGCACCCAGCTCTGGAGCATGCATTTGGTTTATGAAGCTTCAAAAACATCGCTTAAAGTTCAGCAAGAAATTAAGTTTAAATAAAAAATACATCTTTGTATTTTACTATATGTCAGACTGTACAATAATTTGGAAATCAAATTTCAGTTCTCTGTAAAACTATTTTCAACTTGCATTTTGTTTCTAATCAGGGACTACTGACTGTGATTAACTTAAGTCTTCAGTTCCTAAGGTTGACTACCGTGCAGATATAAGCACCTTGCAGAAGAGCAATAAAACCCCCTACCAAAACAAACTATTCTTTGGGCAAGGGCTATTTTTTCAAGTTCTCAAATCACCCGATGGGGGCTGCTAGCGGGGGAAGAAGTTTATCTTTGTTTTTTGCTAAATGGCTAGCGTTAACGACGTCTTTCAAAACAGGTAAGTACTCGCCCTCATATATGCATATTATCTACATATTACAATGAAATACTCATAATTGGCTTTTCACCTAAGCCAGATCTAAACCTGGATCTCCTCCTTCAGCACTGATCTTTAGTTCGGTCTAGTCTTAGTTTCCTTGGCTTATAAACACAGAAGCTATTTTCAGAACCCGATGCTTCGTAACGCTTAATGCGTCTTTCGGTTCTGCTTGATTAAACGAGAATAATAAGCATGTTTAACTTTGAAAGCATCAAATGCCATTTGGTAGTTCAGCAGAGAACAAAAGACTGGAAAGGACTGAGTTCAGTCAGCTGACCGGCCTGCTAGCTGTAGGTACTTCATTTTTTGTTAAAAGCACTGCAAAAATTATTGTGTACTGCTGCAGACACAGAGCGTTGACCAGTCGAACCTGTCTCACCAATTTCAGATTGCTTACCATAGAGGCCCTGACTCAAAGCTGCACAAGTTGTGGTGATCCCTTAACTTACACTGAAATACACGCTGTTAAAAGATCCAAATTTATGCCAGTCCCAGTTCTCGGTAGAAAATCATGCACTATACTGTACTGTCAAGAAAGAGAAGTTGTTTCCAATTCTGACAAAGGTAAGAGCAGCAACTGCTCTGGTTATGCAGCAAAGGCCTCAGGCTCCCGCTTACAGGTCCTAGTGCTTAATTATCCTTCTCTGTTTGCAGCGATGCTGTAGCCAGTGCCACCGCAGTAACCGGCTGCGCGATGCCGTGGAGCTGCATCTTGGCCAGTTTCTTCTGCTCACACTCTGTGACCAACCGATTCAACTCCGCCGCGCTGTAGCCAATGAGAGTTTTCAAGTCGCAGACAAATTTGTAGACAAACCTCTTGCCTTGCACCTTGCAGATCATGTCTCCATCATAGTAGTATCTGTAAAAAGAAGAAGAAAAAAACAGCAAACTTTCAGTATCACTAACTTCCATACGCATCAGTCATTTACTTAAGGCCACTCAGGGGCCAAAACATGAATCTTTTATCATCGTGATTCTCATCTGATTTCACTGAGGGAAGACGGTTCAAAGTTGTTCCTGTATCTTGCTACATTAAGGAGAAACAAAACACAGTAGTTACTTTACAAACCATAGAAAACACCAGGTAAGACATGAAGGTCTCTGAGCAGTTTAAAAACAGCTGAGGGGTGCTTTATCTTGTCTCAGATTTGCTTTCTGTACTCTTGTGCTCATATGCTGGCAAAACTACACCCTTTGCCTTTATTTACAACTGAAACTGACTTCTATAACTACAAAAACTTTTTACATGCTGTCACAGAAGAGTTATCAGACCGAGCACAAATGCAGTAAAGGTATCATAAAGTCTGTGTGAGCCACTGTACTCCAGAGACATTATAAATCTTCAGGTAAGACCAACAGAACAGAAGTTAGAATCTATTTACAGTTCTGTTGCTGTTCTTGTCTCACTGCAGGCTTTTAACAGAATGCATGTGACATTTCTCATTAAAAAACCCAGGTGGTTGGGACATAACTTGGACCTAACTAGTTTATAACAGATTTGAAAGAAGAGAACCAAACAAAAACACCTCCACAAAATCCAAAACAAAACCAACCAAGAAAATACCCCAAAACTCACCAACCAAAAAAACCCTAAAACACACAAATCACCCCCTCCAATTTAATTCCTCAAAATCATCAACCAAATCACACAAACTACCCAGATTTCTTGACTGCCTAAAGCTCAGTCCCCTGAGTGACATGCCTGTAAATCAAAGAATATTCTCATTCACCAGCAAAATTAAGTCAATTAAAAGACTAACTTTTGTCTTCTAGGTCTAATGGAAAGCTGTGAAGGAAATCAATTATTTTTCCTCATGTCTCACTTCCTTACTGGATAATTAAACAGATGTTGATTTTAGAAAATTTACCAACATGTGTGTAAAAAAAAAAAAAAAAAGTTGTTCTTTCTTTTTTCATCCTGCCCTAGTTTCTATGCAGCTTGGTTTTCCCACACCTGGGCAGAAGATCTAGCACATTTCCCAATAATAACAACATCATTTTCTGCATTAATTGACAATTGAAACAGTAATTTCAGTACATTAGTAAACAAAACATATTACCATTTTGGCTTTATTAAAACTTTAGTTTGACAACAGTGCTTATCATGGGAGTAGCAAGAGGCATCAAATATCCCTTCAGACATTCAAGTGTTAGAAAACATGTCAATATTGATGCAGCTGCCAAAATGGTAACACTGAGAAATGTGATTTCTGTAATTCTGCAACTAAAATATAAATGCAAAACTTCTCTATTAGTGATTTATGCAAATTACTGTGCAGACATCTGTTTAATATCCCACTGATAAGAACATTATTCTACAGTTCTTCAGCTGGCTTTGAGATCTTCTGCGGAGCTACCCAAAAACATTAGCGTCATTTACATAATTTTTATGTTCCCAGAAAGTTTTCACATATACCCGGCAGTACACAAACGCACAGATTCACAAAACCAGGTATTGCAACAAAACAGCCTGGGGAGCACCCTGCTTTGGGCAGGAGGTTGGACCAGAGACCTCCTGAGGCCCTTCTCACCCAAGGGATTCTATGATCCTATGAAAAAAGTAATATTCTAATTTAATAGATATAAATAATGCAAGAGTAGCCATACAAGACCAGGCTGAAGATCTACCTAGAACAGGGTATAGACTCCAACAGACCAAATGGGGATGCTTAAGGAAAAGCATGAGAATAGAGTAAGTGTATAATGACACTCTTCCTTGCTTTCAGTGATCTGAGGCTCAGCAACATCTAGAAGTTGCATCTTCCCATTCGTATTATCCTTCAAAATATTTCTTTTTTCATTAATTTGTCCACTTTCTTCTGAACTTATAAAGTAATTCTGGCATCCACAATACTGTGCCTGAAGAAGTTAGGCATTAATTAAAATTAAAGGGCATAGTTAAACTGCGTATCTTGTGCCTGCCAGTATCTTCTGACGCCTTTGGTTCATGTAAATGAGACACTGAGCAGTCGTTCTCCACTGACTCTGCCAGTCACGGGCTTCTAGATTTCGCTCTCCCCCAGTGAAAGTACTCATTCAGCACTATGAATATTGATGTTATTTAAATCCTCCCCAAAAGACTAAAGAAAGCCAGAATACAATAAGTTTACCATACAGGTATTTTTCAGTAGAAGCTGATTTTTAATTTTTTTTAAATAATGCTAGATGATTTCACATCCTTTTAGAAAGAGAGCGTATTCAAAAGTAGAAATGCTTAAAAGTAAACCTTAGATCTCAGACTTCAACTACATGCCACTTCAGCAACATAATTCTTAAAACTGCTTAAATAATTTGCAGGATTAAGCAATAAGTAACTTTCCTGAAAACTAATCAAGATAAATAGATTATCAAGATAACAGATAAATACATAATCAAGATAAATAGACACCAGAATAAGAAACCAGAAGTTCAATCCTAATGATTTCAGGGAACTTCAACAAATTGTCAAATGATTCCAGAGGCCAAAGCAGCCAGGTAAAAAAAAGGTCTAAAATTCACCTATTTGCCTTTTTCCCCGTCCCCAAGCACATCACCTACAGTGGTTCAATAACAAAAGTCCTTTTTACCAATGGGATTTTTGTACCAAGTACAAAATCATAATGGAATGAAGACAGCCTGAGACAATTGCATTTCTTCAGATAAGTGTTCACTGTATTAGAATCATAACTGTTAAAACTTACCTGACAACTTCATTCTTTCGTTTAACACCCCACCATAAGGATAATGAAATGGATCAATGAATATCTGGACTTACGAGATGTTATGTTACACACAGAAATGTTATTATGTAATGACAGGAAAGTGTTGTTTTATACCATAACAAGTGCAAGAGGACCAGGGACAAGCCAATGGTAAAATATAAAAATAAGTCAATAAATCAGATTATTCACGTATTTCTGTATTTTTCCCCAATAAGGAATAGTTTGGCACATCACTGAAGGTATAAATGCTGAAAATAAATAAAAAAGAAATGTATTTCCAATAGTGAGCTACCCAAATCAACTATCATGTCAGCGTTCAATAATCTTGAAAGAAGAAAATATATTTTCAAATGTTCAAGAAGCTCTTGTATCAGCTTCTTTAAAAAAACAACAAACAAATAAAACCCAAACAAATACCTTGCCCCTGAGACTCGTACAATCTGATGGGAAGGAGTAGCTTAAGAAAATCAGTTTATCCCTTTACTAAAAAAGCTGCAAGCCTTGCATTATCACAGTTAAAAAACAAAGCAGCCAAGTGGCAGCAAACCACTTCATATCTGATCAGTTCCTAAAGTTTCTTACCTCAAAGCCCGACTAAGCTTCTCATAATTCATTGTAGGTTTGTTTTTGCGCTGTCCCCATTTTTGTGCAACCAGTTCAGGCTGATTCAGTTTAAACTCTCCTTCATCACCAACCCAAGAAATGCAGTCCCGAGCATCTTTGTCAGTGAGAAGTTCTAATAAAAACTGCCACAGCTGGATCTGGCCATTGTTTCCTGTTGAAATTGGGACAACAATATCCATTTCAATTAGTCCTTCTTATGTTCCCCTCATACCTAAAAATTTTCAACCAACACACTGAAGCAGACCAACACAGAATATATATGAGAAGGGAAACTTGCACATAATTTGTTCTAACTGTCCTTTTGTAAATATTTTCCTGCGGAGTCATGGGTATTAATTTATATATAAAATAAGGAAACTGATGAATACAGGGGGGAAGAAAAAAAGAAACCACACCAAAACCAACCAAGATTTCTCATAAATCTGCCCCAAGAACTTAAGGAATAAAAAAATTATGTAACAGTAAACATAGTCATTTAGACATGTATCTATCCCTAAAATAGAACAGATTTAGCAAGAGCTGCTTATTCCTCTTCAGGCATATACCCATATATGGATATATGTAATAAAAGTTGTTTTTTAAAAAATAAGTGTCTCCAATTTTCAAGAATAATATTAGAAATAAAAAAAAGTGGGGTTTTCAGCTCAAGTCAGTATACATCTTTCATGTCCAATCATTAAGATTTCTTTTTAAATCAAGTATCTGTCTAAAGGGAGAAACAGTGTGTTCTCCCAGGATGCCAGCTGATAAAATCTTGACCTAATAATCCTGAATGATACCATAATAGACTTTCACGGAGTTTAAAACAAATAAAAAATTCAAGGGAAAGGACAGGAAAGGTTTTAACAGAAAAATTCCCAGCAGTGGAGAGAACCAAAGCAAAAGTGACAGCAAGAAAAAAAATAAGATAAAGAAATTAAGGTGGGTCATTAATAATTAAAGCGTATGAACAAATAACAGTAATTTCAAAAATAAACTGCAGATTTAGAGCGCTGTTTTCCAGAAGGTGCATTCATTTAATAAAATAGGAATCTGAAACTTGCCAAATTCTGAAGTCACCAAATTGGACAGGGAAACAAGTAGAGCAAGAATAGCTAGACTAGGATTCTACAACATACAGTTTATTTTCTCCCCTTTCTGCAAACTGAAAGGATTTAAAAGCCTGAATAAATGCTACGGAGTGATTTGAGAGGACAAGCTCCCAAGTGACAGGAAGAGAAACAATTTTATGCATCTCATTTACTGCAGGACTCAAAAGCTCCGGGACCACACTAATGTAGTGCCTGCAAGAGCTAACAAACCCGCCAGGTCTGCATGTGCTTGGGCTGTGTTTTGTGGCCATGTGGTATGAAGGGAACTGTGGCTTTCTACAAACCTCATATACAGAGTGCAAAGATGTGTCCTACAAAACTGTGATTCAAACTAATGAATGCTTACTGCATTTGCATTTAAAAATAATGGAGACAATACCTGTCCTGTTCCCCGGGGAACTTCGATCTTCCCCAGAGATCCTTGGAGCTCTCTGTACTTTAGCTGCCTTTGCACTGCTGTTTATTACTTTAATAGTGGTTGGGGTAGCAGGCTGTACAGATGCTGGAATAATCTGCACAGCTGTAAAGCAGAGAACATTGCAGAACATCAATTATAAATTGCCAGCACAGAAATAGGCATGTATTATTTATTACCTGTATTATCATAACCTCTAGAAGCTAGTTTTTCCTTTGCTAAAAAGACACTATATAAAACACAAAGCTAAGAATAATTTAAAGACTCTTTACCACTTACAGTGGAAACTGTTGTTTTAGACTCATAGCAGAGATGTCACATTACAGATCAAGCACCAGTTTTAGCTTACTATCATGTGTATTCCATGTTTCCATAACACCCCCTCCCATGCCTTTGTTTTAATCCTTCTGCTGTTCCCATATGTTCTACCCTAATGCACTTTTCTCCCTGTACAACCCTCCACACCTGCTATTCAAACAGCAATGAAATACTCTTTTATTACAATGGTATAAGAGGATGCAAACACCCCACTCTACTGGCTTTAGCTAAACACAAACTCAAGATATAATACACAGTCTGTGTAATATATAAGCTGCTTACAAGTCTTCTGAAAATTGATTTATTTTAATAATTGATGACACTGCTTCAGCTGTAAGAATAAGTTTCAAGTAACTGGAAAGCTACTTTAAAGTATTTTTTCTAGTATTGGTTCCTAAATAAGTCTCCTCTTCCACACTCCCTTGCAATTTTTGGAAATAGAATCACAGAACGGTTAGAGTTGCAAGCAACTTTAAAGATCATTTAAAACTCCAACTCCTCTGCCATGGAGGGTGGTAGTGTTCTTCTGAAATTGTAACATTTCAATATATCCATTCATTAACGCAATATATAAAATAAAAACTAGAACAGCTCAAGACTTCAAATATGTATCTTAGCTTATTTCAAGACAGCAGAAAACCCACCACCCAAAATCAAAGTTAAAAACTTTCATAGTTAGGTCACCCACCACCCCTCAGCCAGTAACCAAATATTGAGAACAACAACATTTTGCTTTAAAGTTTAAAATATGCCCTCCTCCCCTCACACCAAGGAAAGCTAATTTTGACTGATTTTCTGATGTTGTACTATTACAGTGCTGAACCTGCAAACAACTAATTGTGTGAATTAACTTCTGGCAGAAGTACTTACGCTGATCAATAGTAACAGTTGCTATTTCTCCAGCGTGTTCCTGGCTAGCCAACACATCTGCAAATTTGAAAAAAAATACTAAATTTTTATTTATCCCACAAATATCAAGTCACTTCAAGTCTGTCATTCAATTTTCAGAAATAAGGACCTACATGGGGAATTTCAAGGTATATTGTGCATTCTCTATCCCCTAAAAAAACGTTTAGCTATATCATGTAAAAGAAGATGGAAATAGTTTTTAGTCTGCCAAGTTATATCCAAGCATGGTAAATTTGAAATGTACTTATAAATCATTGCAGTATGCACATACAATGAATCACTTATCCATTATGTTGTGCATAATCTAAGGATTTTGTTGCTTATACTTAATGATCTTCACTTCTATACGATAGAGACTTACATTAAATAACTTACAATCAATATTTAATTACAAAACTGTCAAATTCAGGAGATTCGCAAACTAAAAATCTTTATTAAAACAAAGGAGGAATCATCAGTCACTACCTCCTCCCTATTACTTAAGAAGTTTGATGAAAGACAGACAAACAGTGTTTAGTATGCAGACATGTTTCATGACAGCAGACATTCTTACTAATACCTCCTGTTATCTTGTATTGATGCCCTCATTTTCACTGCCAATATTAAACAGAGGAAAAACAACTGTTCACAGTTGAGTTAGTCTTTAAAGAAAGAAGGAAAAAAGAAAAAAAAAAGAAAAAAGAGAAGAGGAAGGAGGGGGAGTAAGTAAAATCAGTTACAGAAAAATCTCCCATACACTTTCGTAGAAGCTCCAAATGGCTCCAGAGGATTTCTCCCCGCGGGACACGCTGGAAAAAGTCTTCTTGACTGAGGCTGCAAAGCTCCCGCCCAGGAATACTGAGCGCACTGAGGTCGATGTCAGTCATGCTGAACTCCTTCATCACCCACACCACCCAGTGAAGCACCTGATCTGTCGACCACTGTACTGGGTCTGGGAAAAGAGAGATGAAAACGCAAACCACCTCATCATATACTGGAAGGTTCCTGCTCGATTATATAATAACTTCCATAAAAGTAAGTATGTAACATCAAGAAACATGGTTACCATGACCAAATTTGACCAGATAGAAAGTTGACTCCTCTTAAAATGCTGATAGAATGGCATGGCTTGGTGAGGAGATGGAAATGGCAAATGTTGTTTTTCCTTTTGCAAAAGCTTTTAACCAGAACTATGCCTGACATTTCTCAGACACAGAAAAGAATTGTTTTTCTTTTTCCATAGGTCTTTAGTCGCAACATTCAGATTTCAATCACCTCTTTCTACCATGCTGAAGCCAAGTAAGGCTTTCCATGCAAAATCTGATTTTACACCATAGTCAGCATCCCACGACCTATGAACAATTTGTTTCAGTCTCTTTAGAGGTAACTACCACCAAGTACTCAGTCAAATTGAGACACCCATGAAAAAAAGCTTTATCACTAACATACACATTTTTAAGATAGGGAGGAAAAAGAAAACTGCTTTCTAAAAACTGAAATGATAAAAAAAAGTTCTGGAGCAAACTCCACTACTTTATTAAACTATTAAAAGCATTGATTCTACTTCTCTTTAGCTGTTTCTTATGCAGAGGTATTTGTATTGTACTTACCCATGTCATAAGAAGCCTTCTCTGAGATATCAGAGCACTTCAATTATATAACCAAAATTAATTATAATTTATGAAAAAAAGCCAACCCCCAAAATGAAGAAAATAACCGCCCTCCACCTCAACACACACATTTGTGTGTTATTACCATAGGGTATGCCAAGGCGCTCCTGCTCCTTTCGGTAGCCTTCCAGTGCTGCAGCCCATCGTGTCACTTGTTCAGAGGTCTCATCTGAAATTGTTGTAATGTGCTTTGTTCCATCCAAGGTTATCACTTGAGCTTCCTCAACAAGGTGAGCTTCAGCCTCTGCGTGATGAGCATCTGGATCAATCACTACCTCCACAGTCTCCACAGGCTTCACGATTTCAAGGATGTTTAACTTCGGTTCTATCCCTAGATATAGAAAGAACAAATACAGCACTTAAAGATACCAATGCAAACATGACAAATCCCATTGTTTTAAAGCTGGTTAGCAGGTGTTAGCAGACTTGGAAAAGAAGCAAGACACAAAAGCATCATCAAATTTCTGCAAGTGTCCTAATGACATATTATATTATACAGTATATACTTTACTAAGGTGAATACAAGACTGTCCCTCTTCCTTCCCCTGGTATTATAATTTCCTGTTCTATTTAGGTGATCCATTTCACAAATCTCAAACAGAACGTTCAGCATGTGGGCACGAAGAACAAGTATTTTGGTCTGTAAGAAATACACTGAACCACAGGAAAAAAGCAAACCCCAAAAACCCAAAATAAGCACTGGTTTACTCCAAATTCTCATCCAAAGAAAACAGACAATAGACAGTGATCCTAGCCTTTCATACCAATTTTCAATTTTTCTCACAGTCTAATTGTTCATCGACCACACAAGCACTCTTGTCTCATTAAGATGAAACCGTTACCTACCTGGATAAAAGTCTTTTGCTTCCCTAGATACTTGGCCTGGTATGAGTAATTATTTACCCTTAATGAGAGCCTCATACTGTAATTGTCACTATGTGACCCAGTCTTGTCTGGTTTGGGTTTTAGAAATTGGTATGAAGTTACTATAAAAGACATTTTGAATAGATCAGTCCATGATATGTGTTTTAATTACTATTACTTATAATCATAGTATACAATGAAAGAGACATTCTGAAGCTATGTACCCATTCAGTGATTCTATCAATTTTACAGTTAAAAATCGTAGGGGATTGGGTTTGCTCACAAGCTCTCCTACAGCAGTAATTTGTCTGTGTAACAGACAAACATAACTGCTTACCTTGCCTAGATATTACTTGCACACTGAGTTGCACTGTTCCATCTGTTTTCACTCCTTGATCAAAAAGGCTTCGATCTGGGTCCAGCTTGATAAAAGCAAAAAAAAAATTTTAAAACATGTATCACGTTTTCATCAGACAGTATCACACTTACAAGAAACTTTTGTTCTACTTTAAACTTCAGAAGCACTTAGCAAATTTTCTAAAAAAGTGTGCAAATATTTGCAGTACTATATAGATACAGTACATGACAGAAAGAACTTCACTGGAATTTGAAACTCACCAATCTGTTCTGTTTGAACTAGTTTCACTTACAAAAATATCTTTTAACCTGAAAATGCAATGCAATACCTGGAGGTACCTTCACTTTCTGAAAAGTGTCTACAGTTCCTTTTCTCAGTTTTTAACACACAGAAAAATCTTGTTTTTAAAGCAACATTATCCCTGTTGTTTCTGGAAAAGCCACAGATGTTCAATGACGACTACAAGCAAATCATCCAGCTAAACACAACATGAAACAGTTATACTGCCTAACATGTGGCAATGCTTGTAGAAATAGCATAGAGGGGAAGCTTCCCTGAGTAATGTTTTGCTATCTATGCACCTGAATAGTATAAAAACCTTCAGGCTTTATTCAGATTGGCTTACAGAAGTTCAGGCAGCAACAAATACTGTGGGCGACCTCAAGAGAAGACAGAGTTGTTGTTGCCCTGATTCTTCTTTCACTTGCAAGATGGCTTTTGGGTTGTTTTTTTTGCTTTCTTACCCTCATCCCAGGAAGCCCAAAAGTATTTTGTGTACATATTAAATGGTCTGGTGATAATGAACCTGACATAAAATTAGACTTGTAATTACAATTGATATACAAAAGGAAGCATGATTTCACAAACAATGAAAGAAAAGAACACAGTATATAAAACGGTTCTCCATTAAGAGGTTAAATCTTTCGTAACACTTCAATTTACCTGAATATCTTGCAGGCATATTTCATGTGCATCCAAGGAACACTGCAGTCTGGGTTCCAGCAACTTCTTAAGATTTCCAATTGGTTCATTGATGTCAATAGCTTGACTCACAAATTCTGCTGTGGTATAGGTTTGCTCAACAATGCTTAAATACCAAATACAACAAATCATTACCTATATGTTAGTACAGCTTCTGCAATACAGCAGGTACAGGAAAGCTTAAAAAAAAAAAGTTAGAAGTAAGCTACATAAAAGGTAACACTGACTAAAATCTAAACACCGTGCAGAGAAACTCTTAGCTTGAGCAGAGAGTGAATTTGATCCTATTGAGTCTACAGTTGTGCAATTCTTATTTTACTCTGTCACAGTTAAAAAGCTAGGTTAAACACCAAAATCATTTTCAGACCACTGTTTTCAAGAGATTAAGTCACGATTGGCATGTTATACATTATTAACTTGCATGCAGAGTAGACTAATTCTATTTGCCTTGCCTAGATGTATTTAAAAGAGAAGAATATATTTAGAAGGTATTTATGTATATAGCATATGTATACATACATATGTATTTTTTGTATGTATTTAAAAGATAAAAACAAACACAAAAATTTAGCAGGTAGGGAACACACAAGGAAAAAATATTGACTCTCATGCAGAGTAATTGTCCATGTCTTTTAACCAGCCAGCATAAGGGTAAGCTTAACGCATACCGGAGCCAGAAGGAACTACAGCAATATAGAGCCCTGAAGGAAACATCAGTCATGTGTCACCACTGCCCTGCACTAAAATGATGACATTATTGGCGTAGGCTTTCAGAAGCATCAATGTTACGGGACTCGCATCTTAACAATGACCGTAGTCAGTTGGTCTCTCTACATTTACACAGGATGAAGTCAGAAAGTACACAGACATAGTCAGCTTGTAAAGTAGTGAAAATATACCAGGAACTCAGAATAAGAAGAAACTAATATGCAGTTTTGAATCAGTTCTCCAAAACAGGTTCTTAAGGATCAGGTCACCTATCAGCCTCGGTTATTTCTATCCAACACATTAACTGCCTCTTTGTGCTTTAAAAAACAATTGTAAAAATTAGGAGTGAAACATTACGAACAAAATAAACCAGACTGAGGTAATTAACTCAAAGGATGTCTACAGTTTCAATGATACTAGTAATAATTTCTGACCTGTTAAAAACAATTGATCTTGTACAACAGTAAAGCAATGGTCTGGAGAAACTGCAAGGTTAATCTCAATTACAGAAGGATGTGCTTAAGCTGAAAGGTTTGGAGCATGTTCATATGTACGTGAAAGTAGGGGAAGAGAACTACTAAGACTGTAGCTAGAGATAAATGAAGTGGTTTGGGATTGAAGCAATTAAGATTGAAAAATACAATAGTACTATACTAGTTTCCTATAGCGGCTATAGTTCTACTTCAAGAAAACCACCATTTAATTAGATACGAAGCAGGAAAACTGGAGAGAGCACAAGCAAAACGAAGAACTTCATATCCAGCAAGAAAGTTGAAAAACTGTGGAAACAGTCAACAGCAGGATTACAGAGCTCATGCTGAGCCAGTTACTTCTGCCAGTTCAAAGTTAGCTCTTTCGTCTAGCTAGAAAACAACTGTACTTATTTCATCTCTGAAAACCATCTCACAAACACCTCTGAAGCATTACACAGTACCCAATAATAAATCTGAATAACGAAACTCAGTGTACGCAGTCACAAGTCTGAAACCAATTACAGAAAACAAATCAATAAATTAAAGCCTAAGGACCCCCAAAGGCAAAGACAGTACGTACCTTTCTTCAGTGCATTCCTGTTTCTCAGTTCCATCAATTTCTATTTCTATCAGCTCCTCTGCCTCTCTCTTAGTCATGGCTACAATTTCTTAAGAACAGAGCTATGAATAGAAAAGACATTTTTTCGGTAAGTCACAGACAAACAAAGCTAGATGATGGCTTGACGCCTTTTAAACCAAATACCAGGATAGCTTTTTAAAGACAAGAATTCACCTAAAAATAGATCCAAAAGCTAAGACAGATTTCACAAAATAGACAACAGTACCTGTTCCTTAAACACTGCAGGGGCAAATCCAGGACTATAAATGGACATTAGCACAGACCCCAAAGCCTGATTTTCTTGGAGGCATCCAAATTTACTGCATTTTTTTGTTATGGGCCAGCTACAGCTTTTAGTGGCTTGTTGCAAAGAACTTCTGAAAAGTCTTTGAAAGTTATGCATATTTTTCCATCTAGATTCAGCTACATACTACCCTCCTAGCAAGGCTGAAAGATGCTGCTTATAGATTTCAAAAGCTTTTTACATAAAATGCTGCAACAGGGAGCTAGACAGAAGATTCATTATTTCCTCACAGGTAAATAAACTCAACCATAAAATCTTAATATATTGACTTTCCCACCCTCCACCCATCTCTCTCATGGGCAACCACTTGATGATAGGTACGTAGTGCATGGATCATGCTAAGTCCTAAATTAATTCAGTAAGTTAACAATTAAAAGAAAAACTATTCTGTGGCAATATTCTCATTGACAGTGTGGACCTCATGTCCAGTAGAACAATGGGGTCTACTGGAACATAAGGGGGAAAGAAAGAATTACCACACTGCGGTCTGTAAAGACAGTTTGTATAATACCATCATGTTTCGCTGACCATACCAGATATCGTAAGTACGAACTATATGATAGAGAATTGGGCCAAATTAACAGTTTACAATAAATAACACCATTAACTTATAGGAAAAGAAGTAGGAAGTAGGAGTACAGGGGAGAAAATCACATTAGGAAAGGCAAAACAAGCTGCTACTTGAACATCTGTAACAGAACAGATTAGCAAGGCTTCTATCCTGGAATCATTCCTTCCCAGGAAATAGTCTATCCCGGAATCATTCCTTCCCAGGAAATAGTCTATCCCAAACCCAACTGTTAAATGAATTTCTTAAGGACAGGGAATTTATTAAACTTTAAAACTTCTCAAATGGAATTGTTACTAAGTTGTACAATTTTTACAGAAAAGGTTAAAAGAAATTCAAACTGCTTGTCTTACATCCTTCAAAAACTATTTTGTAAAATAATTTTATAAGAAATCAAGTGCTGCATCTGATGCCAATCTGTAAGAATCTACCAGGGTTAGACAGGAAGTAAACAGCACCTCACATCTCACCACTAGAAGCAAAACCAGAATCAGTTCTGCTTACAGACCTGGCTCCACAAAAATCCCCTGCGTGCCAGAGCAGTGTCCGCTGAGCAGAGTCCTGGGAGTCCAGCTTCTGTACCACTTAATATTGTATATCATCTTCGCAATAAATGGGGAAGAACAAAACACTACTTCTGAAGAATACACACAAGCTCAATTAAATATCGGAAAAAACTGACACCTGATCTGGTTGACTGTTAAAAAGATTTTTCAAAATTCAGGTTCAAACAAAGTTTCTTACTGAAAAATCCCAAAGCAGGTAACTGGTACCCTAAAAAAGCAGGGGAAATCTTTCCTGTATTAGCAATCAGACTTAAGATCCCAAACCAACAAGAATAAAATAACATTTTTCGGGGAGGAAGGGAGTTTACCAGTAAGGCCACAAAAGGGGTTATAGGCTAGGATTTCTGTTCCTTGATGCATTTGTAAGTCATTTATGGAGAAAACTCTGCAGACATGCTGAAATAACTCCTCATCTTGCAGGACTTCTGGTAGAAAATATTCAATATTAGTAAATGCAAAGCAATGCACAGTGTATAAATATTACACCAGTATAGTAACGGTATGGAATTAGGTAAGACGTTGTGAAGTCCCTATGGATTGGACTCCAAATTGGCAGCTGGATGAGTAACCGCTCACTCACTCTTTAAAGGTGGTTTCTGGTTGTATCTCACAGGCTCTGCTACATTTCTGATTACCCGGCGGAGGTAGGAGAAGGGAGCACTGGTACAGACAGCAGGCACAGAAAGAGGAAGAAAGATGGTTCCATTAAACACAGATGCAAGCAAGGGAGATGATGGGTGGAAAGAGGAATAATAATGTTATGGAAACATGTGAAGCCACTAGTAGTTCAGAGAAACCTAATGGGGAAAATTATTTTGGCTTTCTTACACTAAATAGACTCCTGACAATATAAACATTTTACACAAAGTCTAGAGATATTTCTTGCTACAGGATGAAGCAGAGATAGAAAATGTACATAGGTTCAGACAGGACTAAGCTTCCTGAGCCTTCCCTGAAGTCTACCGAGAATTGTGAGAACTCAGCGTGGTTTGCAAGGAGGGTCAAGGTGGTAGGAAAAACACAGCAGCAGCATTTGTTTGGAGGAACACAGAGAAATATGTTTGATTTGGAAGTTACAGCCTCCTGATCTCTGTTTGTTTTTATTTTTCCTTCAATGTAAAAAGCCCTGAGACTTACTTGTTACCTGTGAAAGAATCTGACCACATTGCCCAACACAGACCTCGTGTAACCTAAGAGAAGGCACCTGTTAACAAAGCTTTTTTTTCCCCTGCGCAACAGCGCTAACTCCAGTGTCTTTTACAGGGTGGTGTCTGCAGTCAGGGGAGAACCTCATTGTTCTGTTAAGACCTATATTTTTTTTTCCATGAAACACAAGGAATTAAGCAAGTATAAAGCCCGTCATGATACAGACACAAACTCTACTGGTAGAATTAACGTTCTTTACCCTAGAGAATTAACGTTCTTTACCCTACCAGGTATTTGTGAAATGGGGGCAACAACTGGAATCCCCGTGCATTACCAACTGATACAGAAGCCAAATCACGGAAGCATTTGTGCTCCTGAGAAGCTCCAGTGTTCATGGACCATGTGGTATCATCCATCCGTGTTAGCGTTTAAATTGGTAAATACCAACACGAACTAGGTAACAAAGCAGACAAGTTGCAAAAGCTGATTCATAAAGGATAAAGGCTTCATATCAGCCAGTTAGGATTCAAGACAAAGACAGTGGAGCTCTAAGCGTGGTGGAGTCATGCCAGATTTCAAGCCTTTCCCTTCCGTATCAATAGTTACAAGGTAGGGGGAAAAAAATCCACCGAAGTGGGAGAAGTGGTTGTGCAGCACGTACCTAGCCAAACACCAGGAAGCAGCCAACCTAAGGCTCCACATCCCCTTGCACATTTTCACCAAACCCCAAGTTTTTTTAGGTTGTTTTTTTTTTTTTAAGAGCAGAGTAGTAAGTTTTTACGCTCGGAGGAAGCACTCGAGGCCTTCAGCGAGGGCTGCCGGATCCTCTCCCAGCCGCCACGGCGGGAGGCCTCCACCCTCCTCCCGCCTCGGGCCTACCAGCCCCGTCGCCTCCATCGCCCGCTCCGGGGACCTGCGCCCGGGGGCTCTGGAGAGGCGGTGGGCCCCAGCCAGCCCCTCCGGCCATGGGCCCTCCCGCCAGCGTCGCAGCCAGGCCGGGGAGGCCGCTCCTCCCCGCAGGCCCCGGTTCTCCCCCCCGCTTCCCCCCTCTCTTCC
>VXBW01007290.1:637412-647646 GCA_013400375.1 Thinocorus orbignyianus | reverse complement strand
TTTTTTTTTTTTTGACACAAGGAAGGAGTGATTCTACTTTACTTACTTGTAAAGTAGCCCTTTTTTTGGGCATAAAATACTCCAAGGCCACACAATGCCATTACCAGAGCCACAATTACTACTGCAGCGATGATACCACTTACATTAAGGTCATCTGTAATTATAAAACAGAAGTCCAATGTTACTAGTTGTAAAAATTTCCATAGGCTGGAATTTTTTTTCCACTAATTGCTACAGGCACCTTTTGCATTTATAGATGGTCTTTTGCCCAAGCTAGATCAGTTAATTAGTAGCAGGTAGGTGTAGATGAAGCAGCCTAAAAATCATTATTGTATCACAGCCACATTGGGGAGCTTGATACACTTGAACTGCTTAGTTTGGGTTAAAAGTAAGGAAAGAATAAGAGGAGTTCAAGGAACACGTACTCCTCATTGTGTCTATCCCAAATAAGTACTATTCAGGTCATAAATCTCTAGGAATAACTAACTCAATCTTTAAGAGTCTTAAAATGAGTGTTTTCATGCAGTTACTTTGCCTAAAATAACTAAAAGATCTGATGGCAATGTCAGGTCTCAGTCCTGAAGAATTCTTCAGGCAAGTTATTTAAAAATTAAATGCTTTTTAAAATTATTATTCTTAAACAGCAAGGCTTTTAAAATTCAACGCAATAAAAGGCCGACAAATATTTTAGCCCACATGTCAAAGGCTAAATTCTGCACTGTGCTACAGAAACATCTAGCCATTTTTATTTTGAAGGTGATGGCAGTTTCCTGATAAAACCATTAAGAGCTTCAGACAATCATCCATTTTAGGATAAACAATAACGTCAAGAAGCAGAAATATTTTCATTTTTTCTTTTTTTTAATGTAGCCAATTACTTAATGGGATCCTGACTGTAACTACACATCAATATACAGTTGGGATTTTTATGCCAAAACCTGTCAATTTTTGTGCATTGGATGACAGAAATTTAGTCCTTTGAGTATTTCCACAGCTGAGGGATTCTGCATTGGTAGCTCGTGGAACACTTGCTCACAATCAACCAGGAACACATTAAAAGCCCTGACACAGTGATTTTCAGCCAAGTTCTAAGAAAGCACCAGACAACTGCTTTATAGGATATTTAGACATGGAATTCTGTGCAGTATTAGGATCTTTTAGAAGTTTTGTTTCTTTACCATCTGCTTTCCTATCACATCTGCAAGAGCTAGTTTTATATTCTGTGAGAACGTTCATACATTTTGGTTTATTATAGACTGTCCCTCCAGCTTTTGCTAAATCCCGTATTAACTGATCAATGTTACACTTCACCTACACTACCCAACTAGAAAAGAAAGAGGTAGCGTGACTTTGTTTAATTTTTCAGATATACCGGCTTCTTCAGTGTTCCCCTAGTATAGGTGAGTCACAGTTAAATTTCTGATCTGTTACATTAAGTCCTCACATGAATGCAGCTCAAAAGGGGGGCTTTTCATGAAGAAAATAACCCAGTGGACTGACATGTTATGCTGTACTGCTTCCGCAAAAGCATTCTGAAATATTAAGGATGTCACATGGGTACTGCTGCTGTCTGAAGTTCAGTGTTTACCAACCTAACGGCTGGCTACTACCATAATTTTAGGGTACTATACTAGCTGCTTTTCTGTGAAATGCCATAAGACATGTTTGTGCTGTAAGAAAGGAATGCTTTAAGTGACCACAGCAACTACATAAAAGGAGCTATTATCACTATTCCTCCCCCCAAAATGCCACAGTAAAGTAAGAAGATATTGTTCAATCTGGTTTTAGCTTCTCAGTTGCATCAGGCAATAACATCATTTCTATTGCAAGACGGTTTTCCACCCTTATTTGCTTTGACACATACCAACTTGCATCCGCTTCACTGAGCATTTCTGAGATAATCCGATCCCATTGGAGGCTTCACAGTAATACTCTCCAGTGTCATTCTTTGTAACTGTGTTAAATAGCTGTTAAGACAGAGTCCAAAACCATTATCAGAACGGAAAAAAAATTCAGAATTTCCTGTGGGATAGAAAGTTTGACATGTTAAAAGGGTTTGGTTGGTTTTTCGAAAAAAAGAAATCCTGAAAGTGAGAAATTGACCTCACAATTCAGCTACCTAGTCATATCCCCTGGCCCTAAAATTCAGCTTCTGGACTAAGAAGGTCTTTTAAATGGACATTTTAATTAGATGGTATGCATCTACAAGGAGATTCTGTTTCAGTGGATCAGTACTTTCCAACAAAATGCATATTTTTTTAGAAATGCTCCAATTTCAGAATATTTTGTTCATTTCTCACACAAAAAAGTAAAATAATTCATTCAGTACAAAAATATTTCCCAGGGAGTTTATGGGCTCCCCCCAAGAAATGTCACTTCCTCATGCTAAACAGCTATTTATCAAACACTACTGCAGTAGAAATGAAAATAAGGAAGCAAGCGATGGACAGACTGACCTCATGTTCATTCCAGTGTTTCTCTGTATTTTTTTTTTTAATCATTAGACCTGTTAGCATTTTTCATTTTAATATCCCCCGTACTTTAAGATTTTTCAGAAGTGTTTGGTAATTTTGAGTAGTCCACCTAATTTCCACAGCGTGTTGAGAGATCCACAGCACCTCGGAATGCTTAGTCACATTTCAGTTTCCAGGTTTGATGATGCACAAGAGTAGAGTATCCCTGGGACAGCTCTTTACTTCTGAAAAATCTCAGTTGACAATGCATCACTACTGGTACATACATATTTTATTTTATATTTTAAAAAGAATCAGCTAATGGGGGAGGGATGAGAAAGAGATGGCCAGTTCTGAGGAAACACCCCCACCACCTCCCAAACAAACAAGCAACTAAACCAAAAAACACACTAAGGTCCCAACCCATTCCCACTGAAATCACAAATACAGAACTGGAACCTGTAAATGCCACTAGATTGCAGATATTCTGGATTACCCTTAACACTGCACCCGCACAGAAGTGTGTGAGGTTGCTATTTCAGATTTTAAGGTGCTATCAAGTCTGTTGACATACTGAGAGATCATTCTCACCTGGCACTGGTTAATTAAATGACAAGGTAAAATTTGTCATTTCTTTTCTAGATCCTGCTCATTTATTATTACTGCAGCCTCGCAACTCACCCAATTTGTCTGTATCTCTCAGCATCCATGGCTTGTCATTGGTCTGACGCAGAAATCACCCTCTATGTTTATTAGCACATATTTCAGCATGACATTGATATTTGACAAAGACCTTGTGCATTTTCGGACTGAGACCTCTGTGCATCATTGTACTAATGAATAAGTTTGGTCTTCCTGATAACCAGTTATGACTGAGTTGGTCATTACACTTACCAGAGTGCCAGACTTTTTATTCATGGTGTAAGTTATGTTTGCTGCTCTAGCGCTGCCTGTTCCTGTCTTCTCCAGTAAGGGAATGCCATTCTTGTACCATTGGTACTCAGAGGGAGGAGACCCCTCAGTCTCCTTACAGCTCAGTTCCACGACTGTTCCTGTCATTGCAGAGCTGGGTACCTCACACACCGGAGTAGTCGGAGCAACTGGAAAAATCAAATTGCACTTGTTATGCAGTCTTAGCAATATTGTCTATATGACAACAGTTTGACAGACACTGGTGAGGTGAGTTTAGAAACTACCACATCAATGAAATGAGGGGCTGGAGGAAGAGTACTGCTACTGAAGAGCACAATAAATTTTGCGAATTTCTAAAAAAGGAAGAAAGAGGCTTGCTCCCAGCCTCCCCCACCACTGTGGGAGTGTGGTGACACTGATGCTGTGTCATCCTGTCTCANCTTGCTCCCAGCCTCCCCCACCACATGCTGTGTCATCCTGTCTCCAATTTATATATTCTCATCCAGCCCCAGAGGTTTTTTTTCCACCTTGTTTCTTGTTTGGGGCCTCTTGCTCACAGGCAGAGGAGAGGTAAGGGAATCTGTAGTTCTGCAATTCCTGCTTTCCCTGCCCCAGTATTTAAAAAGAGGAATGAGAAAGAGGAAAAAGATTTCTATTGTATTAAAAGAAATCAACTTGTTTTGAAAAATGATTGTCAGAGAATTATCAAGACTGGCCATTAGCACAGTCATTGTGTGAATCCCAGGCTGAGGGTGAAAACCAATTGGTTACTAACTTTTAGTTTAAATTAAAAACAAACATTCCCAAACAGAGAAGTAGGAGAACTGATCATTCCTTCTGCCATGAGGACTAATGTCTCTTTTCTGATTTCTATTGTGATCACAAAATAAACTTAATTTTTTTCAGCAACTTGAAGCTATACAGAAGAAAACTAAGGGTGAAGAGGTATGCATGGAACACCAAAAGCACAAGTGACACCTTAACAAGTATTCACAAGAGGTTTGTGAGCAACACACACACTCTCTCCACTTTGGGCTCTCAGACTTCAATTTTAAAGTGATAAGGCACATTTAAAAGAAAGCTGTAGAGAAAGTGGACAACAGAAGGAATAAGTGGGGTTACTTCATTTTTGGAGCTAATCAGAAGTGCATGAATTTATAATCCTTTATGAAGAACTTTGAGACTTTATATATAATTTTAAAAGATCAATTATTTTTGTGTAGAAAAAACGATACAGAAACTACAAAAGCAACTACTTTATTTTCCCCTATACAGAGAAAAGAAGAAAACTACCAACCTCTACCACTCACCCACTGGGACAAATACCAGGAACAATGCAAGAGTGTGCTTATATTTACCTTTCCCTGCTTTCCCCGACTGAGAAAGAAAAACAAAAAACTCACATGGAACAACTACCCCCCCAAGACAACACCAACTCTCTTGTAAATAAAATGCACAGATTGCTAGCTCACTGGCTGGCATTGCGCAAGCACTGCAGCAGTTTCTCCTTCCAAAAACGGGAGGAGACTGTAGCATATTGGAAAGAACTGCTGCTTAGAAATATTTGATAAGTGTTGACAGATGCTGACTTTCCAGTGCCAAACACAATGATCATCTTATCAGTCACTGAGTGATTTCAGTTTTAGTAGAAATGGACATTTCACCATCACATAGATCAGTATACTTGCTAAGTTTTGAGAATAGAAACCCACAGTTACACCAACAAATCCCTAGTTCTCTTCCTTTCTAATGCATGTGAGTTCTGCAAAGCTCTTTTGTTGAGTATGTTGTGGAATGTGCATGCACACAGCACAAAGAAGACCCCAAAACCCAGCAGCTACACACCACATGGACAACCCTACCTTCAACACCCCTTGCCATCATTCAATGTCTTTATAGAAGCCCAAGTAACAAAGTTTGTACCCAATACTGTGAGAGTAATAGTAGCCTCTCCCAAACGTTGCCCCTCTTCACTCTTTGCACTGATTTCACAGCGGTAGGTTGCAGAATCCTTTCTGGTCACATTTCTAATACGAATTCCTGTATTCAGCATCTCTGCTCGGCCTCGAAGATCACCTTTAAGAGAGAACAGACAGAGGTTTCTGCTCTTTGCTTATAGTAAATGTCTATGTGTCATTGGGTTGTTCTGAAATCACATACAATTTATGAACTATTGTTCACTTGTTCAGTTTTAGTTACCTACCATCAAGGAGCAACATGTAATCCCCCACCCCACCCCCCCGAAAAAGAAGAAAATCAGTGAGAACCTTCCACAGCTTGTCCATAAAACCCCCCTCAGTTAAAAAACCCCCTACATTGGTCATGCATTTTCTAGTCGGAAAATGGAATGCTTTTTTTCTTGCAGATGTTTCAAGAAAACATGAATAGCAGTAGTCAGGTGACAAAAGAAACAAAGTTTTCCACTAGAAGAATGGCAATCACTAAATTACCTTACAAAAAAAATTGAGTGATACCACAGCAAAGTATTTGACATTTGAACTTGGCAAGAAAACCTCGGTGATTCAGTAAAGATATTGCCCTCAGACTTCTTACAATTAGGTGGAGTTTTTTCATTATACGGCTTGTTAAATTAAAGTTGAAATTAAAGTTACATGCACACACGAGACTGAGTTCCAGTGTTTCTCTAAATTAAATATATGCAGAAAAAGACCAAGACCAGCACATCTTGCAAGATCTACAAACTATCAAAATTGCTGTGCTTTTCTTTTACTTCTCAGCCTTTCTTTATTGTGTACAAGGTATCAGAGACCCATGTTTTCTTCACCGCACAATGCTGAGGTAAGACCTTTTGAGAATGTAAACAGAAATTACACTTCTGAAAAGAATACAAATAATTTAAAATATACAGCTGACTTTATATTTTATGTATATAAAATTGCTGCATTATTCATATCTAAGACTCCAGATCTACAGAACACTTCAGAAGCCTCTTTGTAGGTTAGGAGTACAGAGCTTGCAGTAGTTTTGGGGAGCTTAAATTCAAATGTAATTTCATTTTTGAAAAATGTCAAGCAACACACAGTGACATTTTTCTTAATCTTAAATTCTCTCATATTTAACTTCATTGAAAAGATAACTAAACATTGACATTTTTATTAAGAAATGTTTTTCTCCCCTCCAGGGAAGAATTTTTTTCCTCGAAAGGACAGCTGTTCAGTATAGAGAGTCAAGAGCATTCTCTTTCAGTCATTTTCCTAATGTTATTCCCTGAGAGTCAATATCTATGCTAGAGGACGATTTGTTAAACCAATAGTTTAAGTTTTTATAGTACTGTACCTGTAAATTCACCATTATAGTAGACAAATGAAACTTCTTGAGACTGGATTTTCTTCCATTCTATTCTTAAGCTCATTCCTTTTGAAAATTTGTGCTTGCAACTAAGAATAGCCTCTAGAGAAAAAACAAATACATGCAGAAGGAAAAATTAGAGACTTCAGTATTTGGTACACATTCAGGCTCCATAAAATTAATATTCCCCCTTCAAAGGAATTTGAGCAGTCAACTCAAGCAGTCTTCTCCAGACTTATACAAACACAATGGGGAAACAGAAACTAGTAATTTTCCCATACTTTAGTGGCCTTTAGATCAAGCTTCAGATGTTGGGGACCAGGTTTTCCCACATGGGATGGGCACAGATTCTCTATTACTACCCTCATTTTAGGTTTAAACATTATTATCAGTGTGCAGACCACCATTAAAAAGGACTCCGACACTGTTATCAGCAGTGTTTTGTCAATTACCATTCTGAATTCAGTCCCACTAGTTCAACTATTCACATGCATAACTTAACACAGATAGAAAGCATACAAGATGGTTAAATATTCTCCTAAACAACTTATGTATTTAGTTACAGTTTTACATTGGTTATTGTAAGGGCACATGGAAGGTAAGCATATGCTGCATTAAGGTTTCCTAGTCGAGGACTTTTTCAATGCAGAAGTGATAACAGGTAAAGGGTACAACAACAAACCAAAAGAGAGACACAAACATGACAGACAGGGAGCAGAGATGACAACAAACACCATCAGTCTTGAGGCAAACTGATGGTACTGTGGTGGGGACAACTGGAGTGAGTGAAGGTCTCTGTATCAAAAGTTAGATGGATAACAGATGTTGGGAGTGTGCACATGCCTGGAGTGCGAGCTATTGGAGCAGAGAGGGGTGGCTTGAGTGAACCAGCAACTGGGGTCACACTGGAGATGAAGACACCCCTGGTGTTATGGTACTGGCTTCTGGATTGGATGTGTTTGTGCAGTGTTTGTAACTTCTCTAAACCTGGTATGCCTGGATGCGTGCGTGTAATTCACTAACAAACCTCAAGCTGGGCAAGCTAGCGAATAGAACAAGGGTAGCAGATGGGCAGAGCAGCTGTGCTGGTACCCAGAAGATACAAGAACGTGTACGTGCTTGTGAATCTAGAGTGTTGTGGGAGGACTTTTGCCACCAAACTTCAATCTCCACCAGACAGAGAAGAGGAAGAAGGCTCAAATGTCTATACTTAATGCTTGATGTGAGCCCAGACAGTGTTATGGAATCATAGAATTGTCTAGGTTGGAAGAGACACTTAAGATCAGATCCAACCATCAACCTAACACTGTCAAAACCACCACTAAACCACATCCCTAAGTGCAGCGTCTACCTGCCTTTAAAATACCTCCAGGCATGGCAATTCAACAACTTCCCTGGGTAGCATGTCCTAATGTTTAATAACCCTTTCAGTGAAGAAATGTTTCCTAATATCCAATCTAAGCTTCCTCTGGTGCAACTTAAGGCCATTTCCTCTTGTCTTGTTGCTTGGTACTTGGGAGAAGAGATCAAGCTCTCCCTGACTACAACCTCCTTTCAGGTAGTTGTAGTGAGCAATAAGGTCTCCCCTCAGATTCCTTTCCTCCAGGATAAACAATTTCACTGCCTCAGCTGCTCCTCTTAAGACTTGTGCTCTAGACCCTTCACCAGCTTTGTTGCCCTTCTCCAAACATACTCCAGCACCTCGATGTCTTTCTTGTAGTGAGGGGCCCAAAACTGGACACTAATCAAGGTGAGGCCTCACCAGTGCCAAGTACAGGAGGAAAAAAATAAGTTAAAAAACATTCACTTTCCTAATCCCACTCACCGCACTATTCCTGGTCCGTGCCAGGATGCTATTGGCCTTCTTGGCCACCTGGGCACACTGCCAACTCATTCAGCCCGATGTCAACTGATACCCTCACATCCTTTTCTACCAGGCAGCTCTCCAGCCACTCTTCCCCAAGCCTGTAGCGCTGCATGGGGCTGTTGTGATCCAGATGTAGGACTTAGCACTTGGCCTTGTTGAACCTCATACCATTGGCCTCAGCCCATTGATCCAGCCTGTCTAGATCCCTCTCTGAAGCCTTCCTATCCTCAAGCAGATCAACACTCCCATCTAACTTGGTGTCATCTGCAAACTTGGTGAGGGTACATTCAATACCATTGTCCAGATCATTGATAAAAATATCAAACAGGACTGGCTCAATACTGAGCCCTGGAGAACACTACTTGTGAGCAGCTGCCAACTGAATTTAGCCATTCACCACCACTCTTTGGGCCCAGCCAGCCGGCCAGTTTTTTAACCCAGCAAAGAGCACGCCCATCCAAGCTGTCAGCAGCCAGTTTCTCCAGGAGAACATTGTGGGAAACTGCACCAAAGGCTTTATTAAAGTCCAGGTAGACAACACTGACACCCTTTCCTTCATCTACTAAGTGGGTCACCTTATCACAGAAGGAGATCAAGTCAGTCAAGCAGGACCTGCCTTTCATAAACCCATGCTGACTGGGCCTGATCACCTGGTTGTCCTGCATGTGCCATGTGACGGCACTCAATACAATCTGCTCCACAACTTTCCCTGGCATTGAGGTCAGACTGACAGGCCTGTAGTTCCCAGGATCCTCCTTCCAGCCCTTTTTGTGGATGGGGATCACATTTGCTGATCTCCAGTCTACTGGGACCTCCCTGCTCAGCCAGGACTGCTGGTAAATGATAGAACGGATCTTGGTGAGCACTTCCACCAGCTCCTTTGAGTAGATCCTGTCTGGTCCCATAGACTTGTGTATANGGTTGTCCTGCATGTGCCATGTGACGGCACTCAATACAATCTGCTCCACAACTTTCCCTGGCATTGAGGTCAGACTGACAGGCCTGTAGTTCCCAGGATCCTCCTTCCAGCCCTTTTTGTGGATGGGGATCACATTTGCTGATCTCCAGTCTACTGGGACCTCCCTGCTCAGCCAGGACTGCTGGTAAATGATAGAACGGATCTTGGTGAGCACTTCCACCAGCTCCTTTGAGTAGATCCTGTCTGGTCCCATAGACTTGTGTATATCTAAGTGCTGTAGCAGGTCCCTCACCATTTCCTCTCAGATTGTGGGGGCTTCATTCTTCTCCCTGTCCTTGTCTACTAGCCCAAGGGTCTGGGTACTCAGGGAGCAACTGGTCTTACTGTTCGTGACTGAAGCAAAGAAGGCATTACAGAACCTCAGCCTTTTCCTTCCCCTTTGTCACTATGTTTCCGGCCCCATCTAATATAAGATGGATATTATCCTTAGTTCTCCTTTTTTTTTTCCCGCTAGTGTATTTATAGAAGCATTTTTTATTGTCCTTAACAGCAGAAGTCAGATTAAGTTCTAGTTGGGCTTTAGCCCAATTTTTTCCCTTCATAGCCTCACAACATCTTTGTAGTCCTCATGACTGGCCTGCTCTTTCTTCCAAAGGCTATAAACTCTCCTTCCCTCCCACTCTCTGAGCTGCAACCATATTTCTCTGTTCAGCAAGGCCAGTCTTTTTTTACCTGATGGCTCATTTTCAACATATGGTGATGGCCTGCTCCTGT
>VXBW01007290.1:610375-636475 GCA_013400375.1 Thinocorus orbignyianus | reverse complement strand
GCACCAAAGGCTTTATTAAAGTCCAGGTAGACAACACTGACACCCTTTCCTTCATCTACTAAGTGGGTCACCTTATCACAGAAGGAGATCAAGTCAGTCAAGCAGGACCTGCCTTTCATAAACCCATGCTGACTGGGCCTGATCACCTGGTTGTCCTGCATGTGCCATGTGACGGCACTCAATACAATCTGCTCCACAACTTTCCCTGGCATTGAGGTCAGACTGACAGGCCTGTAGTTCCCAGGATCCTCCTTCCAGCCCTTTTTGTGGATGGGGATCACATTTGCTGATCTCCAGTCTACTGGGACCTCCCTGCTCAGCCAGGACTGCTGGTAAATGATAGAACGGATCTTGGTGAGCACTTCCACCAGCTCCTTTGAGTAGATCCTGTCTGGTCCCATAGACTTGTGTATATCTAAGTGCTGTAGCAGGTCCCTCACCATTTCCTCTCAGATTGTGGGGGCTTCATTCTTCTCCCTGTCCCTGTCTACTAGCCCAAGGGTCTGGGTACTCAGGGAGCAACTGGTCTTACTGTTCGTGACTGAAGCAAAGAAGGCATTACAGAACCTCAGCCTTTTCCTTCCCCTTTGTCACTATGTTTCCGGCCCCATCTAATATAAGATGGATATTATCCTTAGTTCTCCTTTTTTTTTTCCCGCTAGTGTATTTATAGAAGCATTTTTTATTGTCCTTAACAGCAGAAGTCAGATTAAGTTCTAGTTGGGCTTTAGCCCAATTTTTTCCCTTCATAGCCTCACAACATCTTTGTAGTCCTCATGACTGGCCTGCTCTTTCTTCCAAAGGCTATAAACTCTCCTTCCCTCCCACTCTCTGAGCTGCAACCATATTTCTCTGTTCAGCAAGGCCAGTCTTTTTTTACCTGATGGCTCATTTTCAACATATGGTGATGGCCTGCTCCTGTACCTTTAAGACTTCCTTCTTGAAAAACATCCAGTCTTCCTAGAATCTTTTGACCTTCAGGACTGCCTCCCAAGGGACTGTCAACCAGTCTCCTGAAAAGACCGAAGTCTGCTCTCTGGAAGTCCAGTGTGGTAGTTCTGCTGACCTCCCTCCTTGCTTCTCCAAGAATAGAAAACTTATAATACTTATAAACATATAATTGTTCACCTTTCCATCTGTCTACCCAAGTTTTCCTGACTTATGTATAGTGGGCATCACCAACCAAATTTCACAGAGGCTGAGATTTCAGCCGTTTGTTGCTAAAGTTGCCATAAACGAGATAGGAAACAAAACAGAGTTAGTGCTCCTAATGAGGAACAGGTCATACTGGGAGCTCAACTGTTCTTTCTTCCTCCCTCACATTAGGGCATCAGCACATGTCATCTCTAACACGTAGCTTGCATCCTAGTAATTGCAGTCTATGGTCAAGCTATAGTTGTTATAGGGGAACTAAAGAGGGTGAGAAGACACGACAAACTATATAGGTGAGTTATTCAGACAAACTCAGTGTTTCAGTAGTTCATTCTTTGTGGAACAGCATACTGAACTACAGATTTTTATTTTCTTTCCTAGTAAATAACTCTTAAGTCAATTAATAAGAATTGTGACGAGATAACATCAGAAGAAAATACAGCAATACACTTGACTACCTCCAAATCTATCTTTGCAGTTTTGGCAAAACCTGTCTAGCTTTCAGGAGACAAACATCCACTGCTCAAATGTACAGTCAATGTGCATTAACCAGCACCCTTGTTTTCAGTCTCAGCAAACAAGGCTGAAGGGCAATTAACCAACAGATCTATCCACTCACCCTTTAGAGTCTGATTTTCCAGGTCTATTCTGTAAAGAAACAAAAAGCTTCCAAGGGGCCAGACCGGTATCCTTGGTGATGTCTCAAAGGGGGGGAAAAAAAAGTCTAGACTTAAAAGAAAAAATTGAGGCAGGAGGGCATTCTTTGCCAGAAACGCGTTACAGACACACTGGCCACTTTGAAAAACATGCTGTGCACTCAGGAAGCCTGAGGTTCCTGACTTCAGGTTGAGTGGATGGGTGGAGGCTTCCTGAATCTTAAGATTTGCTAAAGTTTCCTTTCCATTTTGTTTTTGTATCCTTCCAACAAAGAAAAACCATCATTCAAGCTCAGCTTGCTTTTGCTACTGACTTTGTGACAGTTGGCTGGTATCATGAGCTGGTCTATATTGGTTGACGTAGAGCAGCTCAGCTGAAGTATTTTCAGCTGAACAAGTCACCTGCCTTGAATGAGCTGCCCCTTTCTTGCATGCTACATTTTTTTTTTATTTCAGAAAAACTAGCATTGATGCTCTCCCACTAATCTTAGTCAGAGGAAGGGAATAACATGGAAGAAGGGGAGTGTGCACAGAAGACAACACAATAAACCCCTCCTTAGTTATAGTTCCCCTCTCCCGCTTTTTCCCCCATACTAAGAGAGTCAGCAAGAGGTATTTTCCAGAACAGGTCTACTTGACTTGCATTTAAGGCAGGCCCAAAGGATGCTGTGCATCAGCACAGATTCTGCCTGGCCTGGAAGAACCTTCTGGGATCTTGGAGAAGTCTGGACAAAGTTTAATTTGGATTTACATCTGCTCTGGAGACTATCATTTAGTTATAGAATCACAGAATATCTCAAGTCAGAAGGGATCTGTACATACTGTTGAGACCAACTCCCCGTCCCTTGCAGGACTACCTAGAAGTAAACCATAGCATTAAGAGCATTGTCCAGACACCCTTTGAACTCCAACAAGGTTAGTGCTGTGACCACTTCCCTAGGGAGCCTGTTCCAGTGGCCAAACACCTTCCTCTAAAGTAACAGGAGTTGGAATATAAAGGAAAAATGCATTTCAGAGCAGCTGCATTCAGCTGAATAACTGTGCCTATCAGCCCCTGCCGTTCCTTTAGTGCTGCTAGACAAAAAGAACTTGGCGGGGCATCTGAGCTATGTTAAACAGGCCTCACTCTATCATACAACTAACAAAAGAACAAGATACAAGTCCTATGTCATGTAAGAAGACAGAATCTAATCAAGTTTTAGTATTATCCAAAGAGCTTCTCTGTTCTGTCCTGAGCTCTAAATGTATTAAGTTTTTCTCCCCCGAAAGTGATAAAAATACTTGACAGGAGCCCAGCTGATGGTTTTAGAGACCTCCAAAATATTTGATTATCATCTCAAACAGATAAATAAAGCCTGAAGCTCAACGAACAGTTCTTGCAATTCCCACGTCTTTCCATTTCAACTAAATGTAGCTCCCCCACTCCCTGCAAGCAAACAAACAGAAAAACCTCATGCAAACCACAACTCTCACATGCACACTACTAGCATCCCTTTCGCATCTCCCCATGTTGTCCGCCCAGCTTCCCTAAATTCTCTAGGACATTATTGGAAGTAATTAGTCATTTTGCATATTTATACATGTATGATATATGTAAGTAGCCATTATAATTACTGACAATTAAAGTTAGCCATTAAGCTATAGTTCCTGACAATTAGCTGACTTGTGGTTGTTCTCTCGTCCCTCACTTCTGTCTTGTAAGATTACTAATGATTCTCCTCTCTATCAGTTCCCATCATTCTAGTGGGAAGGAAATCAGGCAGAAGCTACAGAGTGAGCTACCAGGACTGAGAAACAAGTCATAGAATCACAAAACAGGTGAGGTTGAAACGTCCCTCTGGGGACCACCTAGTCCAACCTCACATCAAGTAAGAGAATATGAGGACAAGAACAAGATTACACAAACAGTCAACAGAGAGAGTAGCAGCAGGACCCATCAGGAAACAGGAAGACAATCTTAACAGCTGTACAGCTTCTGTATACATAGTTTGCATGTATTGCACATATACTAAAAATAATCACAGCAATACCCATACTGTACCCTTAAACTCCTCTGCTTTTACATTTTTGTTATCCGTTTCAATGGAAATTCCAGACACCTTATGATCTGCAAGAGGACAGAAAAAGAAAAAAAAAAAGAAACAATTCAGCAATAAACACTGATAATTTCACATGCACTTCAGCACCTACAAACAATATTTTTGAGACCTTCTTATAGCGGGCAGATTAAATATTAGCTATTAGGGAGAGCACGGGACTAAGAGCTAGGCCAGGGCTGGCTACTTGGGTGGCCTTGAACAATTCCTCTTTTCTTCTCCATGCCCTGGCACCTGTAAGAAATAGTAATATTTCTCTTTTACAATAGCAGGATAATATTTACATGTGAGAAGTTCTGTATAAACAAAGGGCATTTTTTTATACTGGGATAATGTCTCAGTCTGTCTAATCGGGGACACTTGTATTAATCCATAGGTGTATTTTCCATTGTATCCCTACTGTAAGGCAGGCATGTTTACTGAAGAATACAATATACAGCTTCTACAGGGTACAACAATGTGTGCAGTAATTGGCAGTTACTCCAAATTCTTCTAGAAATGAGAAGGAAAACATTATGAAACTACAGAAATGTGGACTATCAAAGAGAAAAAAAAACCCATACATTCTTGGATATCTCTTCTATTGGGAAAACTGAAATTCCAGAGAGAATAAGTGAAATAACCACTAGTCCTACCTTAAACCCCAACCAGCTACCTCCTCCCTCACCACACATCATTATACATTCTCTCTTAATAGCTGCACTCCTCCCAGGAAAGGGCTCCACCACGTCCCCCCCTGGATTCATAAGTACTCCTGCAAGGCCCAGGAGTCAGTTATTCTGATTACTCCATGGGAGGCTGTAAGTGTACCAAGAACAGCCAAATATAGTTCTTTACACAGGTTTATGTTAACTTTCCCCCCCAAAAAAAAGCATCTTAAGTTCCCTTGTGTTTAGGGGCAGTTTTGAAGACAGCATGTACACTCCTAATGCAGTCCCTTTCCTCCATCCACATCAGCCAACTCTACAGTTGCTACAGAAGGTACAAACAAGATCTGAGGCACTCTGACCACCAATAATATTTAGAAACCTGGGTCGTTTAAGAGCATAATGTTCTTTTGACTGATAGAAACTAGTCTTGCTCTACTCCTTTTAGTCTAATCTTGCTATTTATCTCTCATGCACACAGACCTCCTTCATTCACTCCCAAAGAATTAATTTCCCTTTTCCCTGCCTAACCAGGAAAGCTGTGCACAACCTAGCAGACTGATATCCAGTCTTGATCTGAAGACACAAACAGATCAGTAATCTTTTACTTCTTATTGTTTTCTTTTGACAGTTGATTACTTCTGTTGAAGCATGTGCCTCATTTCTCATTGCAGTGAGTCCATGTTTCAAACAGGGCTTTTCAATAGTGGGTTGAAAAACAGTGGCTTGTCCTGGTTCCAGTGGTGATAGGGTTAGTTCTCACAAGGAGCTGGGATGGGACACAGCTAGGCTGGCCGATTTAAACTAGCCAAATGGGCATTTGCTGTACACTAATCATATTTTCTATATTCCTTTCTTGTTCCAGTGTTTCATCACCCTCAGCATAAAAAATTTCTTCCTCTAATCTAACCTAAATCTCCCCTTTTAGTTCAAAACCATTATCCCTTGTTCTATTGCAACAGGTCCTCCTAAAAAGTCTGTCCCCATCTTTCTTATAAGCCCCCTTTCAGTACTGAAAGTCTGCTTATGTCTCCCTGGAATCTTCTCTTCTCCAGTTTGAGCAACCCCACCTGTCTCAGCCTGTCCTCACAGGAGACTTCTACCCCCTGATCATTTTTGTGGCCTTCCTCTGGACCTGGTCCAACAGAGTCCACATCTTCCCTGTGCTGAGGGGTCCAGGTAAGGATCTCAGAGCAGAGGGGCAGAATCATTTCCCTTGGCCTGCTGGCCATGCCTCTTTTGATGTAGTTCAGTATATGGTTGGGTTTCTGGGCTGCAAGCACACATTGCCAGCTCATGTTCAGCTTTTCATCCAACAATATCCCCCAAGTCCTTCTCAGAAGGGCTGCACTCGATCCCTTCATCCCATAGCCTGTATTGATACTAGAGGTTGATCCAACCCAAGTGCAAGACCTTGCACCTGGCCTTGTTGAAATTCATGAGGTTCACATGTGCTCCTCTCTCAAGCTTGTCCAGGTCCCTCTGAACAGGCAATCTATTCCACTGTTTCACCACCCTCGCAGTGAAGATTTTCTTCCTAATATCTAATCTAAGTCTCCCTTCTTCCAATTTAAAACTGCTACCCCGTGTCCTATCACTACACTTCTTGACAGGGAGTCTCTCTCCAGCTCTCCTGTAGGTTCCCTTCAGAGACCTTATTGCAGCCTTCCAGTATATCTGGAGCCTTCTCTTCTCCAGGCTGAACAGCCTCAGCAATCTCAATCTGTCTTCATAGGAGAGGTGCTCCATTCCTCTGATCATCTTTTTGGCCCTCTGCTGGACCCATTCCAACAGGTCCATGTCCTTTCTATGTTGAGGACTGCAGGGCTGGACGCAGAACTGCAGGTGGGTTCTCCCACGTGCAGAGTAGAGGGAGAATCCCCTACTCCCTCATCTGCACACTTTTCCCCTGCACCAAGCATGGAGTCCTCTCTGTGGGCTGCAGTGACCATCAAGAGCCTGTTCCAATGTGAATCCTCCAAGTGCTTCAGCTTTCTTGAAGGCATATCCCCCATGGCTCTCTCGACGGGCTGCAGGGAATTCCTGCTGGACACCTGGAGCACCTCTTCCCCTCAGGGCTCACAGGGCTGTTTCTCACACTTTTCCTCTCAGCCCTGCAACTATCCTGTCCTTAGTATGTTTTAATTTTACAATTATATTTGTATTGCCCCAAAATAGTTACAGTAGAAGTTTATAATATGAAAATAAGTGAAGACAATAACTCCAGCAATGCCACTCATGTACCCTTGGAGTACTGAAATAACAAAAAATATTTCCATTACAAATAGCTCCTGATGAGGTGGAAAAAAATTTCAAGCAAGGAAACTTTCCTGTTGGACTTAAAAAACCCACCAAAAAACACAACAACCAAAAATGACCACCCCCACACCCTGTTGAAACCAGAGGAGGGAACTGCTTCTCCAGCTCATCTGAAAGTTACTGTTATGCCTGCAAGTCCACACTGAATTTTGTCCAAGGTTGGTCTAAAATAAAGCCTGAAGTCATTAAGACATTTTACTTTTAACCTATTAAGCCCTGTTTAGAATTATGGAAAGAAAATTAGTTTTCAACTTTTACCAAACCACATTGTTTCTTGAACTACACCCACCCACTCCTTTATCTTGTATGCCAAGAGATAAATCATGTTTATCTATTGATAACATCTGCGCTCATGTGTTCCAGATGGGGAGGAGCATTTTGTTCTGAGGCTCCAACAGCAGCTATCACTTCAGTAGGAAGCATTTCTAGGACTCCAGTGTGGGTAAAACAATTTATAAGTTACTGGCACATCAACCCTGTCTGGACACAAAACAGCTCAAAATACATGCAACCCACCACTGTATATATTCACTATTTCATGGACCTGGAAATTTCTCTCCTCTAATCCAGATAGACAGGGATAGTGAGCTGCCTGATTCATAAGCTAGAAGGCACAAAAAGAAAACACATTTTGACTTCTGAGGCAGAACTATGCAACTTGCTTCTCACTATGGAAGTTATCACAAAATTCCTTTGCATACTTTGTTTTGGGAGTTTATAGTTGCACAAAATCCCCATATTGCCCCTTGCATCAGGAGATTTATAGAAAAAAAATGAAGATCCTATTACATAGTGTAGTAACTATGAAATAAGTCAGGAAAAAAAAAATGAGTTCAGCATGCACACAGCCATCCTCCTCACACACACAAACCACACATACGCGCAACTCTCAAGAAGCCACAGAGTTCGAACAGTAACGTAAGGTGGTGCAGAGATAGCGGACTGAATGAAAACCATTATATATTCTGATCAAGCAGATATCCATGAGTGCTCTTCAAAGCTAGAGCATCCCTTCCTTAAATTGACCTTTTAGAAATGCCTCTGACAACTGTTCAGAAACTGTTCTAAGCTTTGGATTTTAATTCATCATATAAAATGCAATAGTGAAAACATGACACACTACCGTACCGGTACAGTTTTGTTCATCAATTGCTTCTGTACAGACTGAAAAAAGCCCACCCTACTCTTACATGCCAGAAATTCCATTTGTTTAGAACCAAATCCCAAAAATACACACTTCCCATTCGATAATCACGCATACAGCTGTAAACTGAAACTACTAACCGGAGGAATCATTAAGGAAAAGCATATTAGTCAAACCAAATCAAAGGAAACAGTGTAACTAGAGGAAATTACATGAGAACAGAATCAAAACAAAGTTAAGTACAAGAAAAAAAAAATAACAGTCTTGTGGTATTTGTTTTGCCAAGTTCTAAATAGCAGGTGGTCTTGAGCAAAGCTTAACAAAGGATTTCAGAGGATACTGTAAGTTTAGGAAGTCCTATGTCCCAAGAATAAAGTGATCCTGAAGCCAGTTCTCTTACTGAAGTCTCTAAAAGAGAATAGGAAACCAGGCATCCGTTTGGTGTTTGCATCCTTGAGACACATGACCACCTCAGGATAAATCACTGGCAATGTGCTTAGATGCTGATGCAGTGTTCTCAGCTAAATAACTAGCTACCATGAGGTACTCAAATGATATTTAGAGTTTTGTCACAGTCACACTATTTAAACACTCATGTCTGTCTTGGCTCTCCTGTTGCCATATTTTTTTCTTAAGAGAACTAGTCCATGGATTACATAGTCCATAAATGGGGAAGGGGGAGAAGCTATTTACTTTCAGACAGGATTAGTTGTGAGTCTCCTAGAGGACTCAAACCAAACAAAAAATAAATGCACAAAACCCAGAAAAGACTAACTCCCATTCTTCTTATTAGTTCTAAGATGTGATTGCTACAGCCAAAACCCTGCTCACAGTGGTACTGGTGGACTTGACTATGTTAACAAGAGGTAGCCAGGGCTCAGACCCATCACCTTTCCCAGCCATGTTGCTGCCAACAGTCCGTGTTTAAGCAGCCTTCATCTTCTATCAGTTCTGCTTGGTGAATGCTAGCCTCCAGTAAACATGCTTGAGAGACATTGGGAGTATTCACAGGTTCTTCAGGAGACTCCTGTGTTGGACAAAGTCCTTAATCTTTAAAATTGGTGATTTAGGTACCAAAACAGTGTGAAATAACTGGAGCAAACACAGCTTCATTAAGTAAACAGAACATAAACGTGGCATTAAGACATCAAATTTTGGACAAGGGCTAGAAGAAGTTGCCCCACATCATGGGAAAAGAAAAAAAAAAAAGCTCAACCTCAATCTTTCCATTACCTTGAGTTACAAAGTTTCTTGAACCTTAAATATTAGTAATAGAGCAGGATTTACTTTGGACAGAGTTTACCCAATTTACAAAAACCAAACCCAGCCCTGCATATCCTCAGCCAGAGAAAACAAATAAGGGAATAGTCTGAAGCAGGGGTCTGCAGGGTGGGAATAAGAAGCCCATCTAAACCCAGACATGTAGAGTAAATTTGTATTTTAATAGGCATGGAGTTACTGCATAAAGGGTGGTAATTCAAGAGAGAAGGCACATTTTCTGGCTGACCAGCTTAAGGGGTCTGAAGCACAAAAGAAACTTAAAGAGCTTCTAAGCCACTCCTTCACTTATGTGGCAGCTGTCAGCAGCATTTCTGTCATGTTTTGGAAACTGCTAGATTTAAACACAACAACTTTTTAGTTGTTCAGACCCCAGAGCTGCTGCAACTCTGAGACCTGGTGGTGACACACACAGCTCTTGAGAGTAGCTTAACATGCTGTGAAATACGTGGCAAGACTTCCAACACTCCTACTGGCTGATGAGGACATAAACCTTGCAGATGTTCTTAATCAAGGAAGAAAACATAAGGATTCTACATTACATACACATGTGCTATCCCTACATTAGTGGCAAATGAGAGGAGTTTTTCTAGCAGCTTGAAGAGACTGCCTTTAACAGAGAAGTTAAGATTTTAACCCTTAAAACTATGAAGAAAGTTGTTCCTTGATACAAGCAGATGCAGTGATAGTTTCCTCAGACTACAAAGAGTCTGTTCTGTGTCTGTGCCGGCAGTATTTCAAGCATTAAGAAAATTAAAAAAAAAATTGGCTAGTTATTTTCACTCACAGTACTAGAAATGTAGTATCTTGGTAAGACTTTTGAATGACAGAGATACAGCAGAAGCAGCAGGCTTTTAGATACTCAGAAGGTTCAAAGAATCGGGGGATACAGGGAACAAAAGCTCACTGGCAGAGTAACAGACATTAACTTGTGTTGTAGGAAGTGCCTTTTCCACAAGATTTATGAATAACCTCAAGAAAAGCCCTGTAATGAACCACAATTTATGCATATAGATACCTGCTAGCTCTCCTTCCCTTTCTTTTATACAAGCCCTCTCAACTCATGTCAATTCTTTTATTCATGAAGGAACAGATGAGGCTTTCAGAGCAGAAGAGCTGGGGCACTGGGAAGAAACCGCTATTTGGTTTGGCTTCTCTTTCAGAAGAGCAGCTATTACAAAACTGTCATTCCATCTCTACAACTGATTGTCTGATACACAAAAAATTGACCTGCCCCCCACTTCCCAGCAAAACAACAAAAAAAAAAATTTCCCCCAAACCCAAAGGCATTTTCACCCCTTCCAGCCACACACAGCGGAGTGTCTCCTGAGCAGACCTATACCTTTGAACATGATAACAAGGCTAGCATCCAGATAGTAGGTCAGTGAGATATCTAACACACACATTAAGTGTCTTGCTAGGAAGCCATCAGATATTCTCTGCACCTTTTTTTATTAAAAGATCAAGTTAAGAGCAACAGTCAAGTTTAAAAAAAAAAATTATCTATAGATACCCACGAAAAAGCCATCAAGCTTTAAAGTATTCTGCCTGCAAGACCTCTATTGCAACAAAGCAAGGTGTCACCCTAAGGTGTACTCTAGGGTGGTTCTCCAAACAGATAAACTTGACAAGTAGTAGGTTGCTTCAGTGAGAAAACGAACACACAAAACCAAAACAACAAACGACAACCCAAAACTTAGGCTAAAGTAACAGAGCTTAAATGGCCAAGCTGATCACAATCAAATATTTTTTCTTGACTACATTATGTATCCAGAAATCTAGAGCCTACTAAAACAAAAAAGTTATTTTATCTAGATGTAGCAAAAAAAAAATAAAAAAATAGAAGTGATCCTTCACAGTCTTCTGTTACAGAAAGTAGGTTTTAATCAGCTTCAGTAACCCTGCCTTTGTAATGGAAATTACAGGAGAAACAGAATGTAGAACTGCGTTTTCATCCAGCCAGGAGTTATTTAAGCAGGGGAAGAGAAGCTTTGCCAGAAAGTGACTAAAAGCATGATTTCCACCTGTATTAAAAGCTGGTATTGGATGATCTGAGGAGCTCTCAGTCTCGCAGGGGAAAGAAGTTGTTGGGGTAAATGCCTCTAATCCAGAGCACACTAGCAAAGGGGTTTTCATTTACAATGCCAACCTAAGAATGAGTTCATCCTTGGTTTAGTGTGTTCCGTTTAGTGCAATCTGGAAGGCTAGCACACCAGCTGATGGTGCCTTTATTCTTAACTTTCAAGTTAAGCAAAGAAAGAATAATCTTAAAAGTAAAAGTAATAAGAGACTGAAGTTTTCAGAGTCAGTTATCTGAAGTTATCAGTAGTAGTTCTAAGAGTTTAAGATTATGTTAACGAATCATTTCTGAGCAGATCCCCAAGGACAGTTGGCCCTGGAAACACAAAACTGGAACTGCTTGTAGAAGAGAAAAATAGGGAATAAAAATCAAGTAGTGTGGGACAAGAAAGGAAGAGATTAAGGTCAGCCTTTCCGAAGAAACTGAGCACCAAAACACAACAACTCCAGATAAATCAAACAGTCCCAAGTGCTTCCAGCTGTCCCAGAACTGAAAGATTACTACGTAAAATGGTGTGGGAAGGGATAAATTTATAATTTATTTTTATGTAATTAGTAATAAAAATGTAAAATTCAATTCCCTTCAAAGTTTGTTTGTGGGTTTTTTTTGCCTCCTCTTTTTCTACTCACAAAGAAGAGAGGAACAGTTTGAATTCACAGCTTGCAAAGGTTCAGTGTAGCACGGAACTTATTCCAACAGACAGACAAACCAAAAGACAGACATGCTATTAACCAATTATTTATAGCTTGTACTTTTACAAGACCCAAAACTCTGCTACACTTGTCTTCATGGCAATTCAGAGAGCGCTTCAGGAAACAGGGGATGGGGTTTTAAACCAGCCAGGCTCCCACAAAAAAAATAATAAAAAAAGCACCTATTTTTCCAGCCCTCTCTCTGTCTCATTGGTTTCCACAGCAACTCAGCAGTGGCTCAAAGACAACTTGTAAACGCAGCGCAAGCCTACAGCTGCTTCAGCTCTTGCTTATTTTAAGATGCATCAGGATGTTGACAAATTGAGTCTAGTACCATCATGTTTCCAAAGACCATGAGAATCAACTATGGGAGTAGAAGCCCCTTGCCACTGCTGCCCTGCCCACCTGATCACACACTACAGCAGTGATCTGAAGAAACAAATTTCCAGTTGCATTACTAGGTAATTACTAGGTGCTTCAGCAAAGAGCTTCCCTGTACAGATAACTAGATAAATTGTCATAGAATGATTAAAAAAGAAAAGCTAGGTACCCAGTGCAAACCAGCATGTTCCTCTGAAGTCAATAGCTCTAGCCTGATTTACATCACCTGTAAAATCAGCTCTGAAACACAAGAGAGCTAGTGAAGTAAAAGAAAGAAGCAACTCCTCCCCAAACCCACACAACCATTCTGGCCCACAATTTGAGATAAAGACCTCTGAAGTCTCCTACAATGCTTAGGTGACTTTTGCTGCAATTGCAAAGCAATTTGAAAAGGATAAACAGTTTCCAGAAGTCCAAACACACATTGCTTATCTAGAAAGAGCCTGAAAACAAATTCTGTTTATTTTCTGACTGTGCAAACTAACATTAGTCACAATTCCAGTAAACACCATATGAAAGTGGCATTCCTGCTCATTCAGAAACAGTGAAGTCATTCAGGAGCCCTCAGTGTAGGAACATATTTCCAGATGCTAGGAAGAAGATCAAGATGCTACAGTTTTAAAAATTACCATAAGTAAAGACACTGTTATAGTTGAAGGAATGTCTCTTCCCATAGTCAGTCATATTCATTTAAGCTGGAATCTAATTTCCTGTGTATCCTCAGTCCCTTCTCAAGTTTAGAGCAGATTTTCCCCAGTAGGTCTTCTTAACCCCTTTTTGATTAATATCAGCATTTCTACAAAGAGCTTTCACTGCAGAGGATGAGTACATATGAGTATATATTAAATTCTGGCTTCTAACGTATAGGAATAGGTAACTAACCAAAATTGTACACTGCAAACAGGTCTCCAGTAGCAGGTAGGATAGCTAATTTGACCAACTATGCCCAAGTGTCTGCAGCAGAGTGTAATAATCGAAGCCAAGTCAGCATTGCCACTTTATATCTTCCACTGACGGGGATGATAACAGTTTCTTTTAAAATTAGTGTATCTCCTAAGCAAATATTGACCTAGAATATGCTTCTATACTAATACACAACAGATACAAGAATAACACTTTATGGTGAGTTTTTAAAGAGGGCTTTGCACAAGCTTCCCCCTATGCAATTTTTGTTGACTTTGGGACACGCTGTGACTTCATTCTAGCTAGCATGTCCACTAAAAAAAAAACAACAAAAAAACCAAAAAAAAAACAGCAGGATGCTTTTTAAATACTAATACTCAGCAAAAGCCTTGTGCAATGCTTTGTGAATTCGGGATTTCTGAGGAGTTGTTTCCAATAACTGGGGGTGGTGGCAGTGTTTTCACTCGAGCAAGTTTCACTCAAACTGTGAATTTTAGGCCTGTATCCTATTAGTGATAAAACAGAACCAAAGTCAGCTTTTTAACGTTTTTCCTCCAGATCAGACCCTCTGCTAATATGAGCTTGAACATGATGAGCACTCCTCTTCTGGCCAAAAGGATTTGGCGAACCCTTCCTAATAGTCCAAACGCAATTGCCAGATTAGCTCATCCCATTTTCATTCACACATGGTCTCTCACACTGCCAAGTTTGCTCAGTTGTCTCTTCCTGCCAGAAGCCACTAACGGTCATCTTTGATGACTATTATTTTCAATCAACATCATGGTTTACAGTACAAGTATCTTTAGCCTTAGTTCTACAGGCCTCGAATAGATAATTTAGTTCTTTGATATCAAATTTTATAAAAGGACCTTCTGGCACATTTGAACAAGACTGAAGCCGCTCCTTAAATTCAACTAAGGCTGATACATATCAGGAGGAGCTAGAACAAACAGAAGATGTTTTGCACACTTAAAGTAGAAGCATGATTAGAAGAAATCCTCCGGAAGGTAGAGCTAGGAACAATAGGTCACAGTATAATATGTGCCAAGTTTTTTTTAAAGGGGATTTAGTTTTGTTTTTGTTTTTACAAAACTAAACCAAACAACTACAGTCTTGATCACATTAAAAGCTACCCAAGCAAAACAACATAGGGGTATTCAAACTAGAAAACATTAGAAGAACAGCACTGGAAAGTTACACAGGAAATGGGTATAAACATAATAGAGTGACTCTGTGCTGTTCGTTTATTTTTAAAACAAGCATAAATGTTAACTCGGTGATCATCACAGCTTTCCAACAGGAGAGATGTGTTAGGAGCCACATCCTCAAGAATATTTGAGTAAGGTTCACTAATGATCCACCGCTGCTTTGCAACAGAAGGGAAAACTCAGTAGGTGAGCTAACATTCACAATTCACTGGTTTGCTTTGATGATCTTGTTTGCAGTTATTTAAATGAAGACAGCACCAGCTGTTTCACTCCCACAAAAATGAAACAAAGTTGTCAGTAAACCTGTAATGCTGTAAAACTGGATAAAAAAAATATTCAGGAGACAGAATAACTTTTATGGAAGACAAGTAGCCTTGTCAGAATTAAATAGTCAAGCCAGTCACTGTTCAGAGACAGAAACAGTATCAGGAACACGTAGAGCTGTGAACTTTTTAATTATTTTTAAAGTAATTAGATTTTTAAAAGTTATTTATTTCTTAAGAATAAACCATACCTAAGAATTCAACTCCCTGGGTCACTACCTTCTCAAGTGCAACTTAGTGCTTAAAAGTCATGGTTAAAATGGCTATGTCTGGAATACTCTACAATGTACATAGGCTATAATAACATCAAAAACCACATGTTAAGTTTCTAGAATACTTGTTAGAGTCAATAGTTCAACTCATTTCATGAAATCATAACTCCCAGATAAGCACATATGCCACTTTAAGCTACTTCATTGCCATCTGCTTTGCCTATTTCTGCCCATATTCCCTTTATAACCAACTGCTCCCAAGATATTGATGTTCTAGAAACTGGTGACACACTATCATTGCTTAAACTGAAGTTTCCTTTAGAAATAAGACCAAATAATACCACTTTGAAGGTGCTTGTGCTCCTTCAACACAAGTCAACTAATTTCAGTTTAAGAATCCCTTTTTGAGAAAGACAACTAAAAAACAGGCCAAGGGCCATGACTCAACTCTGTTTCCCAGCAGACACACATTGGCATAAGCATCGTGATCACACAGAACCCAGACTCAAAATAAGGTCTTCAGAGTTCAGCTCTAAATTCACAGAACAATATATTTTAGTAAAAAGAGGATCAGGGCACATTTATATATTTATTCCCACTGTTGTTGCAGGGCTGAGCTTCTTGCAATGAGTCTGGATGGTACAGATCAGCAGAGTTGAGTGATCAAGAAATGAAGCAGGGGAACATGATGGCTTGTTGAATAATAGATTGCTACCAGCATTTCTCTTCTAGAAGCAGAACTCCTCACCAACTAAGTAAAAGTTCAACAGTTCTGATGAATGCACCTTTGTAAAATAAGCCCATAATCATTTATGATTCATGAGTGCCGGGTATTGTTTCAGGGTAGATAAAACACAAGTTCCTTACAAGAAAAAAAAATAAAAATTATTCTATCACAAGAAAGAGTATGCACTTCAGAGCTTGCATAGTTAAGTCCACATGTATCTTCCACTTAAACAGTCCGATTTCTTAGCTAGCCTCCTTGCCACATTTAGCCATAAGAGCTTCTTTCGATATTATCTGTCCCTCCAGCACACATTTCCCATCCCAAGGCAAAGGCAGCTGAAAAACATGGACTGCCTACTCTTCAGGCACCACAACTGACAATCTAAAATAATCAGATTTCATACCCCATTTTTATATACAAGATTTTAGTAGTGGTTCTCAGAGGATTAGTCCTGCACCACAACTGAAGGTATTTTAGTTGCTAACGTATCCATACTTGACACACTATTTTAAACAGTATGCCTGCAAACAGGGTTACTAGGACTCCAATAAACTTCTTCACGTGCATACTAGACACAAGCTACACTGTTGATTGAAATTCTCTAGTTACAATTTGTCCCTCTCCTCCTCTTTGTATTCATGCAAGAAGAGCTTCAAAAGAAGAGCAAATTTCTCCTAGCCCCCCAATATTTTAACTGCTTGTAATGTCTAATTTCTGCTGGAATTCATTTTACAGCATTACTTCAGTAGCAAACAGCAGCTCTGTTCCTTGTCCATCCTGTTCTACATCCAAGCTGTTATTTTGCTTTGGAGACTAGGGGTACATGGATGTATGCAAGATGCCAGTAAGAGCTAAGTTCAGCTTTGCTCCCCCTCTACTCCTGAAAGAAATTAGATGAAGTTAAAACCAGTTGTGTTCAGACTTTAATCAAATACTGGGCTGATCCTAAATAGTGACTTATTCCCAGTTTTCCAAAGTGAATTATTAAACAATCTTTCGGGCTTAATAGATTTTGTTATGAAGATATTCTATTCTTTTAGAAGACATAGTATCTGTCTTAAAGTTTTACAGTATTTTTATTGTAAAATATAAGTTTACCTTTACTTTTTTTGTTGGACTGAAGACTAGCTTAAGAAGGTAAAGAAAAAACCACATTGTACACGGCTTTGATGTTCCACAGAAGACATTAAGTTTGCTTTAACTAAGAAAAATGTTACGCACCTGCAAGCCTGTACATACAAGAACTGGCCATCCCACTTCTCTTTCTCCATTTACATAGCTTTCAAAAGCTTTGAATAAACTTTAAATAAGTTCAAATGCTTATAAAGAGACATACCCATTCTTATCTCACAAAAATCTGTGCATTCTCCCAACAGCTACTTGTGTTAGAAAGTCACTGTACTCTTTGGCAACTGGGCAAAACCTTTGTAGCACTGCTTTCTCTCCCTTCTCCCCTCTGAAGGGGGAATGGAGGGGCTAAGAATCTGAATACAACTGAAAAGCAAACAGCAACTGCGTGTGGATTGCTACACTCTTGAGGATTCAGCAAAAGATATGTCTAGAACATGAATAAAATCAGAAATAGAGTATGCAGTGACAGGGGAAATGTAGAGCTGAAAACAACTTTTTAGTCTCTCTACATATGGTGCTGAGTCCCTGTTGATAAACAGCTTCCCCAGATGATTTTTATCCCCTACAACAATATTTGTTGAAAGGCTCTAAAAACAAGTGCTGTAAGTACACTAACTTCTGGAAGTACCCCGAGCCATCATTTCAACAACATTTATACAGAATACATAGAAAGAAAAGAATCATCTTTGTTGCCCTAGATGTAACTGTGATTAATGGATTGGAGCATCTCCCTTATGAGGAAAGGCTGAGAGAGCTAGGACTCTTCAGCCTTGAGAAGAAAAGGCTGAGGGGAAACCTCATTAATGCTTACAAGTATCTGAAGGGTGGGTTGAAGGAAGATGGAGACTCTTCAGCAGGTGCCAGTGACAGGACAAGGGGCAAAAAGCACAAACTGGAACTCAAAAAAACTCCATTCGAAAATGAAGAAAAACTTCTTCACGGTGAGGGTGATGGAGCACTGGAACAGGCTGCCCAGGGAGGTTGCGGAGTCCCTTGAGACCTTCAAGGCCCGCCTGGATGCCATCTTGAGTAATGTGCTTTAGTGGGGGAGTTGGACTAGATGTTCTCTAGAGGCCCCTTCCAACTCCGACAATTCCATGATTCTGCAATCTTGTGCCTAATACATTTCAGAAGACTTCTGTTTCACTTATTTCAAACAGCAGTAGTTGATGTCCAGGACATAGGTCCAATTTAGAAAAAAGAGAAAAATAAAAAAAGAAAGAGTAAAGTAATAATTTTCAAATGGAATTGCGTGAAGGCCTCTGACTATGGCAAGTAGCAAACCCACGTACTAACGCAGCCCAAAAGGTTGCTCCTTGATGTATCCATGGTGGAAGGATGCTTAGACATCTCATTACTGCTTTCTACTTCCTCTGCCAGGCTGCAAATTTGATGCTGCCAGGGAATTTGGAATGTCTGAATTTGCTTTACTAGTCACTCCAATACTACAACAGCATCATCTTAATCTTATGAGCCCTTACTACTGCCTGGCTGTCCCAGCCCTCTCTTTTATATTTTCAGATGCTGTATTACTCTATTCTAGTACTGAAATATTGTTTTTCCATTCAGGAACCTCTCAAATAATTATGACATTCTTGTGTATCAGTGAATCACAATTACACCAAGGAGAACCATTATGTTGGTGAACAGAAGGCAACAGCAGCATTCATTGCAAGACACAAAGAATACTCAATAGTGAATAAAAATAAAACTTCTACGCCTCACATAAAAATAGTTACTGACATTTAAATGAAAAAAGCTTCTAAATCTTCTCAGAGGATAAAGAACTTTTTTGCATAAACTCTTCCAAAATAGAAGCAGTGATACTTACGGTCTTTTAATTAGATTTTCTCTGGACATTATAGGAGAATGAAAGGAAAAAAAGAAAAAAGGGACAGACACACACCTCTTCCCTCAACTTCCAAGGAAAACCCTGTGATAGTTTGTTCTTTAGAGAAAAGCAGGGGGGAATGGACAGAGAAAAAAACTCAAACAAAACACATAAAAACTCAACCCAGCAACATTTATCACATTTTTGTTTCTGAACAGTGCTAAGCAGATATCAATGAAGTCTTCCTATGATATTCTACTACTTAGTTTTAGACATAATCCTCCTTTATTTAATTATTCCTACAGTTGAGTTGCAAACATTGGAAACAATCTGGAGTTCTTTATGTGCAGTATAAGTCACTGATAAATTGTAATCCAAGTCTCAAGCAATGAAACATATGCATTTCTGTTAGAAGTTGCTAAAATTTATACCCTTTTCCAAATCTTGGCATACAGCATCTCAATTGATAGGACATCACGTTAAAATGAGTTTAATTCATCATCATCAGCATTTAAAGAGTCTTCAGTCAGGTCACATTTATTACAGAAAGCACATATTTCTGTTTAGAATTAACTTGCTCATCTTAAGAGTTAACTTAAAGCACATACCTTTCATATAGCATGGGTCAGCCAAGTGCTTTATTCTCAGCAGGACCTGACTTTCTCCCAACCTACATTTTCAAGTGTTCCAGCTCTCAAGAAAGCTCAACACCAGTCAAACAACATCAGCAGAAAGCTGTAGCATGAAAATGGTGTCTCAGAAAACCACAGCCGATGTCACTGAATAGTGCCTTGAGCCAGAGCTGTAGAGTCTTCCAGCCAGCAGCCCTCCACAGGTCTCGGCACACCAAAGCTCATGCTCCCATCCCCAGCCACTGTGCCTTCTCAGATTTTTCTGTATTTATGCGGGGAAGCAGCCTCCCCAAACACAGAAGTACAGCCCTTTGTCATTAACTACAGCTTGCTTTAATCCCAGTTTCAAAGTGTGAACCACCACCAGTTTGTACAGTGTCAGAGATGCATCAAAGTCCTGTCACTCTCCCCAAAATCCCAGTCAATCTGGCACAATGGAAACAGAACAAGAGCCACAAACAAGCCGGGAGTTTAAGACAAAACTTCTCATCTTTGTGGTTGCTTAGGGGTAGAAAAATCAGTTTAGGTGACCCAATAGTCAAAAGGCAAACAACACATAATTGCTTTTTAAGACCATTTTATAGAAACAGGAAGGGTACTGGAGCACAATATGCAAGTAAACACATCTACACATACTACAGTTATCATTCCAGATGATGTGTTTTTACTCATTTTTGCCAGTACTGTTATTACTGGAAGGCTTCAGTTATGAACTAGGACCTCCCAGAGGTAAGTACTATATATTCAAATGGTAAATTGCTAACTTGCATAACATTTATTCAAACTCCGGTTTTCTGCATATTGTTTCCTCATATATTTACAAGTATGCCAAGCACAAGCACTTCTTCAACTCTAACCCATCTCTAGCCAACATGCACAGTGTTATGATTTAGCATACCACCCCCAAGTTTCTCCCAATTCGGCCTGCAGGCTGATACACAACACATAATCACTTTGGTTTCTTTATTATGTTAATTTGAGCTAAAGTCACTTCTCAAATATGCGTGTTCCATCATTACCTCCAAGAGCTATGCTAGCAATTTGTAAACAGCAACTATGGTCCCTATAGTTAACATTATCTGGTACCAAAACAGCCTTATAATACATCACTTTCTACCCTTGGGACAATATGTTTTGTTTCCCTGTGAGTCTGAACCCAGTGGTTTGGGTGTGCTTAAGAGTGTTCGGCCCTTAAGAAATTAATCCAAGCAAAAGCTACATAAATATACCTATTGACTTCAATATCCATAGGCTTTGTTCTTTCCAGCTCAAGTCTGACAATTTCTTACCTTTTCAAACAGCCAGGATCAAAACGTAGCTATTTCAATGCAAGTTTGATCTTTTATGGGAAACCACTAGGTTTTGAACTGGTAAAAAGCAAGCACTCAAAAAGGCTTATTATTAGATTTTCCTATCACATTTCCTCTTCTGAATAACCTTTGAGAGGAGCTGGGTGCCTACTTTAATTCCTATTAACCAGGAGGGGTTACAGACTTACTAGTGGTCCAACAACCACTGCTGCTGTATTACTTGCTGTTGTTGAGAAATGGCTATTTTCCCCTTCTTACTTCTCCAAGAGCTCCTTCACCTCCCAGTGTGTGTTAGAAACTGACAAGTGAACAGGACCAGATGTTCAGCTGCCAAGCTCACCTTCTGTCTAGTTTAAGAAGTTTTATATAAGCATTCAAGTGCTCAATGACGTTCTGTGAGCACAAAGGTGACAAAGCTCATCGGAGCCCTTCAGAAAAAGGGTCGCTTTGGAAATACAGGTGAGCACAAACACTGGCAATCCTCCAAATGCTCCTCCAGCCTCACTTGCTGTCTCATCCTTTGAAATTAATATTTATTTCCCTAAAAGAGCCACCAGTATTTAGACTACAGAAACAAATAATTTGTCTTGATTGCAAGGCACCATAATATTTGCTTTAAGCTTCCTGTGGTCTTCCGAGGAAGACGACAGGCTTTTCTGCAAAAGTGTTTCATTAAAACAGAGTTCTTCATAAAGTACCTGGGGTAGGAAAAGACATGCCAGAAAGTAAAACTGTAACAAGGCAGGGGGAAGGGGAAGGTGGCAGAAGAAGGTGACCTACACAGAATAATTACTGGTAAATGAATTGCCTTTCAGCTTCCACATAATATTTCTCAGTTTCTGTTAAAATGCTCATCCCATCATAAATTAACCACTAAACTGGAAAGTAAAAATTTGTAAGCCATCTATTTTCCCACATCTATGCAATAGAGCAAAGTTATCATGGTGGAGAAAAAACAAACAACTAGCCAAACAAGAAAAAACACCAATAAGATATTTCATTGTCTGTATCGACAGAGACACTATTTTAAGCATTTTTGTTTTTGTTTTTTAAGATACTGTTGTATAACTTCAAGAGAACCTTAATTTAGCCATTCCATATAGCCCTGACAAACAGCCTACAGTGACAAATACTGATGTCTACCTTGTTTTCTGGCTGTGAGAGCACTTCTTCATAATCTTCCTTTACGTAAGGATTTACTCTTGAGTCACCTCTAGCACTGCTAAGAGAAAGTACAACACTAAGACTTTTTAATACCAGTTGTACAAGAAGCTTCTCCCATTGTTGAGAGAACTCTCTTGTGATCACCAGCTAAAGAAGCTGAGAAGCTAAAGCTCTTAGGTCACACTTTGAGGAAGGGTAAAAGCCTTCTCTAACATTTTTAGCTCGCTTCTTTGGAAGCACAACTGCACACACCCCCAGTAACATTTGGAGTTAGTGGACACAGGAGAGTTTGGTACCTGTAGGTCATAGAAGATGATCCCACATGTTTTATTAAGTCAGCCAATTAAAGAGAAAAGGTGAAGTCAAAGTTCAACTGCTTGCGAGTTCTTGCCTAGTCATTTGCGATGCCATCTGCCAATTTCTGCAGCAGAACCTGGCAGTTACTGTGTTGCTGCCAAAATAGTCTGCAGTAGGAAATATAGGTATAATACAGGAAACAATTGCAAATAATATCTTTGTGTAATTCAGTTAAATAGCCACTAAGAAGACCTCATCCAGGCTCAATTAGATCTGCTAATCACAGAGGTAGTTTTAACTCTCATTATTAATGCCAGATGCCCTATGGTACTCACAATTACCAACAATACATGTCCTGTGACGTGAAAAAAGAATTGTTGAAAGACTGAAGCTGAGAAAATACAACCTTGGAGGTCAAGTGACAGCAAAAGAGTCTTCCACTTGCACACATCCACCTTAAACAGAAGAAAACAAGAGGAATTGCAATTGTCTTGACATCACATTTCCAGGTACATTTCCTGTATGGGGTGAGGGAAGACAGTCACCCTCATTTTTTCTTGTGGATGTCCAAGAGCAGCCTGCAGGGCCAGTAATCTGAATTAAGGATACTGAAGAGCCAGCCAGGGTTCAGCTTTCTGCCTTCTCTCTGCTGGAGAGGAGGGAAGGAGAAAGACAAAGCCCTTATCACAGAACAGCATTGCTTCTGACTGAGTCCTCTCAAACGAGGATTCCTTTCCAAATAGCATGCATAGATCCAATGGAAAAAGCTTGACTTGCTCAAAGGTGATGATTTCTGAGACATGCCAATAACACACAGCCAAAACTTCTTCAGAGCCCTAACCAACAAGGTGAAATTGAGACCTCACCTGCAGTACTATGTCCAGCTCTGGAGTCCTCAGCACAGGAAAGACACAAATCTGTTGGTACAGATCCAGAGGAGAGCCACAAAAACGATCAGTGGGATGGAGCACCTCTCCCATGAGGAAAGGCCGAGAGAATTGGGGTTATTCATCCCAGAGAAGAAAAGGCTCCGTGGAGACCTCATTGCAGCTTTTCAATGCTGGTGACATTCAAGGTCAGGTTGGATAGGGCTCTGAGGAACCTGATTGAATTTATGATGTCCCTGCTCGTTGCAGGGGGGATTGGACTAGACGACCCTTAAGTGTTCCTTCCAACCCAAACTATTCCATGATCTATAAGCTTTTAAGGCAGGACTGTCTTCCAACCGAATTCTCAATTTTTAATCTATTTTGGCAGTATTCTGGTATCCTGTGCTATGTCACCACAGTCATAACAAAAAAAAAAGTTAGGCTGACCATTATTAACAAACATGGCTTTTCTGTAGTTAATTATCATTTGTTTATATTTAAGAAGCTTACCATTATCTCACAGCCTATGTTATGTTGTCTACAAGTCTGTGCAGGTTTGTCAACCACTAGCAGTCTATAGCAAAGAAATACTGCTTCTCAACTAAAATAGCAAGAGAATAAATCTTTCTTTGACATCTTTTCCTCCCTACACCCTCTCAAAAAAATAAAACAAAAAAACCCCACAACAAAATAGCCTGGTTTATAGTATTATGTTGTACAGACATTACTAGAGAAATATTCAGTCTTATAAATTTAAGAAATCCCATCTCACCTGATTATGAACACTGATTTAGAAATCAGAGTAAACTCTACCAAGTTAAGCCAGCAAACAAAGAGCATTCAACAGAAGAATCAATGGTTGACAATAGTTTTGAGTATGTCAGTTGTACATCAAATGTAATCAGAAAAGCATAGTCTAATGACTTTTAATTCCTACAGCCAATGCAGTCATGCTTTATGGTTTTTTGCTGGGGGCAAGAGGCAAGACACAAAAGGCTTTTTTAGCCTCGAATCTCTGCAACTGGCTGAAAGATTTCTGCACTCTAAGGAGCGTTTGTTTTAAAGCCAAAAATAAAAGAAAACCACCCTCACACACCTTATTTATTGCTCAAGCTACCCCTGTGAACGCCATCAAATGTTTATGTAAGACTACTATTTATTGCCCATGCATTGTCCTCACACAGACACATTGTATTATATTTGCTTCCAGCATCACCACCTTAAGTTTAATTTCTACTGCACACTAATGCAATAGAGAAATCACACCTAGAAATGTTGTGAAAAGGCCAGTTCGTTGGTACATACGACCTCCTCCAGAGATTAATAATAATCATCTCTGTATATTTTCTAACTGTGATGCCAACAGGGCTCACCAGACTTACTCTGTGGTACCTTTTAAAGCTTTCCAGATAACATCAGTTTCAGGTGCTCTTGCTAACAGAGGATATGACTGAAGACTAAATTAAAGGTAAAAGAGAAGCTTTAACTCAGAGAAATCACTGTTTTTGAGGATCATTAATGTTTTTCACTGGAAAACAATCCAAACCTCATCTACTGCAACACTGTTCTCAGCCGCTGGTGAAAGGACATCATTTCTGCAGCTAAACTACCTGAAGCAAGTTCTCTAGACCTACTCCATAATATAACATTCTCGTGCTTCAAGTATCAGCCACTACTTCTTTTTCCTCGTTAGTTTCTGCCCACTATCTCCACGGCATGCTAAGCCCCAAACCCACATAAGAGAGCACTCAGCCCATACATTGCCTGACTTCAACACCAGTATCACTCAGTCTTATTGTTCCTGTGAATGTACTCCAGACACAGGAGCAGCAGTAGACTCCTGATTGCTTGGATCTCGGCCTGGATTTCCTCTGGCTCACTCAAACAATCAGCATTTGCACACCCACCTATAGTTGCTTTCTCCATGTGACAACTTCTTATCAGCACCTTGCCGGTAAACTTTCTCCCCACCTGGTGTTTCTTGGGAATTGGGACAGGAAGAGGAAAAAAATAACATGCAAGTCTGACAACAATGTAGGCACCAGACTTTGATCCACTGTACTGCTTCCAAACCACCCTCTATTATTTCCTCACTGGTCAAAGCCAGCGCTGCCAGCAGACACAACTAACCGTAAGCCAAGCAGCCTGAAGATACTGAAACCTGTCACCAGAAAATCCATAGCAGCCTCATCTGCTCAGATACATCTACCCAATTAACAGCAAACGAAGAAAAAGAATAACCAGAGATGATAAAAATTATCATTATTTACTACATGAAAGAAAGCCTGTGCTAGGCACCCATCTAACAGCTCAACAGTTCCATAAAGTCTCCTAAAAGCAAAGACAAGAGAAAAGCCACCATCAAACCAAAGACTTAACAGCCACATGTAATTTCAAGTCTGTCCTTGAGAGGACTCACCCCTTCTCTGCAAAAAAAGCAGTTTTCATACAGCGAGGAGGAATAAAAGGTAAATTACAAAACATACCCAGCATCAGTGCCATTGCTGTCACACATTCACAACAGATTAAGGACCTGTTCCAGGCTGGAACTGGGCAGTTGCTCTATGGCAAAGCTGTACTACACATAAATAATGATTCGAGAAGAGCTATGTACAGTTTTTTTTTCCCTAAAATACCAGCAAAGCACAAGAAGGATACAACAGGAGCACAGCGAGACATGATCTGAAAGTGACAGCCTTATCACACGACCAACACTATTAACACTGTATATTAATTCACTGCTGCTTCACAGGTATGTAGCCCTGCAATCTGGGGTGGTTTCTTTTTTTCTTATTTGAATATACTTTCTGGGTGGGGCACCTTTTCCCAACTTATTTTAATATCCTCCCACCCCGCTTTTGTTTTTAACAAGCCAGACAATAGGACCATAACAAAAATGTTGGAAGCATATGCCTGTCCTGGAGCTGCAGCATCCAGTGTGGACCAACCGAAAGCCACACTCCCATCACTTGTTCGTTCATCCCGTCAAGGCCATCCGAGAAAAAGAGAAAAAAAAAAAAAAAAAAAAAAAAAAAAAGAAAAAAAAGC
>VXBW01007290.1:580279-610320 GCA_013400375.1 Thinocorus orbignyianus | reverse complement strand
CGGCGGAGGGCGGCACCCCCCCCCCCCCCCGCCGTTCCCATCGCCCTGGAGCCGTCCGGAGGCTCCCCGGGACCCCGGGCGACGCCAAGGCGGCTCTCGGCTACCGGGAGTCCCGGAGCGAAGACTTTTTCCCCCTCTGCCCACACTCCGAGGAAAGCATCCCCTCCCGGAGCGCTGCTGGAGGGATCGGTACGCGGTACCCCCCACCTCCTCCTCCCCGGGAAGGGACGCGACCACTTACAGCTCAGGACCNTCCTCCTCTTCCTCCTTCTCCACCCCGCCGCGGGGCCAGCGCGGTGCCCCTGAGCATCCCGAGGCCGAGCTGTGCTGTACTCAGCAGCTCCGCCCTGAAATTACTTATATTTTTAAATCGCGAGGTCTCCGTGAGCTCAAGGACATTTGTTGCAACAGAATAGAAACTTTTCTTCACAAAAAAAGCGCTTAAACCTCGCGAAGGAGAGACCACGGTCCCCGTCGGTGCGTTTCCCGAGGTCAAACCCAGCCGGGGGTGGGAGGAGGAATGAACAGGGTGAAATTTAGGAGATTCTCCATTAAAAATACAAGAGATGTTACGGCCCTTTCAATTTATGACTCGAGGAAAATTACTCATTGTGACAGTTACCAGCGCATCTGGGCGGCTTCTAGCGACGTCTGAAAAATGTATTACCGCTGATGTCATACGGTTCTATAACGAGAAAAGTATCATAAGCATTTCTCTGATAATCAGAACAGCAACGTTGACTGTATTTTTGTTAGACTGTAGCAAAACGAGGAAAGATTATTTATAAACAAAGTCCCTAGCAGCTGTTTTAATCGAGACCAAAGAAGTAGTATACCGTGGTGCCCTTCAAATTAAAATCTTAGCTTGTTTTCCACATGCAAAAATCTATTTACAGACCAGGTAATATTTCTGAAAAAAAATGTGCATATATATATATATACATATATATATATGGCCAATATATATTACCAGTACAATGGTGGCGTGCATTTAATAAAATCAAAACTATTCAATGGGCAACAGAAAATGTCTTTATTTTGTGTGGCCCAACACGTCATAGCCTTAAGCATACACAAACTTTCATTGAATTCAAGTAGGACTGCTTTACTGTTTAAAGCCACATAGTGGTGGAAACACCATGTTGATATAAAATTTAAATACATGGGAGGGGTCCGGTGGAGCAGGGGTGGGGAATGTTAAGAAGTGGTAATATGGAATTAAAATAAAGGAGAACTCATAGGATGCCTACTGAAGCTGAGGTAATGACAAAGAATTGATGAGGGGAATGAAGAGGTGAATCTTGATGAGAAGGTATCCTGTTAGACAATGGGATGAAGGCAGACTGGTGCAGCAGCCTTTCCACCACAGTAAGCATTCAGTTCCAATTGCCCAAATGCATAGACTCACATACAGGGTTTAATTTGGATTTCATGAAGATGACTCTTATACCACAGCAAATCCACTTGAACGCACAGGGTTTCCATAAGCATGAGATCAAATTCCTTTTTTTACCCTGTTCACGTTTTTGTTTCTCTTGCAAGTGAAGCAAATACCCAGTGTACAGTGTTGTCTCCCCAGCTCCCTCTGACTTCTTCTAGAACGCTTTCACAGTACTTTCACAGTTTCTTTACATTCCTCTCTCTCTTATTTCAGCAACTACATCACGGTTTCTCTGCTTGCCTTATACAACTGCAGGAAACACCAGCAATTAATTGAGAGCACTCTCAATGCATTTACAGAATTATTGGAAAACTATAATGAGTTATAATGAGTACAGTTCCTTTAATGTGTATACTTTTTCTGCATGTACCTTGCTGAACAACGGTATTCTTCAAAATACTGTAAGTACTTTTCTAGAAGACTACAAGACTGCCATCCACATTTTTAATCTTTTTAAGTTAAACGTAGTAAAAATATTTTCATTAAACAGCACATAGAAGCCAACATGGGTTTAACAGTTATTCTTGGAGAGATTGCCATAGAGACTCCTTTTTAGAATAATAAAAATAATCTATAATTAATGCCTGCACACAGAACTCCAGTCACGAATAGCTATCTTATTTTGTAATAACTATTCTAGTCAAGCTCTTTGTGTAGAAAAGCCTTTAAGATTTGTATGGAAGTGCAATGATTTCAAGACGTGGATGCTTCTTAGTGATATCACTAATTTGTAAACCAAAAGCTTACCTTCATTTCATTAGATGGTATTTTAGATAAATCTACATTCTCACAGTGCAATGGAATTCTTTCTCCTCTTAATGAGACTTTTTTTACAAATGCAGAGTGCTGCTGATAATCTGCTCTAACAATTCAAGTTTACTCCTTTTATTATGGTACCACCACTCTGTTAAAGAGATCTGTGTCAAAACAGCTTTAAAAAATAATTTGCAATAATTCTGTGAAACAGCATAAGCCAAAACTCTTTACTCTTCACTTTGGCAACATTTCATTTTTCTTAGCTATTAGATGAAAAAAGGAATACAGAGAAATTAATCTATATTAATAAGGACTCTTTTTTTGGTGTTTTCTCCACTCAAAACTTGTTTTATTTTGCAGGGGCAACAAAACCAAATAGCCCTTATTTATTTTTCTGCACTTTGCATGCTGATTTCGAGAATAACTTTAAGGTATAATAATAATAAAAAATCATACAACAGATTAGAACAGCTAAATGAGACTACGAAGGTGTTGCAATGCAAATACTCAAGCATATTACAGATAGGTAAGAGAGGAAGATTATTCTGATTCTTCTTTTCAAAAACATGCATAGGATAGGGGGAAAAGTAGCACGCTACAAGAGAACTGTCTGTCTAATTAACACTTAAGGTGTATGACAGTAATTCCCATGTAATAACTCATTTGTCATGGCTTACACATACCAAGCTAGAAGACAGCCATGGAAGAACTAATGAATGTTCATCCTTGCACCTCCATTAAGAAAAAAACAAAACCCAAATGCAATACCTAATGCCTAATATATCCCATTCGGGCATAAACCTGACATATCTCAGGATAGTCACTGAAGTTAAGTAGATCAACTAGTTTCATGCAAGGAAATCCTTATTTTTTATTGTGTTGATGAGTGGATAGTATGGATGTCTGATGATTTGTGAGTAGCTCATCTCTTTTTGGTGGAGTGAAGTGCCGAAGGTGACAGTTCTACACTATTTCTCCCCTTTCTTCCCGTGCTTTCCTAAGTTCAGTGTTCTTTAAATTTTTTAGCATCTCTTAGCTGATCTATGTAATAACAGGTAGCCTAGCAAGGTTGCTGATAACGTGGAGTGGATATGATAAAAGGAAAAGATTTAAGATTTAAGGAAAGATTTAAGATCTGGAGCCACTGAGGTAGAAGGTAAAAAATATAGGAAAAAAGCACTCCTGTGAATAAGTATACCTATATCTTTATGGAGAGTTAGGGGGCTGATTGTTATCGGAATTTACATTGTTTAGGTTTTGATCTAGAAGGCATGTTCTAATGTTTTTCCATATTTAAGGAAGAAACAGACTTTTTCATATTTCCAAGGGAGGAATGTTGCCTTTGAAGTGGTCAGAGAAGCCGTTTGAGACTTGGTGCTACGGCCTGTTTGTTCTAGTAAGCACTGAAGATGTAGAGCAAGTGTTCTGGAGTGATGCTGAGCATGGCAATGCATGGGACAAATTGATGGAAATCTGTTTTCTAAAACTGCCAAACCGTATTCCATTCAATGAACTAACTAATTAATCACCAAAATACATATTTCATGCATAATGTCACAATCATTTCCAACCTGCAGTACATTGAATCTATCAGCTTGAAAGCCTTGTTCTTTAGCGTGAAGAATTATCAGCACCTGTGTAAGCATGTGAAGAGGTTGTTATCTACAATTTAGGGGATAACTTTTTACTTTTGCACTTTTAACTGTCACTACACCTAGCTTTGACGGTTATCCACTCCTCTGCTTACAGTAGGCCTTCTTTCTACTTTTGTGGCATCTTGTTATTTTGTTTTGCTGCTGTATGTTAATTGCTTTAACTGCTCTATGGAAAAAAAACCATCTGATTTAGCTAACAGATTATCTATTTATTTTGTACTTTGAAACAGAAAACTGTGAGCAAGAACGGCTTTGAGAAAAGAAGCAAAACAAAATTCAGATTTTTTTTCCCCACAAAGCTGTTGTTGATGACTGTTTAAAGAGACTACGCCATAGATTAGTTGCTTTGCTTGAATGAAAAGGATTAGAGCACTGTGATAGAACACTGTATCTTTATTAGACTTGAAATATTTCCTATCTAATGTGTCAGCCAAACTTGAACCAGGAATGCCAGAAAATGTGAGAACAAGATAACAGTAATTCAAATTACTTGTTCTCAATAGCTTTTGCTATGAATACTCCCCCTCCATTTTCTGGAATGTCTTGTATAATCTTATCTTTGACTTGCAAAGTACAGTATTAATGCCATGTTTGCAACTGAATTTGCAAGATTACTGCCAGTGAGCAGACAGCTCAGTAGCAACCAAAGGTACTTTTTTAACAGACATCCACCAAATTGGATGGCGTTGGACGTTTCCCAGTTCAACCTAAGCAACAGTGGACAGTGCATTAGCCACAACACTGATGATGGTAAATTCAGAATTATTTCACCAGAGTGAGCACAGGCATGTGTATATGAAGCTGCAGTTTAAGTCAGGTCACTGAAATAGTGTGAATAAAAGATAATCTTCCAGCAACAGTGATCCTGCAATTTGTATCACTTCAATGACCTTCAGCCATAAACTGCGATGGTTGTCACTCATTACAGCTTGGTCATGTACCATGTTAGAAGAGCACATAACTGGGTTACTGCTGCCTTGTAGGGCAACCTCCCACTTTCTTCTGCAGTTATAAAATAACATCTATAGTTTTCCTGCAAGTCATAGGGCTTTATGAAGTCTGATACCTTGTAATTATTCTTGGGCAGTTTTTCACTTTTGTTATCAGCCCCTTCTCTGCACCACAAACATGCTGTGTTGTGGCACACTAAAAGCTGCTGGACTTTAGCCAAACCCTTCCCACAGTAGTTTCCAGTCAGAAGGGCTTTGTCTTTTGGCATTGAGGGATCAATAGCTGGGGGATTGCACCGCGCCTTTTCATTTATTGCCATGTTTGGCAGCTGAGAGTAACCCCCAGCTCGGTTCATGGGGTTTGTGTGGACCCAGGGGTTTTTACCATCTCACAGAAGCCTTAAGTAAATATATTGTAGTAAACAGAGAAATGATATTAAAGTTGTCATCCAGCTATGTCAACATGAATCTAAAATACGCTTGGACACCGAACTTTTTAATTAACCCCAAATCTATGCTATTGTTGTTCCTCTTTTCTGCTTTTGTCCAGGGGCTGTAGAGATGCCAGCTGAACTCTGGGTGAAATTTCCAGTGGCTTTGGATGTCTTTTGATTTCCACCGGGGGGGTAAAGCTTTGCACTGTCACTCTGTGGGACAGGGATTACCACAGGGCAGAGGGCTGCGACCACAGTCCTGTACTCTTCAGTGCGTTACAAGTCTCAGATGGTTTTTAACTGTATTGTGCTTCCAGACCAACACCAAAAATGTGGAAGACCAGATATTTTACCACCATTTTTTTCTGAAGAGTTAGCTGAATAAAAAGTTGCAAATACTTGTACAAGAGAAGATTTAGAGATAAGAAAGTGGCAATTTAAAACAGAGAGAGACGTACAATAAAGTATGCAGTATCAAACAGGGTTTTAAACCTGTTGTTCAAGACTTTCTTAGAGTGACATAATAGGGTTTGTTTCTGTCACTCTCTGGACATCTTGGATTTATCTCCTCATAGAGTAAAAATGTTCTTTTTATAACCTACATTGTGAACTTTGTTTTGGTGGTTCATTTTTTTTTAACTATTTAAACCAAAACAATTACGGAACATGATCATTGACCATATATGATTCCTCAAGCCATAAACTAAGAAGTTAATAAAAGAAATGGTGTAGTCGAGCTATAATGACACAAACACAAACAGCATCTTTGTGTTTTTTTGGGACCTTTCACCTCAGGACTATAAACTGTTTTACACGTGCAAGTTGTGTAGCTACAACAAGCCTGGTGCACTAAAAAACCCCTTGTATTTAACTCATTTTAAAAAACGAGGAAGCAGGATGATCGACTTGTTGAAATTCTTAATCTATCAAATAATGTAATGAAGGGTACCATAGCTACCATACTTGCACACCTGGTTTTCTGGAGGAGAGCCCAGCTGAGCAGGGAAAAAGGTGCCAAGTACTGAGCCAGGAGGAGGCAGCTGTCCCACCGCTCTGTAGGCGTGTTTCCACAGTGGAAAATTCTCTGTCTGTTGCTGGCCCTTGCCAGTATTAACACATATAATTTTTTGAAGCTGAGCTTAATTGCATCCTTTAGCTCTTAATGACACTCATTCAGTGTAACTGTTTGACACCGTCATCCTTGATGGCTGTTGTTATATCTTTGCAATTGGGGATTGAGCTGAAGACCACCATCAGCGAAATTGTAAAGTACTGAAACAAGTTCTTCTGAATTATTGCACACATTTTAACAAATTTCAATGCAAGCCATGAATTTTCTACCTGGACAGTAGACAGCATGTGCTTGGCTTCAGTCTTTTGGGGAAGAAGGGTCGTAGGGATTTCAGTGACGGCAAAGGGAAGCTGATGGTGAGGGAGTTGGGCACCAAAGACATTTTCTACCAGCCACTGGGCTTTTACTGTTAATGCTGTAACCCCAGTACCACACATCTGCAATCCTTACTATGAGCACAGTCTAGACAAGATGGCCGAGCACCCTGTCCTGGTCAACCTTAAAAGTGTCCAATGTTGGGGAACATTTTTCCAATGGCTGACTCGTCTCATTGTGAAAAATTTTCCTCTCATGTCCAATTCGAACCTCCCCTGGAATAACTTATATACATCATCCTTCATCTTTTTCATGTGACTCACTGTAAAAAGCAAGTCGTCTTCTTTATAGCCACCCTTTAAATACTGGTACACAGTGATAAAGTCTTGTCTAACCCTTCTTTTCTCAAGTCAGAATAAACCCAGTTCTCTCAGCCTTTCCTCATATGTCAGGCTTCCCAGTCCTTTAATCGCCTTGGTGGCCCTTCTCTGGACCCTCTCCAGCCTGTCCACATCTTTTTAGTATAGCGGGGACCAAAGTGAACACCATATTCCAGGTGTGGCCCGGCAAGTGCTGAGCAGAATGGCATAATGATTTTGTCTCTGCTGGTGATGCCTTCATTGATGCAACCCAGCATTCTCTTGGCTTGCACTGCTACTGCAGCAAACTGTACACTCATATTGAGCTTGTGGTCCACCAGGACCCCTTACACCTTCAGACCACTGAAAAGCTGCTAGTTTCGAGGATGACCTTACTGCCTGGTGAAATCATAGAATCATAGAATTGTCTAGGTTGGGAGGGACCTTTGAGATCATCTAGTCCAACCATCAACCTAGCTCTGGCAAAAAACAACAACGTATCACTGAACTATGTCACTGAGCACTATGTCAACCTATCTTTCAACTACAGAATCACAGAATTTTCATGGTTGGAAGGGACATCTGAGATCATTGAGTCCAACCATGCACACACCAAAAAAATAACCAACCAACCCAACCAAAAAAAAAACCAACAACCCAACAAAAAACCCTGAAAAACCCACCACACAAAAAAACCTGAACCCCACAAAACAAATCAGCCAACCCAACAATCTTGGCCACTAGAGCATATCCCGAAGTGCCACATCTACACCTTTCTTAAATACTTCCAGGGATGGGTGACTCCACCGCCTCCCTGGGCAGACTGTTCCTGTGCCTGTCCACCCTCTCAGTGAAGTAATTGTTCCTAATATCCAATCTAAACCTCCCCTGCTGCAACTTCAGACCATTTCCTCTGGTCCTGTCATTATTCCCTTGGGAGAAGAGGCCGATATCCACCTCTCTACAACCTCCTCTCTGGCAGCTGTAGAGGGCAATGAGGTCTCCCCTCAGCCTCCCCTTCTCCAAACTAAACATGCCCAGTTCCCTCAGCCTCTCCTCATATGACTTGTTCTCCAGAACCCTCACCAGCTTGGTGGCTCTCCTCTGGACACGCTCCAGCACCTCAATGTCCTTCTTGTAGTGAGGGGATACCTCTGGGGATGGTACCTCAGTAACCTCCCTGGGCAGCCCATTCCGATGCTTAATGACCCTCTCAGTGTAAAAAGTNAGAAGAGGCCAACCCCCGCCTCTCTACACCCTCCTTTCAGGTAGCTGGAGGGAGCCATAAGGTCTCCCCTCAGCCTCCTCCAGGAGGCAAAGGGAGGGCAGAGGGGCTGCAGCTGACACCCGCAGCCTGGCAGAACCCATATATACATAGTGGGGCCGCAGAAGAGAGCCGAAAGTCCAGGCGACGCGGGCCGACCGTCGCTGGGCCTCAGCCAGCCGCCGGCCTCTCGCCCGGCCCGGAGGCGGCCCANTGCACATGGCAGGGGTTGGGACTCGATAATCTTTAAGGTCCCTTCCAACTCTGACCGTTCTATGAATCTGTGATTCTGTCTGAGGGAAGGGGCCTGTCTGTGGGAAAGGGGCCCTTGCAGCCAGAGAGCGTCGTGGAGATTTTGTTGCCTGAGAGTTTTCTATCGTGGCTTCGTGTCGGCTTTGCAGGGACCGAGAACGGAGATGGGCAGCCAGAGCTGCTGGAGTGGTCGCTTCACGCATGTTGAGACAGACCTGTCAGGGGCGTGGCTTGTTTTCTGTTGAAACCGTAATAGAGAGGGTTTAAAAACTCCTGATTGCTTATTTTAGGTCCTTCCTTTCAGCAGGGTTCTTCTCCACACCGACTGGTTCTCGGCTGACATCAGAGGAAGTGATTCAGATGCGCAATGAGCTCTTTACCAAAGAGAAGGAGAGACAGTTATCCCTGCAACCGCGAATTGAGAAAATTGAAGTAAAATACACTGGGAAGTCTCACCCTGGCACTGTGTTTGTAATGAACAAAGCTTTGTCTACTCCCTACAACTGTGCCATGCGTAAGTGAATGGACTTCACCTTGTGCCACTGGTGATAAAAAACTGCATTGCCAATAGCAGTACTTGTCGCCCGAGTTGGAAGTGTTAATGTTATCAATGTTTTGATGACCAAGGTAACAGACATTAGTTCAGAATATTTGGAATCGGTATGTTTAAAATATATCTCGACTAAAATAAATCAGCAGAAACTGAGTTAGTTTTTGGAGGCTTTATTAACAACTCGTCCAAGTAATTTAAAAAAGCGAAATTTACAATTTATTTTAACAAATGCAGAGGTCTGAGCTGCAGGCTCTGAAGAGTATGGTTAATAACTGTGTAATGCTTATTTCCTTTTCTTTAGACTTAAGTGAATGGCATTGCAAGAAATCTGTTCTAGCTCTTGTGGATGGTGAAGTCTGGGATATGTATAGACCTTTGACCAAATCATGTGAAATTCAGTTCCTCACTTTCAAAGATGAAGATCCGGAGGAAGTAAACAAGGTAAGTCTGTAGCTTATCCCATTATAGGTAACCCTGGTTATGACCACTTGCTTCTGTATGACCCCTTCAGTTTTGTGTCTTTCAACTTTTTTGAGCTTTAAGCGAAATTTTAGATATTTCAAATGGTTGGCACATCATGGTAATCATTAGTTGGACCAGTGTGTGGGCTGGGTGTTGTGTGGACATCCCTTTCAACCTGTGTTGTTGTAATCTATAAATTCAGATTTAAATATCTCCAGGGAAACATCTGGCTTGCATTCTAAGTGCAGTTAAGATATTTTTGATGTGGAGAATCATCTACAAATAGAAGTTTAAATACTAAAGGAAGTAATGCTTGGGTTGACAGCTAGGTTTGTGCGCATTTCAGCTATATCTAGCTGTTCTTTTGGAACAAGTAGCTGATGTTCATCTGGTATGGGTTGTCACCTTCTAGGTAATAAATCTGTGCTTTGGAATTCTCTTCATAGGCCTATTGGCGTTCCTGTGCCATGATCATGGCATGTGTGTTAAAGCGGGCATTCAAAGATGAGTACTCAGTGAGTCTGGTTAAAGCTCCAGAAGTGCCAGGTGATACAACTGTTTTATGCTGATTGTCTTTGTTTTTTGCTGCTTCTTAAGTGACTGCCTAGTAATATTACCAAAAAAATCAGAGGCTACTTTTCTAATGATTGAAGATGCTTCACATTGATTAGTATACAACAGCGTGTTGTTGTTATAGGCTTTAATTTATAGCAGTCAGACTGAAAGCAGTGGTACAAAAGTATTGAAAATTGGTCTGTGGCATCTGGGTTTCAGACCACTTAAGATTTCAATTTAATTTGATGACCTCAAGTTAGTAACTTGAGGATGTAACCTCCTTATTGTGAAGTTACCTAAGTGTTTAGAAGATATGATGTGGTTCTGTGAAATTTACCCTAATAACTGTGTAATCTTGTGAGCACCTGAGTTACTAGAAGTTATTATGTATGCATAAAATTGGAAGATTATTGAAGTACAAATAGGGTTAGTAACAACTTGTGCTCATCTGCGATCTGATACAGGTTTAATGTGCCATTTGACGGTATAATCACTGTGGAAAAATTGTGTTTTATGATGAATTTCTTGAGATCATTTTGGGTTTTTTCGCATTCATTTTGATACATTTGTAAGTGTGTATTTTGACAATGAAATACATACTTTGTTACAATCATTAAATTTTTTCTCTTTGGAATTACAGTGATCTCTGGAGCTTTCTGTTATGATGTAATTTTGGACAATAGACTGAATGACTGGAAACCAACAAATGTAAGCACAATAGCTTCTCTTTCAAAAAGCTATAAAGCTTGCATCCTTGTCCAGCGCGTCTTTTCTAATGGAGGAGGGGGATAGTGAGGTTTTTTTCTCTTCACAGAGTATGTCTACACTGGTATTTTATTTTAGGTCAGAAGTATTATTTGGAAACTAATCTCTATATTTAGCATACACTGGCTTTCATGGCAGAGTGGTCTTGGAGCACACAAACTGTGTTCTTTTGAGATGAAATTAAAGCTACCACTATCCTCCAAATACTGTCAGGTTTTAAGTGTGTGGGGCAAGAGTAGCTCCAGTCTGAAATGCAATTCCCAAAATAGTTGGTGTGAGTGCCATCTTTGTTACACAGATCTGCTCCTACTCTCGCCTGGTAATGCAACCGTAGCCCTAGATATATAACCATAGCCTTTGTGTGAATAGAACCCTCTGGAAATAAAAATGTGTGTAATATGTGTATTTTCACTTAGTGATTTACAGCATATTCAGTTTATTGTTGTAACAGAACCATGAGCACATTCAACTGAAGCTTTCCTTGGCAGCATGTGATCAGGAGTGTTTTACTCATCTGGTGCCTATGCTTGTTCTTATGCCCAAATATTAGTAGAGGTGTGTATGGCTAACCAGGCAGTGTTGGTACAATGCAGAATTTTTCTTCAATATGATCTTGTAGATGTTCTGTAGGTGACATTAAAAATACAGTTTCTTCTACTAAAAATTTATCGACAAATCTGAGTATGCAGGGCTTCGGATTCTGGACCAATGTGGTCAATGTCTATTTATTAATTATTTAGTACTTTTTTCTTTTGATTCCATCATAATAGAGGTTGTTTATAAATGGAATCACAACTCTAGGAAACAGGATACAAAGAGGAATACTTAACAGTAGGAAGATGGCATGTGCAATTATCATGTTGAAAAAACCCAAGAAGTTTAACCACAATTAAAATGTGTAGTTTCTGATGTAAAAATGCTTATTGATTTCACTGAGCCTTGAATCAGTCCATTCAAACAGCGATGGTCTGTAGCAATCTGATGCAGATAAATAGTAAGAGTTACAATCATGCAATAATACTATTGTATTTAGGATTTCTAGTAGATGATCCTTATTGTTGTGACTACTGTTTAGTGTATCTTATTCTTTGACTATTCAGTGCAGCTGTGAAACAGTGGTGACAGTTTCATGTATCAACTGTTTTTTTAGGACAACTTCCGTTCTCTTACAAGGGATGCCGGAAAGCTCATTCATAAAGACCTGCCATTTGAAACACTACATGTTGAAGCAAAAGTAGCACGTGAAATGTTTCAACATAACAGGTAAGTGTCTGAACTGCCTTTTCTATTAGAAAGGCACTTAGAAATTAATTTAAATCTCTGCTTATTTTTGTAAATCTAAAATAAGATGTGACAGGTGAAGTAAGAAGGTGCTTCTCCCACTACTGTGAATGAACATGCTTTGGTTCTCTTTGGCACAGTACCTTACTTCATTTTTAATGTTCTCTTCAGAGGTCAACATCAGACACGTTTGCTGGATGTATTTTTGTGGCAAATGGAAATACTGTAGACTTTAGTTTAATAGTGAGCTTCAAGATTTCACTGCTTATACGTTGAAGCTCTGGTGGTTAGATGTGGTGTGCTAGTTACTCTAAGCCTTTGCTGAAAGGCTTTCATATTCAGAGAAATGTAGATTTTTCGTATCTTGATATCTTCAAATGAAGATTTCATGATATGCAGTTTTTGAGCTCTGTAGGGGGAAAATACCTAAAATACTTTGGCCTGTGCTATAAAAGAAGGCTTGTTCAAAGCACTCCAGTCTTCTTAGCTACAAAAACACTTGAGCAATGTTTTGGTGAAAAAATTTCTCTGATCCACAGCTTCTTGGCAGTTGGAGAGAGGTGGGGAAAATGAGAAATAATTTCTAATTTTGTGAACCAAAATAAAATCATGCTGAAGCTAAAGTGGCAAAAATAACTAGTTTTTTAGCTTAATAATGAATGTGATATGAATGGGACACATGGACTACCATCTCTTTGCTGTGTTGTCTGGCGAGTATTGACAGCGGGTGGGAACTGACTTTTGACAATAGCTTAGAGATTTTATGTGCATTTATGTGTGTAGAAAGAGCAGAGAGTCTCCCAATTTATACTTTGCTGTCTTGCAGGTGACCAGCTGTTGAGGATCACACATTGCATAAAACCAGTTTAGGTGATCTGATAGTGTCTTACATGTGACTTGAAAGACTTTTTTTTTTTTTAATTGAAGCAGCAGGTTAATTTTATCTTTCTGAATAAAATTCTGTTGAGAGAGCATGACCCTTCTATAACATATATATAGGATATGTATGTGGAATATACTAGAGTAGTCATGAATGAAATAGTCATTTCAGTGGGAAGGGACCAATAATGATCATCTAGTCCAACTGCCTGAATCAAGCTGACCAAAAGTTAAAACATGTTATTATGTTATTGTTGTCCAAATGCCTCTTAAACACAAAGGCTCGGGGCATCAGCTACCTCTCTGGGAAACCTGTTCCAAGTGTCTGACTATCCTTTTGGTAAAGAAATGCTAATGTCCAGTATGAACCTTCCCTGGCACAGCATTGAACCGTTCCTAGGTGACCTATCCCTGGAGCCCAGGGAGAACTCAGCACCTCCCTGTCCAATTCCCCTCCTCAGGAAGCTGCTGAGAGCAATGAAGTCACCCCTCAACCTCCTGTTCTCCAAACTAGACAAGCCCAAAGTCCTTAGCTGCTCCTCACGGGACATTCCTTCCAGCCTGTTCACCAGCTCTGTTGCCCTCCTCTGTACACATTCAAGTACTTTCACATCCTTTTAAAATTTTGGGATCCAGAAGTGCCCACAGTACTGAAGGTGAGGTGAAGGTGAGGCTACACCAGTGCTGAATATAGCAGGATAATCACTCTTATGAGACATACCAATACGTGCCCACATATAAAATTGAGAATTTAAACCTGTTTCAAGGCCTGCATAAATACAAGCGTGATTTTAAAGAATGCTCCTTAAGTCAGTCTCTTAAGTATTCTACTAATAACTACATGTTAAGTTAATGAGTTTTTGATTTTTTTTTCTCCTTGTTCAGATACAAAATGGAGATGATAGAACGAAAAGCTTCTCAGAATACAGAAGGAGTTGTAACGTTACATAGGTGAGCAAAACTGAACTCATTCTGTAATGATTCACTGAAAGATTTGATTATATTGCAGGTGCTCTGCAAGTGAGTAAGTTACTAGTGATGATTTTCAATTTAGAAATCACTTGTACTCATTGCTGTGTCTAGTCTGTTTGAAAGTGTTTGGGTGATTGGTTTTGTTTTTTTTTTTGTACAGCCATTGCTTTGTGGTACTTAACACTTGGTAGATCTCACTACATTTCTTTCTTATGTTAAAGGTGGTAAGTGCCAGAGAAGTTTTACTTGAAGAGTTTTTACATAAAATTCTAAATAAATCTCTAGAGCTTGACAGGTTAAATAAATTACATGTTTGAAAACAAGAGTTAGTATTGTATAGTGGATTTTTCTTCCAAAGTTGTCAGCGTCTTCCTGACTGGCAAATGACTGCCTTGTCATGTTGGAGATGAGAATGAAGCTGGCTCCTGGGATACAGTGTAAGATGTAAAGTTCTTGGGCTGGAGGCAGGAAGCTTGGGTTGTATCTCGGGCATATAAAAAAAATTGGTGACTGGCTTAGGCTAGTGTAGACTATTCAGGTTTCTAGATGTCTGAATTGTTCTGTGCTTGACTTTGGAGTCCACATTTCTCTAAAGAAACAGATGTCTGCAGTGATAATTCTTTAAATTTTAGGATGATGATGTCTGTTGTTCCTCCTTCCTTGTGCTCTCTGGTTCGCTCAGTAAGAGGGGAAATGAGCTCACCTGTTGTTCTCTGGGAGAGATTTGTTCTGAATGTTCTTTTGCTGGGCATCTTTTTGTCTCTCGGTTTTCTTAATTGATTTGCCTTTTTCCAAGACCTGAAAGGAAAATACCTGTGCAGACTGTAGACACTGTACTGTGGAAAATGTGTGATATTGGAGACTAATCTTATTCTGGTGAATGACAGATTTATCTCATTTCTAAAGCCAGCATGGCTTTAAACATTTGTTAAACCTAGGATCTTCTTTCTAGACTTGAGGTTTAAATTTCACAATTTATTTTAGGAAGTTGGGTGACCTTTACTTTTGCTTCAGGTAACCTAGAAATGCTGAACTGGGGATTTCTTTAGATTTGGTTTGGGATTTATGTGGATTTTCTTTCCTCTGTTCAGTAGATAGGAATTTGCTAATCAAAAGTAAATAGACTTGTGCTTCTTTCTGAATAAATGTCATTGGTGTTTTTTCTTTTGCTTCCATCAGGTTTGGTGACTTTGTAGATGTTAGTGAAGGCCCTCATATTCCAAGGACAAGTTTCTGTTTGCAGTATGAGATAACAGCAGCCCATAATCTTCAGACTAACCAATCTGAACTCATAAGGAGGTTCCAGGGTGTGTCCCTGCCAGTCCATTTGAAGGTAACTATATACTCATGATAAAATACACCATTTCTGAGTCTTTCATGACACAAAAGTAAAACTTAACAACGATAACAAAAATAAAAAAGGCAAAAAAGAAGCCATAGCATTAATCAGTCTTGAAAAAAGGTTTTGCAGAACTATAGGTGGAGGCAGGAGTTTTTCTTTCCATTTCTCTTGACTTACACAACTTTGACCTGTGGTCTAGCACATCTGCTCTCAGTGGGGAAGTTTTCAAGGGACAAGTGAACACTGGGCTCCTCACCTCATCTCTGTGTACCCTTCCTTGTTGTAAGATTTTAATTCCTATTTTTGGCTGTTACCCCCTCAGTGATTCTATGCAATGAATGGATGGGATCAGCAGACATTTATTCAAATCTCCCAAAGGAATATGGGCAAATTGGACTCTGAAATTATAAGCTGTGATGTCTGGTTTAGGGATCGTTATGGTTTTGTGCCATCATTGCTATATACTTGTCAGAATCTATTCTATGAGAAGATTTTTTTTAAATTTTTTTTTTTGTCTTCAACAACATCTTTTAATGACATTTAATGTTTCAGGCTCACCACACCGTGTGGCACAAACTGCTGGAAAGATCAAAGAGGCTGGTAAGTATCATTAGCAGTGAAGTAAAGCTTACCAAATATAAAGAAATGTTGCCATAAGACTAGAACTTGAATGATTAGAGGTGGATAATTCCTTCAAGAAATGTTCACAGGTGAAGAAAAATCAAGTGCGTATGAAATTGATAAGTTGTTATTAATTATAACTTTAAATTGTATTAATATTTTTAGAATTAATGTTTGTATTGTGTGTGTTAAATTTAAAATTTTTCCCTGTTTTAATCATGAACATGAAATAAGAAAACTAAGACTTACCTAGATTTTAGGTAGGAACAAGTTTTCTGCCACAGGTTTGGGAGAACACCTACAAAAATGTTTCTTATTAGTAAATTCGGGGTTAAAACTTAATACCCCTGGGTGAACCTAGGTGGAAGTTCCTGAAGATACAAGGGAATGCTATTGCAGTGAGCTGCATACGTGCACTAGCTTGAGTACCTTTTGCCTGTTTAAAACCTACATGGAAAATAAGTTTCTTGCAAACATTTTTCTGTTAAGCAACCAGTGTTTCCAAGTTGAAATGTGCTTATCCAAGAGAAGCTTTAAAATGGCTGAATGAATGCAAAAGGCAAATTTTTAAAGTAAATAGAACTATAAAATATCATATGCCACATAAAACCTGAGACTCGCTCTCAAGGCGTGCTTAAACTTAGGAAAACTTCGTAAGAATTAAACAGCAGGTGTTCTGGATCAAATATTTTAGTGACAAGAAAGATAAAGAAACATATTGTATGTCTACTGAAACTTGTTAGCCAAGGGTGTGTTCCTGAGCTTAATCCATGATATTTTTCTATGAAATTACTTTGAAGATGCTTGTCATTCAGGTTGTTTAATTTTGGAGACAATAATTGTCTTTGTAGGCTGTGCTTTCTTGTTACAGTGACAGTGTGAGGGGGGAGGATTTCCAGGATCAAGATGAATTAAATAATTTAAAAAAATATAACAAAATTGATACGTTTTTACAGGTCACTGAAGAAAAGTATCTAGAAGCAGCAACAGAATGTCATGAAGGAAAAGATGGCACTGAAGAAGGAAAAACTGCATCAGTTTAAGCTCTAAATGTACATAATAAAATGTGTATTTTTACATGGCTTATTTGTGCTGCATATAAAAACGTCTCGGGTAATTAATTTGAAATCTTTGGATATAAATCACAATAGATAAAAAACCATTGCCAGACATGCCAGTTCATTTATAAAATTTCATTTCTAAAGAAAAAGGGAGTGGGGGGGAGATAATTTTTTATTTGGTATCACTCATCTTGTGAGTTGCCTTATCTCAACAACTGTTGTATGTGTCTGTATGTTGTCCTCTGCGATTAGTGCAGTTTGGCCCAAAGACTGTAGCTGGAACTGTCTGCTGGAAAGGCCATCTCCTTTACCGTGAATTTCAAGAGCATTCCTTTGGTCTTCTGTGAAGAAAGTACTTCTGACCTGATGTGTTTGTTCTTGCTGGAACTGCCTGGTGAAATTCCACTGAGTTCTTTGCCTACTGCAATAAAAAGTTGAGACAAATAGTATCTCAAAAAAACAAAAACGGAAAAAAAAAAGCCCTTTCAGAAGCTCATAAAGGGTTACAAAAGATTATTATTTTACTCATTTTTGTTTTCCTGTCAGACTTGAAATTGGATAATCCATTGTGTTTCTGGTTCAGAAGACCCCATCCAGTGGGCAGATGTAATTGCCATTGCTTTATTAGTACAAAAGTAGCAGAATGTAAAAGCTGAGAAGTTCTTTGAATTGAATGTTTTCTGCTGTACAACTGCAGTTAAACATTGCTTGCTGGAATAGTACCAGGAGTGTGGTCTGTTACTTGCATCCCCAGCGTAGGAAGATTTATTATGCATTTTCATTCTTTGATATTTAAATATGGTAACTTCAATTTAATTTCACAAGGGGTTTTTGTTAGATGATGTTTTCTGACATTTTTAATTTCCACCTCTGGCTCATTAGAGCTGTTCTCGTTATACTAGAAGAGATTTCTATTACTTTTTGAAGTACAAGTATTTTCTCTGAATTTTATCCCAATTACTGCTTTTACCGTAACTGCTTCACTTGCTTTCTAATCAATTGATGCTGTAGCTTTGTAAGAGCAGGGTGACAGTTCAGTAAAATACATTTAGGTAATGAAGTCTTACCTGACTTAAATTAAATAATAAGTAAGTAAATGCTGAATGTGTCAGCGCACAGAAGAAGAATTGTGAGTAGTAAAAGTAGCTTTTGGTGAAATTGCAGAAATCTGCTTGCGGTACACGTTAAAATATGTTTACTCCTATTTGTGTTTCTTTTAAACCTAACCTGGAGTATACTTTGGCTTTGGACCTGTTGCTCTGGTGCTACTGAAAAAGCATATATTGGTTTCTGTCTTCAGGGACACAATATTTGCTGGTGTTTTGTGGAATTTGTTTTGGTTTTTTTGTTTTGTTTTTGTTTTATGGAGATACCTGACATCTTCAATTAACCCAAGACCATAGCGGTTTCACACCAGTAGGATCTGATCTTGGTGGTATGTTTTGATTAGATTTTTTGATCCAATCTTTGGCGGTCTGGTGGTTGTACCACCAAACTCACACAGACTCCTGATGTCTGCTTTGTCGTCTGGCATTGAACTTCAGAATTCCTCCAGGATTCCACCGCCTGCAGAGGAAGATGGGAATGTGGCTTCCCCTTAGGAAATTTTAACCTTAACATGGATTTCCATGTTTCAGGGTTGTTGTTTGTTGTTTTGTTTTGTTTCTTTTGGAGGGGAAGAGTAGCTGGCTTTTATAGTGTGAAGTGTAAGAAACGGTTTGAAAGGCATGTGGCTGGGCTGAGAAGTCTGGAGAGAGAATTTCCCTTTCCTGTCCTTCTCTCAAGTGCCAGACAAGCAGTGGGGGATCGGCAGGGGAATTCACAGCAGAGCCTGGGCGAGCTGCAGAGCTCCGCCGCTGGGTGGGAGCAGTGGCTTGGGGAAGAAGGCTTGCTGCCTTACCGTCAGGAGAGAACCAAGAGGGTTCAGCATGGTTGTGACAGCACTTTCCAAAGAAGTAGGAGCTGTCGATTCAATTTCCCATTCTGCCACAGCGGGATTTGGAGTCACATTTGCAGGGCGAAACACCTTTGTGTGGTGGATCATAAGGTGCTTGGAGTACTCCCTACCCAGTCTCTATGAAGTGGTGCCTCTACTAGAAAAAAATTTCCCGAACTTTTCTTGCAGGAGCGTGAGAATAAATGGGAACAGTTTTCAGTGCCCATGGCAACCACAGAGCAACAGGGAGATCTGGTTCCTGAGCTCACAGGCATTTCTATATAGGGCAATTTTTATATTTTATAACCATTGGAAGTAGCCAAAAGGGACCACTGTAGAAGAGTTCAAAAAAAGACAGGAAAGTACTGTTATTTCTCTGTACTGAATCTGATAGATCCCAGAGATTACAGGGATTAGGGGAGGGTAGACGGAGCAAAGATACTAGAAGTCTATGCAAAGTCACCTCCTTGGCTATTTAATCTTTTTATTAAACTGCTTTTCAGGTTTAATGAGACCATTTTTACTGCATCCATCTGGTAAAAGAATGCAGAGCCACTTAAGGAAGAATCTAGGAAGACCCTGTACTGCAAAACACATGATGGAGGAAGGGCTAGCCCAACATGTGAGCAGGCACTGGCCAGATTCTGATCAGGAATAAACAAGGAAGCATTTTTTTTACATTGGAAGTGGTGAGACGCTGGAACAGGTCACCTAGAGAAGTTGTGGATACCACAACCCTGGGAATGTTGGTTGGAGGGGGTTTTAAGTGACTTGATCTGCTGAAAGACATCTCTGCCCAAAGCACGGGGGTTGGAGTAGATGACCTTTAAAGGTCTCTTCCAACCCAAACCATTCTATGATGCTATGATGACAGGGGAAAGGACAGGAACTGAAGCCGCCTTCCTTTCTGCATGTCAGTAGTAGTTCCAAGACCATCTTATATTCAAGTTGTTCCTCCTTCTATCTCGTTTGAAAGACAGCTGAAGGTGTTCTAAATTGCAGAAGTTTTGCCCTGACCTTAGGACTCTTGAGCCTTCCCTTTTATTTATTGGTATTAACCAAAAAGGAAACTCTGTAAAAAGGTTGAAACTACATTGTGTCTTGATCCTAAGAGGTGGCAGGAAGAAATTTTAATTGAGTCAGTTCCAGCTTCGTATACACATCTGACAAAAGTGAGATTTTATTTTATTTTATTTTTTTTCCCAAAGAAATATTCTGTAATCCATGTTGTGGATTTTGGAGATAGAAAAGGCAATTACGATGTAGTCTGCCTTCCTTCATAACAGAAGGAATTAAATGTCAAGAGAGAGTTATTTTTTTTTTTTCTCACCACCAAGGAAGTGAAACTCTTCCCTGGAAAATTGAACACATGCAAGTGATGAAAAGGTTCGGTCATCAGTAGATGCTGAGTCCTTTTATGACAGCAGCCAGAATGAGCTTCCCTTTCTATTTTAACCTCTGGCAAGAAGTAATCTCTTATTGCTGTTTGGTAACTTATCTAATGCTATACCAATCAGCCTATCACAATACTTTGTTATGTTTGAAGTCAGTGAAATTGCTAGTGTGACTACATTTTTTTTTTTTTTTTTTCTTTAAGGAATCCAGACACAGGAACTCAGTATCTTAGAGGCGTTCAATGGGGAGAGCTGGTAGTGGATATTTCTTGAAGAACACCAACCATCTGAAAATGGTAGCACTGTCATACTGTGGTCTTTCACAAGATTTAACCCCAGTCATGGACAGCATTAACATTTTTTCAAAGTAAAAAGAAACCTTACTTTTTTAAAAAATATCCACTATTACAATATCTGCAACTTAATATGCCTACTTTCCTGGGAAATCAGCTATGCAGAAAAAGTACATATAAATATGGTCATTAGGCCATTTATATCTGCTTTTTTTTTTTTTTTTAAGTTTGCAGGTCATTCAACTTGCATTTTAGAGAGAGGAGATGTAAGGCAAAATATATTTTATTTTTATAGCATGACTATGAATCAGAATGGTGAGTGGCAAGATCCATTTTCTTCCTTAATATACCTTGTAGTGGCGTGTGTCTATATAGGATAAAAGTGGAAAGTCCATGCTGGCGAGTGGACAGGTGGGGTGAAGCGAGGAAGTCACAGCTGGCCATTGTTTCAGTGCTGTGTCATCCACAAGCACTAAGGATGGTACCATGCTCCAAGTACATTACTCTGATGTTAATGTAAGCCTTTGAAGAAGAGGAAAAATCTGTAACTGGTTGCAGCCTTGGGGTGCTGTGCAACAAATGAGAATTCTTTGAATGCAATGAGGAGCCAGGGAAAATATCAAGTAACACCTCCCTTTTGTAAGCAGAATTGACATAAGAAATGTAATCAATTAATATTTCACTTTAATCTATACGTTCCATTGGGGAATTTAAGTTGTGGAAGACAGCAGTGTCTCCAGGTTTCTGAGTGTCACAAAAATCTTAGCTTTAAAATTGTCTTTCTGTGTCAGTCATGCAGCAAGGTGCTCTGTAAGTACTGCAGCCGTGTCAAGGCAGCACTGGGCTTGCTGCCAGTCCTATGCTGGCTGCACCAGGGTGAAAATGAACAGCAGTGACCCGCAAGACTGGGACAACCCTGTTTCTTGGGGCTCAGGGACCACCTTGGCCTCACTAAGAGGACTGATGCTGCCAAACTTTGCCTCAAATGGAGAGGGAAATCAAACTGCACTCCACTGTTTCACCCTAGTCCCAAGAAATAAGAATTTCTATTGACTCTCCTCCTCTCTCCACAATTTCCTCCCCACTTTCAAAGGTATTTTTCCTGCAAAGCAAATAGGAATAGACTTTTCTTTAACGAAATGTGCTTCACCACGTTACGAATCCCCTTCAGAGCTACAGCTCTGACTTTTGGTTTTTGGTGGTCGTAGCCCCTGGCTGAATGCATCCCGGGGGGAGCCACTGAACTTATAGCTTGATTTGGAAAACATTTACACCCTGCAGCAGTTCTGGGTGGAAAAATTCACATTCACTGAGACCGTTCATATGTGAGACTGTTTTGTATGTGAGACCATTGATTCATAAGTGTCTGTGGTCTCAAGGTGCTCTGTAATCATACCTCGTGCTGGGTTTTCACAGTCAAAACGCTGCAAACAGAAAAGGGTGTAAGTATTGTTGCAGCACAAACATTAACTTTATTTCTTAGTTAATGATGAGGACTTTGAAGTTTTTTATTTCCCCTTCTGCTCTCCCATCAGATAAATGTTTCATAGCTAAACTATTCATTAAGTAGATTTAACTGAGAGAGAATTTTAAAGACTGGTTCTGTCACTCAGTTTTTGTGACCGTGAGTATTTAGTATCTATTTTGACCTTCTACAAAATAGTTATAACAATACTTTCTTATATCTTTGGAATTTTCTGTTGTGTCTTCTAAGAGTTTGCAATGATCTGGTAATCTTAAAGTAAAATAAATATATATATATTTTTTCTCCTAATCACACATTGACCCATTTCTCCTAATGAACTGAAAATAAAATCTCAGAGAAACATTTTCTGTTGGTTTTTCTCTTGCATATAGTAAAATTCTGTAGAAATGAATAGAATGCACAGTTGCACATGTCAAAAGTTTAATTAATCATTTTTGTTTCCTAAATAAAATAAAGAAATTAAATACTTGTGTGGGAAGTAAAGCTGAAAGCACAAAAAATAAAAACCAGGTTTTTGCACCAAAATGTTACAGGTTCCACATTATAGTAAGGACTTACTGGTACAAAAAGCTGCTTCTTTTTCAGTGACTCTAAATCTAGCAAACTCTCTAGCAAGCGTGCCTGTATGTAGAGCAACTCATCTTTTTACATGTAGAACAGAGGTTTTCCCAGCACAGCACTGACTGATTCATGATTTCTGTCCTCCTCCCACAGCAGCAGTTTGTTCCATGTGAATTCTGGTAAAAGGCATGATACAGTGATAATGCTAATATGTAGGAGTCAGTCAGAGGTAAAAACCCCTATCACGATTAGCATTAACAACATACAGCCTTCAGAAGAACTCCAGAGACCAGAGTATGAGACATAAAGAACTGAAACCACTGGTTTTTCCCCTTGACATACCTAAAAAAAAAAAAAAAAAAAAAAAGGAAAAAAAAGACAAAAAAGGAGACAGAAATGCATATTAAAAAATTACGTCAGAGACGGGGAATGGACAGACATCAGAGGAAAGACAATTGTAGTTAAATACACAGGAACCATCTGCTGCACATTTAAAAGCAGTCAAATCTACAATTGTTTTAGTTACTTGTATAAGAGAACTAGAGTGCATTCACTATTCTCTGAATGGCTTCCATCATTCTACTTATTGCATTTTTTTTTTTTGTGCTGCTTTAGTTGCATCAAGCAGAAGGAGTAGAGTAACAAGGTCTTACCTAATTTTGCATCCCTTTAAATATCAGTTAGTGAAGACTTCTAATACTAGTCAAGTTCCTCAAAAAGTTAAACAAGATAAACAACAGCAAAAATGTCTCACTTAAATGAGACAAAATGCCTATTGGGAGAGCTGACTGTTTAATGAGACGTAAGAAACAGAGCTCAGAAATAATCACGGTGGTGTTTGTGATTAAGCAACAAAGATTGCTTTGGATTCTGGAATAAATGGGTGCTGAACGGAGACAACACCTGTTGGACTTAGTTGCTGGTCTAGGATCCATATACAGGACTCCCACACCTTTGTTCCAGTAGGCTAGAATGAGATTAATTGTTACAATTATCTGTGTTGAACAGTACATTATTTGCTAATTGCTTCTTAATATTGACCAGTAACTGATGCTCTGACCGTAGAATTAGTAAGTGCTGAATTTTTTTCACCAAAGTTGAGCATTTTTTGGTATACTTCTTCAAGCCTATTATGAGTTCTCTCCTGAAAACTAACAAGGAAAACATAGTCTTAGAAATCATTAGCTCTATAAAATATTTCAAAAATCTGCAAAGAAATGGCATAATGAAGTAGAAATGCACTCAGTAGAAGAAAGGTTAGAGAATTCTCATTATATATCCAATTACCTGAAATTTTTTTACAATTTTCAGTTACTTACATTGTTAGTAAGGATGGAATAGTTGAAACGGTCATTCCAAGCAGGTTTTAAAAGGCCTAAGTAATGCTTAGTTAGTTCTCTGCTAAGTATGTCTTGATTGAAATATATTTTCTTTCCTCCAACCTTCTAAACCTTCTGCTCCTGGGCAGAGTTCAGAAGTGGTTGAATCTTGTTTGCTTTCTGTTTGGTCTCCCCGTAACCAGTTTTAAAAAAAAAACCCATTTACTGTCATTTAAGAAAAAATTAACAAGAAAAGCAGTGTGGGAAACAAGACATAATATATAAGGATGCAATTTTGGAGATCTTTTTTGTATGTAAATTTAAAGAAACTTATGTACATTTATAACTTCCCTACTCTTACCAACACATGTTTTAAGAGGAAGTTAAAATGTCATAGTAAGACTGTGATCTAATTTAGAGGTTTTAGGGAAATTACCTTTCACTTTGTGCCACTCTAAATGAAACCAGCCAAGTACGTGGTTGTGATATGTAAGCAGCAAACAAAAATTCCAAGATGAATATAAAATTTTGGTAGGCAGAAAAAAAAGTGGTTTAGAAATTTCCAAGCCCCAAATTTAAAATGGTGATTCAGAGCTCTGTTGAGTGTTCAGGTTAAACTCCTACTGATGTCAGACACTGAGACCTGTGGTGTAACATTTGCATTTGTGGGCAGCGAAGTGACCAGTTTCTAAAACTATACATCTGTACTCCTAAATGCTGTGTGCGCATATGTGGTGCGCGTGTAGAGGGTGAGAGGTGCTTGTCAGGGGATGAGGATGAGACATGCAAGTGAAGATATTTCTCTTCTTTTATTTCCCCCCCCCCCCTTTTTTTCTTTTTTTTTTTTTAAGGAAGAAAGCAGAGAAATTAATTCTCTCAATAAAATGCTATTATCTTATCTAAATTTATGATGGTTTGACCCTGCTTTGAGCAGGGATTGGGATTTGATGACCTTCAGAGATCCCTTCCAACCTAAATTATTCTCTGGTTTGATTATTGTGCTTTTAATGTCTCTAAGTCCTTGACTCCTTATTCACTTGCTGTCACCCAGTGGGCATACATCTTTATGTAAGATTTGATGCAAAATATTTATTCCACTTGTGGGAACATTAAATTTGACTTCATTAAGCTTTGGATAAGGATCACACTATGCAGTAGGACAAGAGCTTTGCTACAGGAAACTTCTATCACCTCTGAGTCTGTAGCCCCAAGAATATTAATAAAACATATTTGTAAATTTTCACTCCCTTAAACGTATTCCAGATTGTTCTTCTTTACATTGTGCTTCACAAACCCAAATTATTCCGTATCTTTTTAGGCTTTGCTGGGAATCTTATGGGTTTTGCTGAAAAAGAGAATATTTTTATCTGTGGTTTGCAGCAGCCATTTGTAGTTGACAGCACTTTCCTCTTCAGTTTGCCATCGCCTGCCTTCAGTCTTGGAGAAGGGATGTTTTTGAAATAGATCACTTGAATAGATCTAACGATGTTTCTCTAATGACGCTGATTGCATCCCATACTCGCACATGACTACTTCCATTACTCTTGAGCAGTGAGGGAAGTGAGAGGCTTCAGGCAGCATTTGGTCTCTGCACCTTTACTCCAGGGCCAGTCCTTCTAGGCAGAGGTGAGTAAGTGGGTAGCCATAACCACAGACAAGCCTTTGTCGTCGGTGCTTTTTATACTCTCATGATGTTGGATTTATGTAATGGAAGAGTTTTGGCTAGGCTAGCACCCTAGCATTTTAATTTTGGTTTTATTAGCTGTATAGCACCTCCTGTGCTGCAAACTGTTTTTGCTTCTGTGTGCTAAAGACAAAAAAAAAAGAATCATGCCTTATCAGGAAGTGGTGAGAAATGACATGTGTTTCCCCTTGCTGAACCTTTGTAACAGCCTTCTGTACAGCTGTCAGATTTCCATTACATGAACAAATACATATATTGCTGCCTGTCTTCTCACAAAGCCCTAAAAGTGTGACCTTGCTGTCAATGGAAATGATGACCAGCTACACATCCTTAAATATAATAAAATAAAATCCCCTATTATTTCCCTTCCAACATTAAAAAAGAGAAAGCTCATAAGGTCTGGTGTGATTTCCCCCTTCCTCTTTCCAGTACTCTGTCCCTTCAGTCACTAACATCGGAACACATTTATTCTTCCTATCTTATTTGCTGATCTCTGGTCATCAGGTCCTATCCGTTGGTCTGCTTTTCTGTTCCTTCATTTGTTGTAGTGACCTCAGGTAGCTGTGCTCTGATTTAATTTTCAAACTTCATATCTGCTTTCATTGCTGTTGCCTCCACAGAAGCTGTCCATATCAGAATTGATTTCTTAGGCTGGATGCTCTACCCTTTGATTATTTTACCCCTGTTTAACATGACGTACATGCTATGCAAGTAAAAAAAGCACCAAAGATAAAGGCTTGTCTGTGGTTATGGCTAGCCACTTACTCACTTTTGCCTAGAAGGGCTGGCTCTGGAGTAAAGCTGCCTGAAGTCACTCACTTCCCTCTCTGCTCAACAGAAATGCTAGAAATAGGCATGTGCAAGTATGGCACTCATTCGATATCACTAGAGAAACAATTATTAGATCTATTCAAGTGATCCATTTCAAAAACGTCCTTTCATATATACAATGTTTTCTCCACAGCTCCTTTCTCCTATTTCAAATGTCTCCTGAAGGTCAGCTTCTGCTATGATAGCTTCAAGAAATCTGCTAGTGCTTTCTGAAGAGCCTGTGAGGTGGTTTGGACAAACTGAAAGACTGGATGACATAGTCTGAACTATAAGCACTAAAAACAAAGGTGAAATGTGTAAAGATGGACAAGATTTTCTGTGCTCTTGTAGACACATATGCACATATATTTAATTTATTCTCTTTGTAATTTTACTTTGTAACCTGTCTTCCAAAATGTGTGAGAATGGACACCATATTCATAGCTGGTTTTGTATTTCATATATTTAAAAAAATTCTATGAGTTACTGAGGCACTTGAAAAGCCTGCTCAAAAGTAGGTAGCTCATTGTTCTCTAATTTAGGATTTTCTTTGGTCAGAGAAACACCAATGGTCAATAAGTTCATTCATATCATAGTCTGTATTCAGATTCCCTTCAGAAGGAGTGCCACAAGTACAGTTCAAACTACTTAGTTTAAATGTGATAGGTACTCATTTTCCCTTCTGTACATTTGTTCATCATTGTATGGTACCTCAAGGGTCTGAGTAGACCTGTGCTGGTCCACTGATGGGCTAGAAGCATCCAGCATGTTAATTTAGTTATGTGATTATTAGCCAGTTTTGCATCTCTAGTCCAAATGATCAAATTCTTATTTAGCTATTGGTCAATTAGTGTGGATCCTTTGTCATGAATTTGGAGTAAAACTCAAGCCAGGTTTGACAGTACTTCCCAATAGAATTTTTTTCTAAAAATCACATGCAGGTTAGGAAAGTAATTCCAACTCTGAAAAACTTGGTAGCCAATTTAGAAAAGATATAAAATGTATTCTCCAAACACCAGCAAATATTTAGAAATTTGCCTTTTGAGGAACCTCATCTGAAGGTGCTTAGGGTTGTGCAACCACCTTTGCTACAAAGCCCCTTTTCAATGGGAGAATGGGAGACAGAAAAGACAATTCACCAAGGCCAGAAATCTGTAGCGCTCATGCACATGAGTATATACACTTACCATCATTTTGGAGGATTCAGGCTGTGGTAGACCCTAAGACCAATGCTTTGAAGTTAAAGAACAGAGACCAACACTGATGGCAAAAGGCTTTGAAATAGACCTAGTGACCCCCAGACGCTTATTTCCATTTACCTGCATGTAAATGAGACATAGCTCTCGAGTACAATGATACCAGATTACCGGTTGAAAATAAACTAAAGGCCTGGTTCTGGGAAAAAAAAAACCAAACAAACAACTTGAAGGAGCTTCAGGGTCTTGAAAGAAATATGCCAGCGAGCAGATTGTGTTAACAGCTTTGTAGGGAACATGAGGAGGGACTCACACCACCAGCTGCAGCTGTAGAAAAATCAGGTCTTCAGTCTGTGCTGTCTATCTGTGTATCCTCCCTTAATGTTCATCACAGAAAGAAAGAAGTGGGCACCGGCCAAAGGGTAATGTGCTTCACCTATTTTCTGTCTTTCTTAGAATGTTGCAAATTGCCCTCTGGACCTGCCTGTTTCCTCAAAACTAAGACTTGGTATTGTATATGAGAGTGGCATTAGAGTTTGTCTTCCTCTGCAGTCACGAAAAACTTCTTTTTGTAAAATATAAGACCAAAATAAAATGTTCAAGTTTCAGAGATGTTTTTACCCTTGAATGGCAGAAATCTAATTTTGACTGAAAAAGAATTAGGGTAAATATAATTAGCACATTCGATAATTCTTTCAATCACCTACAAAAGTCTGTTATGCATAAAAAGTACACCAGACACCCATTTTCAAGTACTCTATTTATATTTTCAAGAGGATTTGAACTCCTCTATTGTCCTCTAATTTCTCAGAAAGTAAAGCTATTCTTTTTGAAACGCTTAGGAAAATATTGATTTCAAGTCACTTAAGACACTGAAGAACTCCAAAGATGTGTATGTGGATTGAAGAGACTTTTTCTGTTGAAAACCTCCCTCTAAAATAAAATTCTATTTCACTTTTTGGATCAAGTAGCTGGATTTTATATACATACATATATATACCAGCTATTTTTCTTGTGCTGCTGCAAATTAAAAAACACCATATTAAAAAGTTAATGAAACAAATGATTAATCTTAGATATTGGCTGCCAAATTTGAGCTCAGAAAAAATTTTTATGACCAATTTGAACTTCAGAGTTTTCACCAGACAGATATTAATTCTGAGCATGGAGCTCCTTTTTTCTAAGTATGGGTATGCATTTCAAGAAAGTTATATAAAGTTTTTATATGGGCATTTTAAATGTCTTAATTTTAAAAAGAATTAAAGGAAAGCATAACTAAATGATGCAAGTGGGTATACTTTTAAGAAGGCAATTCTGCGTTGCTTATTTAAGAAATGAGGACCAGAAATTGTCCCATGTCCAAAACTACTTGTATGGTCAAAATTAAATAAGTCAAACTAGTCTGTACAGCTAATTTTCCCCACCTCAAAATGTCTCTGTCAAGCTACAGGCAAGAGAAAACTGCAGTCATAAACCACTTCCAAATAGATAACAGAAACACAGTAGAAGTTAAGTTCTGTATTGCATGGTCTTCTAAACTATTCATCTCAAAACGAAAAAAAGCAGGGGTGCAGGAGCTGAAAAGCAGCAAGCATCCCCCATGTCCTCTTAGTGGTCTGCAGACTCCTTGTGCGTGCTGTCCCACCAGCTACGTAAGGTGTAGCCACCTACAAAAGTGAATGCAAGGGCAGCAAGAGGATGGGGTTTGTATTTGCTCGAGGCTGGCTGTCCGTGTGTGATTCTGGATGGCTGAAGGCATATTTCCGCCAGGATGCCTGCCTGAGTGTTTCTGCATGTGTGCAAATGTTTGAAGTTTAACCTCTCTGACTTGTGAGGCTTCTACACCCTGCCCGAGGGCCCCTTCCCTTGGCCTGATCCCCTCTCCTGCAACAAAAGAGCTTCTCATTTAAAAAAAACCAGAGCGCACACAAAAAATAAATACAAAAGCCAAAGAACCAAACTGAAAAACCTACCTGCTATGAGGCAGTTTCTTTACACAGAGATGCAAGCAAAACCAATGCAGCAAGGAGGCCACAGACTTCCTTTGTTCCATCTCACAGGTTAACCGTGATCACTGAGCTTGGGTTGTGTTTTTTTTTTTTTTCTTCTAAAGAGAGAGAGGGAGAGGGAGGGAGAGAGAGAGAGAGAGAGAAATCAGGCAAATGAAAATGAAAAAAGGCAACTGAGGCAAGAGCAGTTGCCACAGAGGTCTGGCTGGTCGCCTGATATCCCTGCGGCACAAGTTAGGTGAAGAAAGCCGGCTCTAAACAACTTGAGACCCTTTATAAGTCATGAAGGTGACTCATAACTAACCGACTTGCCTTGCCTTTAGTAAATCCCCTGCTTTCCTTTTCTTAGAACGGAGCTTCAAAA
>VXBW01007290.1:522634-580251 GCA_013400375.1 Thinocorus orbignyianus | reverse complement strand
AAAAAAAAGAGAAAACCCGAGGAAGGAAAACAGAAAACTCCAATCAAACTGAGGATTTTTTCAAAATACACCGTGTACTTTCCTTCCCTCAGACAGCTTGGCATCAGCCTTTGAACTGAGTAATAATAAATGCAAATGTTTGTTTAGTAGTGACGGTACTCTTAAACAAGTTAGGAGTATGTCGTGCGAGAGAGAGTTCATGCCAGTATCTTGAGAGATCTAACTGGAGAGGGAGTTTGTGGTGGTGAGCAGCTTCTTACTTTTCTCTGTATTACTTTTTCATCCAGAGCTGTCCTACACAGACTTTTTGTATTGCAATTAACCCTTGGAGATCCACACCAAAAAAAAATATTCAGGGATGGATAAAATTCTCCCTGTCCTCGAGAAATGTGTAGACACTTGACAGCTGTAGCTGGAATGGTTGCAAACCTCTAAAACCAGGGATAGGTTCTAGCCAAACTGGGGTATACACATGGAAGACTATAAACCAGTGTATTTTAGAACCCTGTTAATAAAATTATATGGCATTTTTAACATTCTTGAAAGACTACTGTGGATGACCAGAAAGACAGATTTGTTTCAATGTACAGAAGATAGAAATTCATGCAGTTCTTAGGTTCTGAACATAATCCCCAAAAATCCACTTTATGTGAATTTCGAGCAAGGAAAGGTGTGGCTGCTACCTCCTGATTTTCTTCAGACACTGAGGGTTTTATGCTCTCAAAGTACTGCATTTTCACTATGAATAACATAATTTATTTTGTCTTGTACTTTGGAAGTTCAGTGACATTTAAAAAAAATATTTTCATTTCAGAACTCCTTAAGATGGCTGAAAGACAGTTGTTCTGTTTGCCAGCCACCAAAATATAAGGAAATAAAAAAAATGAAATCTGTCAAATTCCGTCTTGCACACATTGTTTTTCTCTTTGTTTTAGGTGTGTAGTTAGAAACGTCTTAATTTTCCTTGTTGAGCCCATACAAGTTTTGGGTGCTTGTCTGTAGATGTGTACTTACACAATTACATCAGATCTTCACGCCTCATTAACAATACGATGGATTTTGAAAAAGTTTGAAGCTGTGGCTGGAGCAGTGATGTTTCTCTGACTTCCCAGGCCAAGCAGCTCTGAGAAACACAATTACTTTTATCTCCAAGGCCCTCCGCTCTGGGGACACTGCCACCACCCACGCTGCTGGAGGAGAAGAGAGCATTAAGCCTGGCTGTGTGCTGGTGCTCATGTGTCTGGGTGGGTGGGGAGGTTATGGCAGTCACCTTTCTGTTTTCTTTCTATGCCTCTGGGTTGGAAGGAGACTGGATTTCACTTGGGCCCTTACCCAGGAAAAAGAAAACAACACTGAACTGCTTGGCCCTCTCTCTGAAATGTCTTCTCTTACTTGATGTAGGGCCCCAACTAGGGGCCAGATTTCATGGAGAAGAAGAGGAAGGCTCCATTTTAGTGAGATTAGAACCTAGGATTGTCTCCAACCTGATTATACTACAACAAAAAAAATATCTTTTTTTCCCCCTCAAATTCTCTTCTTTTAATTTGCACTTTTTCTTGATTTCTGCGTAAATTGGAAGCCTATATTACTAAGGAGAAAAGACTTATGGAATCATAGTTGACATGTGCATGTCTGGGTGTGTATTTGTTGGTCTTCTCTCTAATGACTTGAAATCATGGGTTAATTTGAACCCACGATGATGGAGGGATATCTTGAGGATATGAAGCTCCTATGATTTTTGTGAAAAGAAGTGAGCAGATTAGGAAGGACTATATTAAAATTCCCAGTTGTGGAAAGGATGGTAATGGGAGTTCATCTCTTAGTAAGTATTACTGAGTCCACACAGGAACTCGATGACAAATCCATAGGCAACCAGATTTTGTTCATTTTTCCACTCACAATATGACCTTGTTTGTAAGGGATTATGTTAAATGCATGAAAACACCAGTTAATACATACAATAGACCATTTTGTGTTAAAGAGCAAATAAACTTCTGTTGTTGCTAAGACCAATGTGCAAGGGTAATTTAGCAGGAAAGCTGTCAATTAGGTATTGATGCCTAGTTAGAGGAAGCTTGATTAGGGTTATGTGTGAGCATTTGTGTTTGAAGACAAGCAGGAAATCAGCTCCAAATGCCCAGACTGACACGTGCTTTGAGGTGACCTGGTGGCATTACCATGGTCTAGTGTGCTCCAGAGCCTGTCCCATGCTCTCTTCCTGCTCGTCTGTGTTTTAGTACCTAAACCCTTCTTTACACCTTACAGCAATTATCATGGTGTTTCTGCACTCGAGTACAGCACAGAAACACAGCATAATTTTCTGGGAGAAGCACAAACTCCCTTTGTATTTTCAAGGGTGTGAATACAATTTCAGTGGCTGCACTGGGAGACATAGAGGAATAAGGCCTTGTAAGAACATCAAAAAGGACCTTTAGGGTAACTTAAACAACAACAACAAAATCATTCTCTCAAAGTATGCCACACATCTTTAAATTCCTGGAGTCTTCCAGTTGCCCACAATACAAAGGAACATACATTTCCTAACTGACATAGTAAAGAAGGTTAGGTTTCCTGTCTTCTATGATGGTCTATGAGGTATGCTTGACCAACAGAGGGCAATATATTCATACAAGCAATAGGCTCTGGCCCAAAAATTATGGAAATCAAGGAGAACTGAAGCTTAGTATGACACTGGTCATAACACTCAATACTAATTTCACTTGAGATAGTGGTTAAGACTCCTAATGACATCTATTGGCGACAGAAGGCAGATTGCAATTTGATCTCTATTAGAAAATAAATAACGAAAAAGGTGGAAACACCAAATTTAATTAAAAGTGTTTAATGACCATCTTCAAATACAGATTGTTCATGAATAACTGCAGGGGTTTAAAATATGGGTCATTGGAAAAGCTAATAACAATCTAGGGGCAGCAAACTTCTCTTTTTAATTAACTGCAGTTTTCTTCAGATTTTCTAGACTCGTCTTCTCTTTGAAAGAAATTGTTTTATTCTTCTAATGAGTTCTTTTGTTAGGCTTTACAATAAAAGCTGACTGTAAATTTTTATTTTGAGTACACTTTTAATACTTTTGACATTGATTAGATAAGATGCTTTTCAATGAAAATTCTTTTAAAAGGTAAGGTAACATTTCAATTAGCCAAAAATTATTCTATATGGTGTATCAGTTCTTGTCACGCTGCCTGGTGAAGTGTCTAAAACATAATTTGAGAGGGCTGTTTTAAGCTTTTTCAAACTATCTCTCCCTGTTCTCCTCTATCCTCCTCAACAGCCTCTGGGACTGCAACTTTTGCAGTCCTGGGTCTTAATGACAACTGAGTTGTTTTTAGAGGAAAACAGTCTTTTTCTTGTGAGCCGCAAAATTCTACCCAAGTTACTCCTCAAGTGTCCACCACTTCTGTGATGCTGAAACCCTACGGGCAAGCCATAGAGGAGCCAGAATGTGATTGCTCAGATCAGTCTTCCTTTTCTGATTCCAAGGTTGTAAGTCCTAGATGTAGCTTTAAACACTGATGAACAGTGTTTTCCCTTTCTTTACAGTTTCTCTTGTCCATGCAATGGAGATGATGTTTTCTGTAGTTGTCATGCTAACAAGATGTTCTGGGGGACCTACTTTCTGGTGGAACTCGTGGCCCTTTCTGAGGTACTAGGGCTAGAGCCAGTATCCCAGGGGGTGGGGGGCTCAGGAAAAACAGATGAGCTTTTTGTGGTCTCCGTCCAATCATGTCAAAACTGACAATGAGAAATCCAGGAGGGCATGTCAGAGCAACAGGCTGCACAGACATCTGAAAGCAGCTTGGAGCCCATTCCAGTGAAAAAAGCTGGAGATCAGGCTTTGAACATGAACTCCAGAGCCCCTGTTCTTAAAGCCATGAAAGGAGGCAGCCATGGTGAAAAAAGATGCTTCAAAATCTGTATCCTGGGGAAAACATGTTTCTTCTACTTCTTTAAGGAAAGGAAAAGACTCAATCCTAGAATACAATGAAACCAGAACTAGTAAGGAGGACTCTAAACCAAAAACGGAATGGATGTTATTGTGAACTGCCTTTGAGATTATTTTTACATTGCAGAATAGGCTATGTTTATAAAATACACAATTTAATGCACCCTGGATAAGTCTAGGTGTGATGTTATAGAACTCAGATATAATTAAAAGTATGTTTAATAATGCCAGATTACTGTGAGTAGTTTCAAAGTGCTTTGAGTTCTATCTAGACAATCAAAGAATAATGTTTGGATTTGTATCATAATGACACTTATTCAAACAGTGTTCTCAACTTATAGTTGCAGCTGTCATAATTTCTGGATATTTTGTTTATTATAGCCTTTTATTCTCTGGGGAGAACTGACAAATTTTATTCCCAGATTTTCAGTAATTTTAATTTCTACAAGTCTATGTGACAGTCTTTTTTTTTTTTTTTAAATTACATTTAACATCCATGCTTTGTTCACTTTGATTCTAGGAATGAAGGCAATAAAGAATGAACTTGAAATAATTTTGACATATTAGGAGTCTCCTCCCATTACTGTGCTGATGGTAAAAACTGCTGTCATGCTTTCATAAACAGAAAACCACAGGGAATATGAATATTGCTACAAACCACAGGACCAAAGGATGGGAATCTGTTGCCCATGCTCTTCCATCCACTCCACTTCTGTAATTCTCAAATTTCACTATCATGGGCCAATGCATTTTTTGCTGATTAAGTTTATAAATGATTTCTGTGTATGAACAGCAGTTGGCTGGATTTCTGCTAACTTTTTGCTCAGAAGGGGTTCTATCCACTGTTCTGGTTTATGGAAATCTCCTGTAGGAATTTTCTGTTTCTTCAGGCAGACTAGTTCCTCTCACCATGAGTGGCGTCAGGCAGCATACCTGGCACTCAGACCCAGTACTGGATGGAGAACATCTCTGGACGTGGCACAGGTGCTTTATAGTGGTCCCCTCAGTGGCAGGGTCCAGGGGCAGCCCCCCGAGTCTCCGGCCTGGGGGAGAACTGGTGAGGAATGTGAGAGCATGGTCTGCCACTAGCGATGCCCCCTGCCAACATGGCACACGTAAACCTCTTCAACCTCTCTTTCTCAGGAGGTATCAGTTAAGGACAATATACAACAGATAGAAGATAAATGTCTGCTGGGTCTGGCAGGAGGATAAAGGAGTGGGGGGAGGGGAACATTTACTAAATAATAAAATAGCAGAAGATGCTTTTGTAGCAGTGTTCAGAAAAATTGAATTCTCATGTATCTCCTCATGGATGCTTAAGAACTCCTTGGACCCTTCCTCTTCAGCTATGCAATATATTCTGTAATTGCATTAGCAAAGGGTAACCATTGAAAATATAACTAAGGAAATTAATCTCCACATAAATGAGTTCAGTCTATATTTAAGCTGGGACTACAGAATGACATATGTAACCTTATGAAGGAAAGTTGGATGCTTCTTTTTTCTCCTCAGCCTTTGTAGGCACAGGCTGAAGGGACTCATATGACTCCTGCTTGGAGAAATGATCTTTGCAAATTGCTTAGGTCCCTCGCCACATTAACATGTCCTGTAGATGTCTTAGTTGGGAGTCAGAGATAAGCTTAGACCTAAAACTAAAAGAGAAATTTTTCTCCCATCTGAACCCAGCTGTTGCACTTGCGCTTTCACAGAGAAGTGGAAAAGAAATGAGAGTCTTGCAGAAAACTCTGACTGCCTTCAATGTTGTGGAACACCTTTCTACCTGCAGGTTGTAAGCTATACATTTGTAGACATAGCCTTGCCTACATGGCATTTGAGAACTACTGTATTCTGTATTATAAGTACCCTGAATAGTCAAGGCAGTACTTGTCTCATTTTATATAAGCTACACAGAAGAATGTGTAGATCATAACTATATAAGTGGCCCCAAGCATAGACTAGATACCAAATCTTTCAGTTCTTATTTTCTTCTGAAAAGCAGAATTATGTTTTCAGGAATCAGAAGAACATTTGTATATATTATTGATCTATAGGCTGAGGAAACCTCCCACCCTGTGGGTTTTTTTTTGTTGTTGTTTTTTTTTTTTTCTTTTCTTTTGGCGTAATCTAGGTTGCTGTTGTGCAAGAAATTGTGTATTCTCTTATTCCTGCCTTTCCCAGGATAAATAGTCTTGGATGTGAAATTGGACTAAGGGAGAGGTGACTTCAACAATAACCATTAACTGTTTGAACTCACTGAAAAATTACAATTATATATCAAAGATGCATTGGGGTGTATCCTCAGGAAAAAAGTGGGAAGTAGAACAGTGATAAATTGCAGTTGAGAATTTGTGAGGATATAAAACTGAATACAAAATAAAAGAAAGGCTAGGTGAGCCTGATATTTTCTCACAATAGAAGAGCTGGCAGTATTTTATCTGAATTAGGGGCTATCTGCAGCTATTTGTGAATGCCACTTGAAGGTCAAAAATTCTTTCCCTGAAATATGACCTGTTTTGCTTTTGACGATGGTTCTCATGCTGTTCCTTTCTGAGCTGTGCCTGTATACCTGTTCAGTGATTTTGTTTTGTCACTTTGCAGTGCAGTTAGAAGCAGTGAGATAAAGTGGCCTTGTGGCATGAAGTTCCTTACAACCTGATATTGTGTAGCCCTGACAGCAGAATTCAGCTCATTGTAGAATACAGCACAGATAAAGGATTTATTGGAGAAGAATGCAAAATTTATAGGTAATAGACCAAAATTACTAGTGATTGGAGTTAATGGTATACATTTTGGGGTTTGGATCTTGAGTTTAAGATCACTCCTCACCTCTTATTATGTTTTAAGATGAGGGCCTCTGTGCTGTTTTCTCCAGTTTGGACTGTGAAGTAAATTTTATTCATGTAAAGTACTAGGATACTTTTAAATGAGTGTGTGTTTTGATAAAATATCATCTGCAGAACGCTAAGAGTTATTACAAATTCCACAGTGCAAGATATCCTTATTATAGTTCCAGACCTCCTCTTTGTCTGGATGTCTAGGGAAATTCAGATAAGGATTATGAATTTCTATAGCCTTATTCAAAGCTCTTAATCTTTTGCAGTCTACACATCTCTAACAATCCAGCAAGAGGTTTCAGCAAGAAATAAATTAGAAATATCTACCAGACGTTGAAAGTTTAGAGCTGAGTCTAAGCTCATGGCACAGCTCTGTTTCAGCAACATACTGGGCTGTCAAATCAAGAAGAAAAACAGATGTTTATTTTCTAGGCTGAGAGAGTATGCTAACATTTGGGATGAAAAAAAAGATTTTGCAGCTGTTAGAAACAGCTGCAGCTGTAAAGAAGGGCCACTTACGAAAACACCCACAAATATTTTTTGTGGATAAATTAAAAAAAATTACACAATGAGTAGGAAAATGGTTCTTAAAGAAAAAGCTTTCCTGGTAACCGTTGCTGTTTCCCGATTTTTTTTTGTTCTAAGACCTGCAATGTTGCAAGTGTGTAAATATAGCAGGTATTGAAAGGGTTAATGGATTTTATCTGCTGCTTTTATACTCACAGGAAAACTACTTAGGTCGATTTCCTGTAACATAGAGAGCTGTATCACAACATGAAACACTCAGCTGACAGTTTTATGGCAAGAAATGGAAGGAGCAACTCTGTGAGAGTGTGCTTCAAAGAGAATAATGTGGGTGGGGAATTTTTACAAGCTACACACAAGTTCAGAAATTTCTGAAGAAGTCAGTCTTCAGTCAGTGATCTTTCTTTCTGTAAAGTACATGGGATTTTGTGCTTTTTTCAGTCGTGAATACTTCCTTCCCAGAATCCCCTTAATGACAACACTGCTTGTTACTACAGAGACATGGGACTAAAAAAAATTAAAAAAATGTTTTCCCTGGTAATGTAGTAATAAGTATCTTTTTCACAGAGAGATGTTGAATGAAAAAGTTCATGTTTGGATGTCTTCTATGCTCTTGGATGTAGGAAAACAGTATCAGTAAGGTTTATTAATAGATGTCAATAAGGTTTTTAATAACAGCAGCAGAAGTAACAATAGTAACAACAACTAATAATAGTCATGCATAATTCATTTACTGAGTAAGAGTAATTAAAATTTGTCATTAATTTTTCCCCCTCTCCATTCAATAAATGTATGAATAGTAAGTAAAACATAACACATACATAAGACAAGTGGAGAGGGTTGGTTTCAGTGAGGTAACACACCTGTGGGAAAGGACTTAAGGACTACAGGCGGGACAGTGTCATACTCAAAACTGAGTTGTAGCTGGGAGCAGAAACTTATTAGGTGGGGAAGATATCACTATAACCAATACCACTGTAACTATACTTCTATTGAGCTCTATAGAAAAAAGAAAAATGGAGTCTACCGTTTTTCAGGTTGACACCCTGAAAGCTAGGGGATATAAGAGAGGCTGTATATGATGGTGTTTCAGCGCCACGTTGAGCCCTAGGGCTCCTACTCACAACTTTCTGTAAGTGGCAATGGAAGAATTAGAATAATCAAGCCTCAAGAGTCTGACAGTATGTGTTACCAGTATCAGGTTGTCTTGAGAAACCAACTAGTAATTATGCACCTAAAAATCATGGTTTTAAGTCACACCTAATACAGCCTTCAAAGGAGAGGCTGTGGTCTTCAATGAGGCCAACAGTTTTACTTTGAGTCACAGCCTCAACTGATTTCTTCTCCGTTAGAGGGAGAAATGAAGGAATATATCTGTTTTGTTCAAAAGAGAGCAACACAATCCTACACCAAGGAAAAGTTAAAGCTGCATTTGTAACAGTGTCCTCTGTTTTAAAAGAAGGACATGGTAGCACTGAGGAATGGCCACTGTGGTTTAGCTCAAGTGAGGTGCACTTGCTCACATGGCCATTCCTATTGTTTGATTAAATAAGATTACACTTGTGTCTGTTAACTGTAGGATCTGCACCATCTCTTCCTCCTACATTTCCGGAACTGGAGAAAAACAATGAAAAATACCTCAGACCAGAGCCTGACTCAACAGCAAACACACGAATAGGGAAGTAGCATTATACCTAATAAACTGGATAACAATGTGGCAATGCAGCAGAGTATCTGTATCTATGTAAGTCTTGGTTCTGTGAACAACCCATTATAATTTCAGGCTAATTCATCAGTCTGAGCACGGCTGACATGGGTACACACAATTGCCTCCCTGCACAGTGAAGCTGCAGGTGAGATTCGGAAAGTGTGATGCAGGTGGACGTCTTGGGTAATCGGGAGCTGCCCTACCTGGGTAGGTATCTGGACTTCCAGGGACTCTCTGGCACACAGGGGTGGTTAGAAAACCTATCAGGGCACATCCCTGCTGTGAACCGCAAAACCCAGGAGCCAGAGAAAGTCCATCTTCAGCAAAAACTCCATACATCTCTGCATAGAGGGGAATGTGAAAACCACCTGCGACCAAGGTTCTCCTGCCCTCCAGATTTGCTTGATTTTTTTGCGAAGGCATCCTAAAATTCTTACTTTGATTTGGGGCAGTTTAGTCCTGGGGCAGTCCGAGTGGTAAGCGAAGTGGTACTCTGAGGGTACAAGCCTGGGTGATCAAAGCTCATGGTGGAGGGGTGAGCTGGCTGGAAACCAGAGGAATGCTGCTTGCTGGTTAGTGAAACTTTTTTGAAGCAGACATGTTTCCACGAGGCTTGTGTTCATCATAAAATTGCACTATGTTGCAGGATTCTTGACCAACTCTATGTGGTGTTGCCAAGTGCAATGACCTGAAGTCAGAAAAAAAATGCCAGCACATTAATTTAGAAGTGATGAAACAGGTTTTCCTGTTCCTTCAAGTGTTCTGCATTTTAAGATCACGTTTTCAGTGTGTTTGTGTGCAACTGTGAGGGTTTGCAAGCTTCCCTGAGTGAAAACTGGAAGCATGATATTACTGCAGAATTCTTGAGTCCGAGTTGCTAGGAAAAACACCTAATATCCCAACATCTGAGTACTGCGCTCTGCACAGCAAAATGTAGCCACAGCACAACTTCATTCTTTCAGCTTGTTCTTCCTTTCCATGCATTCTTCTGTCCTGCAGGAAGAACATGTGGAAGGGTAGAGCAAGGAAGATTTGGCATCAACCAAAACATTTCCCTCTGTCACTTTAGCTCTACGCAGCAGTAGGCAATTGAGCACAAAATGAAACTTTGGTGGGAAATCTAATAATTTAAAACATCAAACAACTATGTTGCTGTGTATTTGATACTCACAAAGAGATAAATTGCGATGAATAATGTCAAGTTTCCAATGTTGCAAAACTGAAAAAAAAAATAAAAATATATATTTCTAAAGTGTTTCTCAATGAAAGAAACTGCTTTGGAATGGCACTTACATGTCTTAGGACATCTCAAAGTAGCAAATTTTACCTGAAAGATTGAAAGACCAGTTCATATTTTTCCAGTTCTTTTCAGTGTGCCCAGTAGCACCCATCTGGCTAGAAAGTTTGCTGCCAACACAGTGCTGATGAGATGAAAAGGGATGATGGAGTTGGAGGAGATGAGACAGACCAGTACCTGTACAACCCCTCAACCTGTGGGAAGTTAGTTTGAGATGAGGAAGCTGGTTGTAAATAACACTCATTTTCTTCTGGAACTTTCACTATAGAGATGTAGAGCAGTCTGCCGTTAGAGGTTTTAATGAGCTCGTTATAAGTGCGTACATGCATTTGGATATATCCCTCCCTTCTCTCCCCAGCCCATGGCAGTAGTTGCAGTAGACCACCAAGTGACTGCGTGCCATATGGACACTTCACAGAATACTAATGAATGATTTTCAGGAAAGATAGGACAATGCAAGCTGGACAATCAATAGATTTGTAAATTAATTTACGATCCAAGAAGATATACATGGTTACACCACACACACACATTTCTTTTCTATTCCTTTCTATAGGATGTATCTATACTCTAGCATAAAATGAAAATCTTCAGGTATCAGATATTACCTGTTTCCCTAAAATTTCATCCTTTGAATGATGAGCATTTATAAAGCAGAGCCTACAACTAACAACAATAAATGTATCTAGTATTTTCATGCCCACCACATACATACCATATCCTCTTTTCCAAGTGACATAGCTTCATATGCAAAAGCTTTTAATTTATGAAGTGACTCATGAAATGCATGAAGTCTCTGTTTATGCTTTCTTCACCTTCTTAACAAAGAATGCCAAACCACTGAACGTTAGGAAGCATTCCTACTGCATTTCTTAGAAGTTTTTGCTGTTCCCCTTTCTAATGAAGGCTGCCGTTATAGTCGTGTGTCAAGAATGATTCATATAACACAAGATAAGTTTACATATGCCTTACTTTGTGTACTTTCACTTATTCATAAACTTACGTGCTCATCCTTGGTTTAGATTTTAGTTAATTCCTTTATAAAGATGTTTGTTCATTTACTTACAGAAACACCATTTATCATATTGTGTGGAATTTTGTGCATAACATTTGTTTCCTGGCCACTTTGATGCTTTACCTTAGAAAAAAACAGACATTCAAAAAAGAATTCTAAAAACCAGTTTGTCAAGGTACATGTATTTTTATCTCCTCTATGTCATCCTGCAGGTGGATGGCTTTATTTTATGTTTACCGCTGAACTAATTTTACTGGTTTAGGTGATTGATAGTAATTTTTATAGCAATTTATTTGCCCTGCTGTTGCAAGTAGCAGTCTATCAAATTTCCAGATGTTTGCCATCAAAGGCTATTGGATATTTGAAGATCCTGATAAGACATGCCAGGTATAGGACAGGGTATAACTATTTCATATGAAAACTAGAACTGAGGTTTCAATGCATGGGAAAGGTCAGTCCTTGCTAGAAACTTGCTGAACCTGCAGGTGAACAAGTTTGTCAGTGGAATCCCTTGTTGCCACGGTTGTTTCAGGGAAAATAATTTTAACGGACTTGGGTCTTTCTACAGGAGGACAATTCTGAGGTCCCTTTGGGCTTGAATGCAAGCTGCTTTAGACCTTTGACAGGGGGTTCATCTCGTGTAAGATGGACTTTCATGGTACTGACATCTGTGTCAGTTACCTTGGGTTCTCTGTAAGGTCTGTACATTGGAAGAAACAGACTTATTTTTGGACACAGTTCATCTGGCCTGTTTTAGATTTCTACTTTAGATGGAGATAATTTCTACCCTAGAAGATTTATTTATGTCCACAGCTATACAGAAAAATCCATACTTTTATCTCAGGTGCTGAGGGCTACTTATGCTAGACCCTACCGTTCTTCAGGTGTATCCTATTCACAAAGCCCAGACCAAGTCAAAGTTTAACAAGAAAAGCACAATGGAGTGCCCTAACCTCAGCAGGGGGATTATACAGCTCTAGCGATTGAGATCCAGTACTGATTACCAACACTAGCAACATAAACACAATGTTTTTGTGGAGTTATTCTACAAGATTTAGGGAGTGTATTTACTTTACAAAAGTGCCATTTTAATTTTTATCTGGCTTTATTTTTAACATATGATATTGCAGATACTTGAATTTACTGTGATGCTGTCTGAATATGACTATAAGATTCCATTGTTAAAAAATAAAAACCCCAGAAGAAAGTGTCAGAAATCCATTCATCAAAGCTACTAAATGAAATTTATCAATTTATAATTTTATTTACAACTGGTTTGAATGCACCATCTGACTAAATGTATTTGTAATGGTCTCTATGTGCCAAAGCCTGTAAATAAGGAGAGTGGCTGGACATCTTCTGGCACTGTGAGGGCATTCTTTACAGGCATTGATTACAGCTAACTGTTAAGTTTTTTATTTATAGAGTCCAACGTAAGAAAATTTATCTTGCTCTAAACATCAATGCTTATGTTTATATGCAGAAGTCCAAATTTTGATAATCCTGTTCGAGTTCTTAAAATTTTTTTCATATTCAGATGATTGGTTCTCTTTAAAGTTAGTAGACTGGATTTACTGCCTAGTTGTCCATTCCCCTGATCTAGTAAAGCCACCAAAACCCCCTCTAAAGTCACCTTCCTACCTCCTGGTAAATAAGTAAGGTAAAAGTTTTTAATTTGTGATGCAACCAAAGGAGGGTGTCACCAGAACTGTGCTCCATAGATATCAGCTTCAGTAACACTGCAAGTTGCTTCCTGGTTGTTTCTGTTATGGCAGCAAATAAGGTTCTTGCAGGGCAAGTGAATTCGTTTATAAACCCAGTGATATTTAATTTGAATGTCTGCATGAAGACCTTTACATTATTTTGAGAGCAGGGGAATACTTTTCCTTACATTCTGAACTGCAGACTAGAGTTACCCTACATACTAGGCTCAGTGCGCTGTGCCATGAAAGAAATTGTCTCACTTGAATGTCACCAGCATTGCACGCTCCTGAAAAAGTCTGTTGCTCCCCTCTTTCAAACAGGAAATGCCAATTAATTTTTCAGGTTTTTCAAAACAGGGCTGTGTTTTAACCTCAACATTTGCAATGCGAAACAAGATTACTATATTCTGACTAACTTCCGAGACATACACAGAGAAAAAAAGAATAATTTTTTTTTAATAAAAAAAAAAAGGTCTTGGACTTCAGCAAAACTTGTGCAGTGGGGTAACATATAAGGGCTTCGTGCAGTGAGAGGATTTTGTATTTGCGCTTATTGAAAATCAGTGATGTTTCACTCCAGTCTATTATATCATGGCTTTGCTGGAAATTCAGGGTGCCCAGTTCCTCCTTGGGGGTAAGGTAATAAGTAAGTTAATTTTTCAATTAAATACCAAACAAAGGTGTAATATTTAATTTAGAAACATAACAATAAAAATTTCTAGGTGGTGGGCAGGCTCCCACTGATTTTTTAAAAGTAGTATGAGTGTTCTGGAGTTTTCAGTTGGAGCAGATTTGCCTAGAAAATGTATAAAATAAAGAGAAGTGGAAGCAAATTCTGTAACACCATCTGGAATACACAAATAGATAGAATACTGATGGAGTAGAAAAGAAATTTTATTGCAGGATATAATGTTTTATTAACAATAAATAATTGTTACCTCATTAGCTGAATGAATTCTTATATGTAGCTGGTTATTCAAACACATATTAACTGATGTCTGGTGTTCTTAGTACTGACGCTCAAAGGGTATAGGATATGTACCATAGAAAGAGCAAACATCTATTTTGTTTTCATATTATGTAAAAATAATAAAGATTCACTGGAGAGAATGTATGAATTAAATCATTCTGGTCCCACATATATATCTCCTAATGTTATATCTGTGGAAGACTCCCACTTGTCTCAGTGTGCATTTATTTCAGTGAAACCTGAATCCAATGTATGATGACAGAAAATCCAAGCAATTTCTAAGAATAAAGAAATATATATCATATACATACCTTTGCAAGATACATGCACTTGTTCAGCGATGTTGTGAAAACTTACTGCTAGATTCAATAGAAAGTCTTGTGTAACCTTATTTTTTCTTGCACTCAACTATTACTTATTTTCAAGTAGTCAATGACTCAGCAGTTAGGTAAATGATTTGGAAGCAGATTTCTCTGTTTGAAGTAGAAAAACTCAAACCCTCATCTGTTTGTGTTTTTTTTTTTCTTTTTTTTTCTCCCCTAATTAAACTTGACTCTGAGGTAGTATCTTTTATTTAAAAATGAAAATCAGGTCCCAGAATGACAAACTATTTTGAGTTGCAAGGATATGGAGTCTTACACAAATGTTCTCTATGATTCTGCTCAAGAAATGAAACTGACTTTTGTAGTGACCTGCAGTTATTTTAAGATGAAGATCTCATCAATTTAAGTGGTGTGGAGTTTGTTTGATATATCTCTTGGGAACAACACAAGGAAAATCTAAAACTTCTCTAACTTTTACACCTTTCATCCTGAAACTTCATGTAGTCACATGAAATTACTCAGGGTTCTTACCAACCACAGAAGAGAGGTAAGCTCCCAAGCTTGTCTTCTGCTCTCACACAAGACAAAGTGATGTCTTCATTTCATTTTTGCTGCGGCTATCAGCCCATGATTTTTCATTGTGTTGACTTAGGGCCTTCAAAACAACGTTTATGTAAATACATACTGTGGTGTTGCGGAATGAGAAATTTGTAATTTAAGAAATTGTCTTCTGGATAGCGTAATGGTTATGCTCATCTTTCAATTAAAGCAGACACTATATTTCTACCATAACACCCCATCTACCCCCGCTGGATTCCCGTGAGTGTTCACAATGGTTTAACCAAAGCAGTTTTTAAAGCATACCTCCTACTACTCACTAGGCAACTTTGTATGCAGGTAAATTGTAAGTATGACCGGAGACCTAAACTTTCATTATTTCCTGGCAGAGCAGAAGTGTGAATGGTTTTGCACACAGAAGTGTGAACAGATCTGCTTAATGTCAGAAGAGAATACATCCATTCTCTTTCTGTGAAGCAGTGAGCACAGTGAAAGTGATACTACTTGATTTTCTGTGCTCTTTTTAATTTTTTTATTAGTTAATTTTTAATTTCTCAAATACACTGCAGATTCTTTTATTCCAGAATCATATCCAGGTAAAATATGAGGTATTACAGCAACATTCATTGTTTGTGGAGTACTCCTCAACATTACATTAAGCTGCTTGTGGCCTACATCTCATTTAATTCCTAGTACCCTGGCAAAAACATACTTGGTGACCTACTTCTTTGACAAATACTTTAATGAGTTTTGGAAAGTGTTTTCTCTAATCATAAAAATGCCTATAACAGTGCTTGACTTCATGTGAAAGAGTAATTCCAGCAAAGCTAACAGGACTACTCAAAAGTTTAAACTGGAATATACTTGTTTGCAGGATCAGACTGACTTTCTGCAGGATTCATGGAGATAACTGTGGTGCACAGGAGAAGACAGTGAAGTAATTTAGATCACTTGTAACACACACTTGAGAAATGCCATTGTCTAATGAACATTTGCATCTCATTTTTGGTTTGGTAATCTGTTTCCTTCTTGGGACCTACACTTGTAATGAGTTGAGTTTTGGCATTTCAAGGCCACTAAAACACAAGTGGAGAGAGAAGGTGGTCGCTATAAAAGAACCATTATTTTTTTCTGGATGCCTACGTGCCATTAAGTTTCCTGATAATTCCACCTTTTTTGTATAACCCAGAGTGGAGGTGTTTTACTGTTCGATGCATGTGAATATAGTTCAGCAGTCACAATGATTTGCTGCACTTTTTTGATCTTAAATCTCTTGAAATTTACTTCTGTTAATTTTTATGAACCTTTGCACTTTTCCCACAAAGAGAAAAAAAAAATCAAAATCAAGTTTGCTATGAGAATATAAGGAATAATTTTAAAATAATTGATAATTTGATATATATTTGTAAATAAATGTATCCTTTTGCTTTTACTGCGATCTTACAGTTATAATGAAGGAACATGGCTTACATAGAGGGGACTTTTAATTAAAATGCATACAGAAATAACTAACTGCAAATGCAGGCTGTGACTTAAAAAGCAACATACTGTTTAGTGATCTGACGCCCATGGTGTCTGGAACCTAACATCTTTGGTATTGGCTAGGGCAGGTTGGACCACTGCTGTGATTCATCCTGGTAATTCTCAGTTGATTTTGTATATTGAATGGGGATTCCCACTGAACAAGGGTAATTCTAAAAGAGCACTTGTAAGTGAATTTCTGCATCTCAACATCTTTCAGGTCTCAGCCCAGTTGTGAAGATCATGACTTCATTATCCTAAATGCGCATCTGCTGGTGTGTTTATTCTGCTCCTCATTCATGTCCCCTCTGCCCAGATTTGTGGGGGTACTGCACTGTGCAGTGTGTGGGAATGATGTCTTCAGACCACCGCAGGAGAAATGCAAAGACTGCATTATAAGCAATTTACTCTGACTTCTTATTACAGTAACCTGTGCTCATTTTCCAGCTTCCTCTTCTCCTAACATAGTTTTCTTTTTCTTCTGAACTTTTTTATCTCCCTTATTTTTCTCCAGCTTTTTTCATGTTATGCTCACTGTCACTTTTACTTCTGTCTCATGTATTGGGTTGTATCACTCTCAGTTCATACTCCCCTTTGTTATCTCCTTCATCACTGTTCACTTTCCTAGCCATACTTCCTACTCCACAGGTTCTACATATTGGTCCAGCCTTTGTTGTATTCATTGCTTTACTCCTGTCCATAACTTGTTTCCTTCTCTTTCTTAAATGGCAATACTCATCTTCTGTGACATTCGTCTCTCAACTGTCACACAAGAAAAGGAAAAACTTTCCCAAACTTTCCCCTTCAACTGTTATTTCTGCAGCTGTCTTGATATGGACTCTTATTTCACAGACCATGCCTTATTTTTGATTATGGGAAGAGTCCATCTTGCTGTGACACTAAGACACTTGTTTCAAAATATATAGGTTGGTTTGTTGTTTTTTTTTTTTTTATTATTTTTTTTTTGTTTAAAAGTGAAAAACATTTTGGAATCTTCCACCTCTTCTCCAGTTCTTACTCTTGGGGAGTAATCCCATACCTGTCTAAATGTCAAAGATGCATGTTTGATCATCTTGTATCATACACGGTTTTCTCTCAATTTTTCCAAAATCTCCAAAAAGGGATGTGAAGAACATTCTGTCATCCTTAGTGTCTCCCTGCTAGCTCTTACATTCTTTTGGTAGAAAAAATGTTTGCTCCCTTCACCTTTTCCTTCCTCTCTTATTTCTATGTCTTTCAGTGTGAGATACTTGTTGTTTTTTTTTTTTTTATTACTCAGTCTTTAGTGCCCAGTTTCTCGATCCTTGCTCTTTTGCTGCTGAGCATTTTTGAAGGAAATCCAGCACTTTCTTCAGTGCAGCCTGTTTCCTCCTCCATCAGCTTTTTCATCTTCCAGGACACAGAACAGTAGTTCTCTACTGGATTTCATGGCTAGAGATACCACTTACACGTATTCTTTGAATTCTTACTTTAAAACTGCTTTCCTCATTACCACATCTCCTTTTGTCCTTCTATTTCCAACCTATCTCTCTTCATCAGAAACAAAATAGATGAAATCCTTTACAGTCTCACCCCTCTTTGCTCCTTGATTATTTACCCCACTTCAAATCATTTATCAGCAGTTCTGGCTAAATGGGGAGGTCCCAGTTTTCTGGGGGTTAGCAAATGTGGTGATGTCCGTCCACAAGAAGGGTCAAAAGGAGGATCCTGGGAACTCCAGGCCTGTCAGTCTGACCTTGGTGCCAGGGAAGGTTATGGAACAGATCATCTTGAGTGTCATCACACAGCACATACAGGACAACCAGGGGATCAGGCCAAGTCAATATGGGTTTATGAAAGGCTTGACTAACCTGATGTCCTCCTATGACAAGATGACCTGCTCAGTGGATGAAGGAAAGGCTGTGGGTGCTGCTTACCTGGCTTTTAGTAAAGTCTTTTACACAGTTTCCCACAGTGTTCTCCTGAAGAAACTGGCTGCTTATGGCTTAGAGAGGTGTACTCTTTTCTGGGTAAAATACCTGGCTGGAGGACCAGGCCCAGAATGGAGTTATATCCAGTTGGTGGCCGGTCACAAGTGCTGTTCCCCAGAACTCAGTACTAGGGCCAATACTGTTTAATATCTTTATCAAAGACCTGAACAAAGTATCAAGTGTACCGTTAGTAAGTTTGCAGAAAACACCAAGTTGGGCAGGACTATCAATCTGCTTGAGGACAGAAAGGCTCTACAGAGGGATCTGGACAGGCTGGATCAATGGTCTGAGGCTGGAGGTCTGGTTGAAAAGGATCTGGGGGTGGTGGTTGACAGCCAGCTGAGCTGGCAGTGTGCCCAGGTGACCAAGCCCAATAACATCCTGGTTTATATCAGAAATAGTGTGGTGAGCAGGACTAGGGAGTGATGACCCCCTGTATTTGGCACTGGTGAGGTCCCACCTCGCATACCATATCCAGTTTTGGGCCCCTCACTACAAAAAAGATATTGAAGTGCTGGACAGTGTTCAGAGAAGGGCAACAAAGCTGGAGAGGGGGCACAAGTCTTATGAGGAGCAGCGGAGGGAGCTGGGCATGTTTACTCTGGAGAAAAGGAGTCCAAGGGGAGACTGTATTGGTCCCTACAACTACCTGAAAGGGAGTTGTAGCAAAGTGGGGGTTGGTCTCTTCTCCTGAGTGACAATCAGCAGCACAAGAGGAAACAGCCTCAAGTTGCATCAGGGGAGGTTTAGATTGGATACCAGGAAAAAATTCCTCACTGAAAGGATTACCAAGCACTGGAACAGGCTGCCCAGGGAAGTGGTTGAGTCACCATCTCTGGGGATATTTAAAAGATATGTAGATGAGACACTGAGGGACATGGCTTAGCAATCTGTTCTCTGTGTTCTTGATAGACAGGACAAGAAATAATAGACTCTGAAGTACAAAAGATTGAAGTAAATTAAAATTAAAAAACAAAACCACACACAACCCTCCTTATATTTTCCAGCAGGGCATGTACATTGCATAAAGTCACTGCTGGAGATTTTTAAGAACAACTCCTAGGAATGATATAGCTTCAGTACTACAGACTTTGAGGAAGGTGAATGGACAAGATGGTACCTTTAAGTCCATGATTCTGTGAAACAGCTTTTGATGGAGAAATCAGAAGTTGTTGCACTTCAGTCTTGAATTCAAGAGCTGTCTTTTCTGCTTCCTGTGAGCATCTCTTCAGTTAGGAATGACTGTGTTTCTGCCTTGCTCTAGTTAGGGACAATCACGCCAATGTTCAGTTTATATGTATGTACCTGTAAAACCAAGAACCCATAGTCAGGCACACATGTATTCTTTCTGACTCACCATTGCCATTATCACATCCCCATGTGATAATAAAGACCCTGGCCAGCCTCATGCTGGACCTCCACCCACACCTGTGCATCCAGGAGCTCTATATAAGTTCAGCTGCAGTTCTTCACTCCCTGTTTGAGCCATTTTGGAAGAGTGTTGATTCTCAGTTCAGCCACAGCCTTGCCCCTGCCACTACAGAGCCTTTTGTGCGAGGCTTCAACCTGTGGGCTGGCTGCCTGACCCAGCAATCACAGGACCTGATCCTGGCCATGACCTGTGGGTTGAGTTTCGAGTTTGATTCTAGACCTGCATTGGCACCACAATGTTGTCGTATGGTCTGGCTTCTTGGTTGGATCTTGCCACCACCTCTGTCTCTGTCCTGCTCAGGTACTGCCCTACTCTTGGCTATGGTGGTACAACAGGTGTTGTCTGCCCCTGGGGAGACCCTGGCCCAGGCTGAATATCCCTGTGCCCACTCCCTGACACCCATCCAAAATCTTGAAGGATGGAAAAGTCATCCTGCGGCCCACCACATGCTGTGAAAGGTGATTTTTTTTCATAGCACAGATAAGTATTATGGACGACTGTCAGGACAGGAATAATTGCTGTTTAGATAGGCAGTACATACATATAATTTTGATTTACGTCTTTGAAGTGTGAACCTCTGAAGTGCTATTTTTATCTGTCTCATTTCGATCATACAATTTTGACCTTTCATTTATGCCATGCCTATCATCAGGGTCCTAAAGAATTTCACAGAATGAAAGGGGCAAATTGGGCTAGATAGATTAATCTGCGTAAAAAACATTAACAGAGAGGATGTATTTTAGATTATAAATTTCCCAATCTTGTCAAGCATTTAGAAAATGTTTTTTTTTTCTACAAATGACATCAGTTTGGAAATAACCTACGACTTCTCTGGATATAAGAGATTAGCACACACTCCTGATAGTAGTATTAATCAGACTTTTCACTTCTGTTATGCATACTCTTTGTAGTACAGACAAAATGAAAAACTTAGAACCAAAAGATGAAATAATAGGTTGCATATATCAGGAAAAGAAAATTCTAAGTTAAAGTTATACGCATTAAACACCTGAGGGAAAAGAGAAAAACTGCAGACCATAAACTCAGCAATATAGTTATATTGTGAATTTTTCTGTGGTCATTTAAAAGGTCCTTCTTTAACTTGGAAGTACATGTTTCATATTTTTTACTCTTTAAACCTTGCTTATGCTGAAAGTAAAATAGTGAACATTGACATCTAGTAAACATGTAATGTTTACTCAGATTTATTTTTTAAAAAAGGCTAGTAGAAAGTGAGAACAGAAATTCTGAAAAAACCCTCCTATCTATACCCAAATGTTCCCTTCCTCCTTCAGTCTTGGAAAATATTACTTGAGTTGTTGTCCTCTTTATATTTTTTTTTTTTTTGCACTTTCAACCTTCTGACTGGAAAAGAAACTGAACACTCACATGAACTATAGAAGAAAAAGTGGAGTTTTACTAGTTCTACTTCAAAGAATGAGGAAACAACGAAGACACTTGGGAAAAAATCTGTCTCTAAAGGGTTTCTGAACAAAGCTATATCAATCTTTACTAAGAAAGAAACTGGAAATATTGGGATTTTTAGGTACATTTTAGTGCCCAACTACTTATTAATGTTTATAGAGGTTTTGATCATCCTGGAATAACTAAAAGCATAGAATTAAAAAGCATCTGGTACTTGTCAGAGAACTGCCTCCAGAGAAATCTGGCATCTGGTATCAAACTAATCATTTATACTGATATGATATCCATAGTGATAGGTTGCAGATATCTTTTTTATATTGCAAAAAGAATAAAAGTATGAAATACCCTGTAACAATGCAATACAGCAGTAAAAATGATGTTCAAGAAGATCACACCGAGCACTGAGGAACAGCAACAGATAAATGGTCAAGATGGAAAAGTTCTGGTCAGTTGCGAAATACATTAGTATTTTACCAAATGTAACTGCCTAACAGACATCACTGGATGCTCTGAGTAAGACTTATTGTGCCTAATTTGTTAATGTGGGGTTTTTCTATAAATAGTAGAGGAAGATAGGTCCCATCAACTGTCAATTCAGCCTTACTTTCTTAATGACCTACTTTGAGATGGAATTAATACTTTCTGGGTGTGACTGTCTCAATTGGCTGTAGAGGTCTAGATCATAGAATCATAGAATGGTTAGAGTTGGAAGGGACCTTAAAGATCATCAAGTTCCAACCCCCCTGCATGATTGGTTTAATCTAGGAATATAGGCTTTCTTGGATGTAGGCTTTTTTAATAGGGCTAACAGACAGTCGTCTTCTGAATTCCCTTCTATAGGTGACAAATTTAGGTTTCTGGTCTGAATTGTTCTGCAACCATTGCAGATTTTCTGTCTACAAGTGCTCGGTGGGGTTTTAGACAGCTGTCACTGAATAATTTTTCATTTATATTTCTTTCCTCTTTTTAAAAGAGAATTAAAGAAACTTGGTCATACTGATGGTTTCCACTTGGCAGCTTAATAAGATGGCAGGCCATGCTGAGTATCCTGTATTTTAACAGTACACACCAATATCACACATGATAAGCATGCTCCTTTTACAACAGTTTGCTGAAGGAGGTATAGTAAGATCTCTTTCATATGCAAAATGAACTCTCAGAGCTTCCACTGGGGATTTCCAAAGTACCTTGGATCTCCATATGATGTCAGCGGTAGCATCCAGATCTAGTAGTCGCACATTCAACTAGTTGTTAGTTTTGAGCTAAAATAGAAGGCTGTTGTTATTGGATGCTATTATGATATTGGTGAAGCAGGCAGCTGAGAGTAGACTCCTTTTCGCACTTCTTGGATATCAGAAAAGCTCCTATTTGACAGCAAAAGATTCGAGCTTCTTCAACCCTTTGTATACCTATCTCACTCAGTTAAAAATTCGTACTGGAATCTCTGCAAAGTTTATAATAAGTTATTTCTCCTGCCTTCAGTGTAGTCCATCTTCAGTGTCTTCCTTCATTTGGTTATCTGCAAAACTCGGCAGCCTTCGCTGGACCTGCAACCCAGCTATACAGCTTCCCAAATTTTTCCTCCCTATTTTCCTGGTATTCTACCAATTACAAGTAGCTGCTCCGTTTCTCCCCAGACATTCCCAGGTAAATCTATCTCCCTCCCAGTTAATTCTGTAATTCTACGAATTCTGTGGCCTGCATCCCTAATATCCAGTGTTCCCATATTCTCTAAAACCCGAGGATTTATTTTTCTCCATGTCTTGAAAACACCAATGCTTTTCACCTATATTACTGACAATTGTGTCAGTAATAGTTAAATTGATTTAAAAACTGTTTGGCCATAAAAGGCCCCCACAAGACTGTATGTCTGTTCAGAGTTCTGCTTCATACACTGCAGAAGAATAATTTTGGGTGGGCTCTGGTTAAAGTTTTTGGGAAATGAGGACTCCTGTACCAAAGTATTATACTACAGGTTGGCAAGAGGATTGCCCATAGAACATAATTTTTCAAAACCAAAAAACTCCTTCTTGCTTGTGAAGGATCACTTTCCAACCCCTGTTAGGATGGAGACAGCTGGCAGATGAAGTTGCCAAGACACTTTCCATTATATTTGAAAAGTCCTGGCAGCCTGGTGAAGTTCCTGCTGATTGGAAAAGGGGAAACGTACCCCCATTTTCAAAAAGGGAAAAAAGAAAGACCCAGGGAACTACAGACCAGTCAGTCTCACCTCAGTGCCCTGTAAGTTCATGGAGCAGAACCTCCCGGAACCATTGCTGAGGCACACGGAAAATAAGGAGGTGATTGTTGACAGCCAACATGGCTTCACTAAATGCCTTTCTTGTTTACAGTTTTCATCATAAAACCTTGGTTTATTTTCTTATAATTTTGGCAGTTTACTATCAGCAGTGCATATCAACTATCTTACACACAGAAGTTTTATTTTAATTTTTTTTTTGTAATAAGTGTCTGTGAAGATTCATCAGTTTTATTCAAGCACAAGATTTAGCAGCTTAGCCTATGATAGCTAGGTCTGAAAGTTTACATTTGGATTACAGGACTAGATTAAATTTGGAGTGAGATGAATATTTCTGGTTAGTCTTCATCTGCTCTCTTTAACACTCAGTTATCAGTGTAGGAAGGATTTCCCCTATAGTAATTAGTAATTTGGAAAAAAGAAAAAGGTGTCTGAACCACAGAAGCAACATTTTTAAGAAAATTTCATTTTCAACGTTAAGCAGTCTGTACAAGTGAGTAAAGACTTAATCATAAATAAAGTATCACTGAAAGGCAGCTTTGTGAACTGGATTGATGCCAATCTGCCATAGACAAGCCCACCACAAATAGTTCTGGTATATGAAAGACTATTTTTGGACCTGACAGTCTTTTGCCTTTTTCATGAACTGATGGAAATTCAGTCTCTAAAAAATCAACTTTTAATGTTATTAATGCACAAAAGCACCCTTTACCACAAAGCTTTCTTGTTACTTAACATAGGTACAGATGTGTAGGTATAAATTTTTACTTTTTGGTGATTATCTGTGGATCTCATAGTGATTTTTTTTTCTGTTAAATACACATTAACAACAGCTAAATCTTCTGTGTAAATAAAACCATACGCTCTGTTTATTGGTTGACTGATGTCTGTAGTCTAACCTAGTGACAAGAGCTTTGAAAATTAACAATCTTGCGAGACAAAAAATACCTAAATCAAATGAAGTGATTTATTTGGAACTCTTACAGTTATGAGGTGTTACTCATAAGGTGCAATTGTGAGTTTGTCCCATTCTAGAGCTGAAGAAAAAATACATATTCAAATTTGATGGCAACATAACAGTATAAATAAGCTGATTATTGAAAAGCTGAAGAAATTATTCAGTATTTGTGATTTACTCAGTGACTAGATTGAATGGGATCACCCGAAATCTAAATAATAAAAGTTGACTATCTTTTCTGAAAAGGAATATACCTGTTGTAAGATCAAGTAACTTAAGCCTAAAAAAAGTACCAAAATTAAGGTTTTTTGCGTACATGCAACCTTTATGCATACATTCTTTGAAGTATTCTCTTTATTTGTTATTGTTCCAAATTTATTCTTGCTCAATGAGAATATTTTAATATATTTCATTAATATCATAGTGTGATTCTGTACAATCTTTGCTTTAATTTGCGTTCCTTGAAGACAGAATACTAACTTACAAGATCTTGATTATTCAACAATGATAAATTTATTTTACTTAGTACTGCAATTCTAGAAAGGTAAGAAATATTAACCTGTTTTTAGAGAGGGGGAACTAAGAATGATTTTAGATATAAAATACCTGTCAGTCTTGGATGCCTACTTCAAGATGTCTGGAGCTTGATTTTTATCAAAACACTTACAATTAGCAGTTTTCATGTTGAAGGTATAGCTTTTTGCTGATTTTGCTTTCCTTTGTGAGTAATCAGCTTTGACCCCAGAGCAGAGTCTCAAGTCAAGCATTTAATGAGAAACTCATAATTAGTAGACACCTGAGAAAATAAAAAAAAAGAAAAGAAAGCTTTTCTGCTTAGCTGATGAGAGTCTCTGTGACAGAGGCAGGGATAAAATGTAATTCAATGGGACAGATGTCACCTGTCTTACTCAGAAGACTGTCTAGTTTCCTATTTCAGTTTACATCTCCAAGTGTCAGTGACAAATGAAACCAAGGTGTAATAGGCAACTGCTTCTTTCACTACAAATCGATGACTTGTTCCAGGAGACAATTCATATTGTATAATGAGAGAGGCAGAAATCTTTATAGCATGTGGTGATATAATTAAGACTATTACAATGAACTCAAGCAGGGGTGTGAAATTAAGGTGACGCCAGTTTAGTCCTCACATTTCTTAATTTTAGTGTGATTAATTTTACAGCAGTCACTTTAAAAATATCCAGTTATGCATAATTATCAAGATCTTAAAACACAAAACAAATCACTAAGAAAGGGAAATTAGGCCCTGTAGCAATATATAACTATTAGCAAGGTTGCTATTCTTAAACCAGTAACTAATGGTTCTGGCATTTAAGTAAAAGGAACTGATGAAACTGACAGTCATTCCCCGTGTGGGCTAGCACTAAAATGGTATTAAAACTTTCATTTGGTCAATGGGTTTCACACTATTCTCTAATATCACAGAAATATGACTTTGGAAATTTGATTCTCTGATAGGGGACCCAGTCTGTTTTAATATATGTTATTAATTTCAGTTTTAAAGTTTGTTTAATATTATTCTCTATTTTCTCTTGTCTTGCTCCTAGGTGCTAGTTGTTTGAGGCCGAGACAATTTTTGTCTTGTGTGTCTGGTATTTAACATGATAGGATTCTGGTGCATGGTTGCAATTCTGGTATGTGCTGTTGCAATACAAATACTCATGGTTTAACATTTTTTTTTTTTTTCCTAGAGTGTACTTAATTCAAGTAAAGGTATAAGGTAATTATTTTCTTATAACTGAAGAAGTTGATTTATATTTACCAACCTCTCACTTGAGATTGTTCAGATTTTTAGCAATAATTTGTGAACAGGTCAGGAGGAGACAGAAGATTTCAGTCAGAAAAAAATTCTTCAGAAAAATAACTGTGACTGGAAACATACTCTATAGTGGGAAAATCCTCATCAGTCTCTCTCAGAGCACCTGAAAGCTTTCACTTTCAGTTGACCTTGTTATTACATATGAAATATTTTAGGTGAGTTGTTCTTGAAGCATTTGAACATATCTGATATTAACCTTCTGAGTATTTTTGAACAACGGCTGACATTAAAATTGCACCCTTCTGAAAATCATCAGTAATTTTTTCTTTGGCATATGCAAAGAATACTTTAAAGTATTAATATCAAGTTTCAATATATAACTTCTATCTGAATTTCTATTCCAAAGACAGAAAGGCTGCACAAAAACTGTTTACACTCTGATTCCCCAACTTCAAGATACTGAGCAGTTTCTGCTCTATACTTGTGGTACCCTTGTAGGCAAACTGTTGAAGTATGGACTGGATGGATAGATGATAGCATGGATGGATCCACAGGAGGCCTTGTCAGGCTGGGGAAATAGACTGACAGGGGCCTCATGAAGTTCAGCAAAGACAAGTGAAAAGACCTGGGCCAGAGACTGGGTCCTTACTTGTAAGAAAGGAGTCCAGATGAACACAAGTTGAACATGTATGTGTGAGCAGTGTAGACCTACAGGAAAATGGCCAACCACATCCCAAACTGAATTAGCGAAAAGCGTAGTCAGCAGGTTGTGGGAAGCGACTATGATGATTCTCCTCTGTTCAGTGTCTGTGCAGGACTACTGTGTCCAGTTTGGGACTTCCCCAGCACACGAAAGACATGAACATACTCGAGAAAGGTCACTGAAGGGCAACTGAAGTGTTGAGTGAGCTGGAGTTGATAGGGGGCCTAGTGATAATAGCTAATTGTACGAGCTGAGGCTGAGAGCTGGGTTTGTTCTGTGTGGATATGAGAAAACTGGTGAAATGGGGGGATTTTCATTGCTGCCTCGATCTACTTAATGAGCAAGTATAAGGAGGATGGAGCCAGACTCTTCTTGCAGTTGAACAGTGAGGAGATGAGATAAAGGGCACACACAGCAATACAGGAAATTCCAATTATATAATAAAGGTATTCAAATACTGGAGCAGGTGGCCTAAAGGTGTTATGAAATCTTCATCCTTGGAGTTATTCATAATTCAGCTAAGCAACCTGCTCAGAGTTCACCCTGCTTTGAGCAGAGTGTTGGACCAGATAGCCTTCAGAGGTCTTTTACAAACTATATAAAAATAATTCTGAAAAAAAATCTCTTTTTCTGGGAAAGACATACTCTTGAATTACAACTTCTCAATATTTTTTTTACTGACATGCAGTGATGACCACCCATGGGTAATAGGCATGCTTGTCTATCCATGGTAAAGCTTTCAGTGATCAAAGAGAGGAACATTCACACACTGAGCACTTCCCAGTGCAAAGCAGTCTATTGATGCCATGTGTTACAGTCACTTCTTTTCTGGGATAGAACACCTTCAAGTCACAGTTACAGTGCTCTTTAAAAGGTGAGTAAAGTCTTGCAGTTCCAGGCAGCTGCCTTGTGACAGTGACTGTGAAATGGGATTCTTTGTTCTATATTTTCCGATCATATAAGTCAACAAAGTCCCTTTGACTGATGGTAAAGCAGTGTCAAGGAGTTAAATCAATTACTCAATTTCCATCTTAACTATTCATCTCAGCTGTGTATGAGAAATCACCAAAACTGCTAACTATTTGTGCCAGGTGTCACCCAAGAATTTTCAGAGAGTCAGAAGCAACTTTCCCTCAGTGAACAGCTGAAATTTCTTTACCGTGGTAATCGACAGTAAATCCATTGATATTGATCCAATTCTTAGATGGTAGTAAAGGTAGTAATGATAGTAATAGGTGCTGATTCAATCTTTTCTCTTAGAATATAGTTTGCAACACCTGGTTTTCCTCATGCATCGGAAAGAGAGACGGCTACAAATGAATGGTGTTGACAATTAGCCCCTCTACAGAAAAATTAAGTGTATTTAATATATTGCCATAAGATACGGCCAGAATGGAATGCTAAACACTTTATCTTTGCAGTAGGAACTACACAGGCTTTCTTTGCAGAGTACAGCCTCGTAAAATCTCATATTGTAGCCTCCTTTCAAGAAGTCATCTTGGGGACCCAAGAACCTGACCATTCATTGTGTTTTCTCTAATTTCTTTCTTTTTTGGAGAGGGAGTGTTAGTCCTATGGAACTGGTGGCAGATGAACTCCGTAAGCCCTCATCTCAAGTGGTCAGACTTGAACTTCTCGGGACAGAGAAACACTGACAGTTTCTGCAGTTGAGCTCCAAAGGTGAAATGAAGAAAACCAGCAGCTTATGTTCATACTGATTGATAGGCTAGTGGCTTTTGATTAGACCTGATTAAGGCTTTGTAATGCAGACCTTATTCAGCCACAATAAGCAAAACAAAACAGAGTCTACAAAATGAAAATTTTCAGTGCTTAAGTTTCAATTCTGCTGCAATGTTTTGCTTTCCAATTGGAAAAACAAGCTCCACATTTTGTTTCAGACTGAGTCTATCTGAATGGAAACATGATGGTTTTTTGAATTGAGCTTGAATGGTTTAAATTCAGGTCAGATTGTCTGAGTTGATGCTGTAGCTTCTGGAAGCTGAAGTTGTGGGGGAAGTAATCATATGTCTTGATTCTCTTAGGAAGAAGTAAAATTGAAATAAATGAGGCTGATCATGTATTTACCTTATCTACTGATGTCTTTAGGTCCAATTTAGAATCACAGAGATTTAAATACATACGTTTTGAATGATGTCTGTTTGCCTGTATGTATGTATATGTATAAATGTATACATTTCCAGGAAAAAAAAATCACCGTTAAATATACTTTTATATATTGATATGTGTGCATTTTTATTCTACTTTTATTTGTGTATATATGTGATGAATTTTTTTTTTCCTCTGGGAAAGCATGGCCAGACCCCAGAGGAGAACAAAAGATGTCTACAAACTAAAAATGTGTTTCTCTTTCCAGATACATTTTCCTGCTACATAGTGTTTTTATTTCGACATGTGATTAGGCCTTATCTGAACACTTCCTTTGTATATGATGATTGTTGGCAGATCTCTGCACTGTAAGCGCTAGGAGAATTAATACCGAGTTTAAGTATATAAATGGATTAGTTACCATTCACATGGCTTTATGTAGAAGAGCCACAAGATGGCAGGAGCACCACATGCCAATTCCTTTTTAATGCATTTCCATTCTATTTTTCCTACTTTTCTTGTATTGCTTTGCACTTTACATAGTTTTGATGATTTTAAAAGGCAATTCAGGTCAACAGCAAGTCACTTTAAAGGTTTTAGGTCTCCTATTATGTATGCCTGAATCCAGAGTAAATGAAATAATAACATTAAAAGCTAAAGTGTTGTACTAGTGGAAGAATGAACTACTTTTATCATCCCATTCCATAGTAATTTCCTTATTTAGAAAATAAATTGTATCTCCATCATATTTTCAAATGCTTATGAAAATATATTTTTCTTTCTCAACCAAGTTCATGATGTTAAAAAGCACTAATAGACTGGCAAAACTCTTCAAATATATTCTTCACATTCTGAATTCTGAAAAAAAACCTCAAAATGCAAACAGGTCCTTAACCAAGTTAATGAAAGTACTATCATTTTTGTGCTATAGCAGCAATGTACATCATGTGCAGTACTATCAGGGTCTCATCTAGAGGCAGTGCAGATACAGAATGTTGCCTGCAACTTAACACATGTAAAGAATTTTGGAATGTTTCAGCAAAGCAAAACAAGTTTAAAAAAACCCCACATCCTTAAAGGTATGAATCAGCTATTTATGAGTCACCTCTAGCACATCTGTGCTTTGAAGAAGGGTTGAAACTTGGAAAAGGATCTCTTGGGATAGATGATTTTTACCATCAGTAGGAAATAGATTAAAATTTTACCATATGATTAACCTAGACAATTATCAATTTACAAACACTTAGCAGAATTCTTCTAAGAGTTTGTCAGTTTAATTACTTGGTGTGCCTCCTTGCCTAAGATCACTCTTACTGCTTTACAATTTTTTGCTATTTATGTGGATGCATGCAACATCCCATAGAGAAATTTGTGCACAAGCCCTCCTGGGCTCTGTGGACTAAGTAGACCTTTCCCTGCAGTTGTGGACATCCCTGTCTTTCTGCTCTGTTCACTGTATTAGCCCAAGGTCCCATGGGGTGGACAGCATGTGTCCACTGTGTCTCCAGAGACTGCATTCAAAAGACTACTAAGGTGGCAAAGAGAAGAATGAAAACTGGAGTGGTGGGAAACCACATTCACGTGAAAGAGAAGGGAATATGAAAGTTTTTTTTTTGTGGTAGAAGGATTAGCAATTTTAGGGGCTCCTGCAGAAAAGTATGCAATATGCTGCTTAATAAAGCAGAGGGAAAAAACATAAGAGACATTTGCAAGAGTGGACTGATAGAGCCAAGGTAGGAAGCGACATTGCAAGTAGCATCCCAGAAGTCTATGGGGCCTCACTGCTTATGCCTAACAGAGGCTATCTGCCTTGGATGCTAAGGATACCAGTCTCAACTGCAGTTTTCAGGACAGATTTTTTTTACATTTTTCTTCTCAGTGGGTGAAAGAGATTTTATATGCACAAATACAGTACCTTGCTGCAGATCATGAATGAGAGAGGCATGTTGGCAGCATGACTGCAGCACTCACCACTGAAACCAATGGACTGAAAGAAATATCCTTGCCCTCTGCTTCCTCCTCAGTGCTGGTACGAGGTCACAGGAGCACAGAAGACATGTGGCCGCCTGGTGTATCTCCTGCTCAGTACTGTGCTGTGCAGCACGTTGAAGGCACTGGTGTTCATTATGTAGCCTCTACTCAGTACTCTCTGGAGCAAAGCTTTTGCTCAGGCATTGAGAAGTAAGATAAATCCAGGATGATTCCCCTTCTGTGGCACGTGTAGGCAGGGTCTGCATCTAAGGCCTGTCCCTTTTAATTTTAAGATCCTCTTTTGAGTTTCTTAGATGATCTCACAGCCTAAAATGTTCTCAGTGAAAATGCCCATGCTGGGTGTTAATTTTTATTTCTGTAAGAGATACAGTTACATGGTTAGCTCATTTCCCAGAATGTAAATAGGGGGAAGTACATTTGCCCTTTAAAAAGATCTTAAATGCTTCACTGAAAAGAACCAGCCCTTCCATGCTTGGAAGCAACACTCTTGAGGGACTTGTTCTTTAAATCAGGCCATTGCCTTTGTGTGGAAAAATAAGCTTGTGATTGATTAAATTATGTAGAACCGAGAAAATCTCAAAGTACACAAGCTGGTCCACATACGTGTAGGAAGACCTGGTAAGCAAGGCTGACTACAGCTACACCTGGTTAGTGATTATATAGGCTGTTAGTTTCTGCTGTTGGCTGGGGAGGAGGTAGCTCCTTTCTAGAAGCATTCCTCAAGGAATGACACTGAAAGATCTGTAAATCTTGAATCTAGTATCTCCTCCCTTGTCTTTTCCCCTGCTCCCTTCACCCACTCGTCTCCCGCTCTATCTCTCTGCTTCCTGTTTCTCTTTTGGGAGGGTTAGCAAAATTTAACATGTTTATATTTCTGAGAAGCTATGAACTAGCTGAGACTATTCCTTACAGGCTGCAAATTGGGTGATTTCTTTAGCATGAAGCGTCTGAGGAAGTTATCAAGCGGGGATGTGAGAGATTTCAATGTGCCAGGATAATCAGCACACACCTCCAGATAGAACCACTTGCCATGGCAAACACTGAAGGATGCCAATTTGACAGAAAGCCTTAATTTTGACATTTATAAACTTTTAGATGCCTCACACTGTAGCCTATTTTGGACCTTTTTTGCATTTAAGACATGTGCACGTACACAGAATATCTGTGTGTTTGTCTACTAATACCTATTTATCTAACTATCTAGTTATCTCTTGGCATGAATAAAATCTATTCTAATACAAATCCACAGCTTTGTATTTCTTTGTAAAGTGGAAAATGTAAGCGGTAATTTTACCAGCAGAGAAAATCTATTTGAAGGTTTTCTCTTGATAGCAGTTGCTTCCCGAATTTTTATCTTCTTTAATACAATGTGGGATGCTAAAGTACACACCTACCCAGTGGAATTATAATCCATTTTAGCTGTTCAAACAACATCATGCTATCAAAGGACTTCTGATTTCAGAGCCTTTTCGCTGTATGCTACAGGATTTTTTTTTTTTTACTGCAGCAATGTATTTTGTGTTTCATTCCAATCCATTTTGTACTCTCTGCCTATCACAATTACATACTGTTTACTCTGAGTGTTACATATAATCATATACAAATTGTATTGTAACATTTATTTAACACAATGTAGATCCAATTCATAGATAACTGCAAAAGAAAAGGCAAAAATTGACCTTCTGTCCTCATCCCGGTCTCTGATACTCTCCTAGTGTTTCAAAAGCAAAAACAGTTTGGAAATTGAGGGATTGACCTTTTTCACCTTTATCAAATGAAGGCTCCTGCCTGTGAAACCTGTTGTATGATCTGGCTCTTTACTGAACTCCCAGAGCTATTTATACAGTACGGTACAATGTGGCTGCTGCAGGCATCGGCAATTGTGTTTTTCTGTGTAGGCGGCCTAGAAGGAATCCAATTAGAAACAAAAGTATCTGTGAACATTTGTTATTTTGCTAAGCATTTGGAAGAAGAAAAAGATAGCGTATAGTTTTACTGCCTGCAGTGTAGTTATAATCCCAAAATGCATACAAAAACTATATAGCATTAATTGTAGAATGGAATTATTTCCATCGTTGAGCAGGATAATGTAGCAGGCGTTATTCTGTAGGTCCTCCCCTATGCATGCTTTATCATGCCATGCTTTGATAAGATTTCAGAATTGCAATGTATCTTTTTTTTTTTTTTTTTTTTTTTTTTTTCATGAAGAGTTTTAAAAAATTTTTTTTTTTTTTTCTGCATGAAGAGTTTAAAATAATTTATTTGAGTTTAGTTATTTGAAAGATTACAATCTTTTCCTGATATTTGACAGAAAGTGGAAAAGTAAATACTGAGCTACAGAATAATAGCTCCTCTCAGCACATCCTTAATCCTTGTTGAGACTTGTGTCTAGACTCAGGGGAGTCTGTGCTAAATATAAGGTTTTCTTCTAACACTTTTGCTTATGAAACCAGATGAAAACGTTCACAAAAATACTAAGATATCCAGTGAGACAAAATTCAGCCATTTTAGGGAACTTTGAAAGGCAATGTCAGCTGTGGTCTAACTATGGAGGAAATTTCTAGGAAAAAGTAGACCCAGCTGTGATTTGTCACATCTAGTGAAAAATTTCCCACAGGAAGAAGAAAATTTTTCTTTCCATATGAAGTCTGAAAGGACTACATGCTTCCAGTCTAACTTCCACACATCCCCTGGACTGAGAATCTGTGGTGTTTTACCCTGGAAAAAGAGGCTAACAGATGCAAATTTACAACTTCTTAGCTATGGAAAAGCCCAAATGCCATCACACCTAGCACTGAATAAGCATTTTTTAATGTTGACAAGACAAACTATTTCAGGTGACAATAGGCAGTAACAGTAGTAATGGTAGTTAATTCTTAAAATAATCTCCAAAATATATTTTATTTTTCCAAAGAAAAAAGAATGTTTATTAGCTGCACTTAAGAATTCCTTCATGTTATGAAAGGGTACTGATGAGTAAAAAAATTTATGGTTTTATCTGTACTTGACCTTTAAAAAAAAGATAAAAGATTCCATGACAAGATATTAAGAAAATCATCCCGATTGTTTGGTAAATTAAATGAGATCTGTATAAAGGATCTGAGCACTGGCAACTAAATACTTGGCATTGACTCATTTACTTTACTTTTGCTACCTACTTGCAAAATATCTTTCATGAAACAAATACAAGCTGTTTGGGAGAAGATTAAGATAGCAAGAAGCTGCCTTATGTCTCAGTTTTCCATTAAGGAAACCTATGGCTTTTTAATAAAAATATTTTTTCTAGGTATTAATGAAAATACTTCTTTCATTATTTGAAAATTTTTCCAGTCTGTATTGTTAGCAATAAATATCAGAGTGACTGACAAGAAACCATTTTGCCCTTTAACTTTCATTGAAAAAAACAGAAATTAGTTTTCAAAGATTAGTTGGACTCAATTATGATAATGATGGAAATTAATTATCTAGCAAGGGTTGTTGACATAAATCATTATATATACTGACATACATTTTGCAGGTGAAACATATTACTGAGGGACAAAATCTTGCAATTAATATTAAACTCTGTATTTTCCTTATCAGGTAAGTCTAAGATGTGTGGTATAAGGTCCATGAAGCATACTTAAAAGAAAAATGAATTATATAGTTTCGATCGTTAAGATTCAGTATGGAAATATATGGTATTGCATGAAAGTTTGGGTTTGTTTTTTGTTTTTAAGCAGGGAAATGGCTTAACTGCATTACTTAGAAGTTCAGCTGGATCAAAGTATTAATTTCTTCACCAGTGAAGATTTTCTCATTGCTTCTGTCCATCCATCAAAACCTTGTGTGTCAAAATGAAAATTCGTAATCCTAAAAAATTCCATAACCTAAACCCCCTTGTTAGTACCATTAATGATGTTGTGATTCATGTGAAATGTAATGCTCTATGTAAATATTTTTTATATTTCGAGCATTAGTTCAGATAAAGTGCATGTGGACACCCTCAAAAGGCCGTAAGGCCACTTCTCTCTTTGTGTGGCTAGACTGTCCCGTGGAAATTCATACAGCCTCCAGAAAGGAGATGTTCTGGACAGTCAGAAATATGAGAGTGCTCCCAGTGCATCTGTAGCAGGACAGAGCTGATTCAGCCCTTGAGTTCAACAATAATTATCGAGAAATCAAGACCTGAAGTGCAGTAGGGAATGCTAATAATCACCTAATTTAACTATTCTTGTGCATAATACTCAAAAGACCCAATAATTTGTGATATTCTAGGGCAAGTCATGCTTGAAGAGCATAATTTTTGTATTTTCCAGTGATTGCAACTTTGGAAACAAGACCACAAACCTGCTGTTACTCTGGGGCTGAACTTCGCTAAACTGAAATGAGTGGAATGATTGTCACTGTTAGGAGGGATAAGATTCCGTATTTAAGAAAGGCAGCCGTTTTACCTCTCCACTGAACAAACTGCACTGTTCAAGAAGTGTGTAACCTGGGATTTTCTGCTACAGTCACCTTGAATCATGTAAAAATCTTGGACTCCAATTACCCAATGCCTCAAAATAAAGTAAAGATAGGAGAAGGACCAATATTTTCAGCCTGGAAAATGACAAACACTAAGGTTCATTCAAAAGATGACCCATAGTTATAGATTGGGAGCTCCATTTTTCAGTTATTAAAGAAATCTGAAACTCCTCTTTCTCTGTTTCCTGTGTGAGATTACACTGAAGGAAAAGTTTTGTAGGGTCCTCCCTCTTCCTTGTTACTCTTTATTTATAGGCTTTATATATCTCCTGATTATAGAGGTTTTTCATTATGCTTCATGTCCATGTCCAGCTCTCCATTTTCTGTGGAAACATTGTTTTGTCCTGAATCCTTTAAAAGTGTGCCTTCATTTCTTTCCATGGTTTTCCCGAAGAGCAACTGAATAATATCTACATCATTTTTCACCATCCACAAATGGTGGTTCAAATAATTTGAGAAGCTAAAAAACTACTTGTATACCCACTGATTCTTTTTCTTTTTTTTTCTTTTTTTCTTTTTTTGTTTGTTTTTTTGTTTGTTTTGTTTTTGTTATGTAGCTTGAAATAGCTGAATGATGACCTTTTATAAACGCATTTAGTTTCTGTTTGCTGCTTACCTCTGTCATAAGTATTGTGGTATCTTTGTATATCCAGCTTGGCCTGAATTCCTGTGTAAATTAACATTCACCTAGTTCTGAACATAATTTGGCTTTGCTTAATTACCCCTTTATTAGCTTGCTACTTTATAAGAATGGTAATGTTCTCTTAAAATTTACTTCTTTGCAGATATTAAATATCAAATACATAATATTTAACTCAAATATTGCAACACTCAACTCAAACTTAGATATTGCAATTAAAGCAGTTATCATTTGTGTTCCTCAGACAGTGCAAAGACCATCCCAGAATCATGTTGCTCAATGACTGTTTCCACATAGTTCCCTGTTTATTCTGGCGTGTATTAGTCTACAGCATGCTGTAAAGCTAAAATTAATGCTACAGAAGAGTTATTCATGTCTTTGTTCAGATGTGACATAACAGAAAAATGTGTGCTTGTAGACGGATGCTGCCCTGGAAAAAAAATGTTTACTAGTAAGAAAATCACCTAACTATTCTAACAGGCATTGTTCAAACCCAGTCAGGCTGGTGAACAATGACAGTTCTGTGCTGTACAGTGCAATGTTTTATTACATTATAAATTCTCGATGCAGTGACATCAATATTCATCTTCTCTAGTATAATACAAAAGTCATTACAATTAGGAACAAAGCCTTCCACAAGTGACTGCTGTACTGGATTTTGTATGAAAAAAATCAATATTATCAATTTAAATGCAAAATGCTCAATGAAAAGGATAGTTGCTAATGCAATATAATAAAATCTTCCAGTGTACCACAGCTTTTTTTTTTTTTAATATATTTTATTTTTATTTCTGCTCACAGGAGAACAAGCCAATGATGTTATAAAGGAAATCTTACCTCAAGAGTCTCATATGACACTCTTATTTTCAATGTTCATTTTCAGTCTCCTGTGTATTTTGACTGATTTAATTACTTAGAAATACCAGTTATCTACTTCTTGCTTGAAACCCATGTGTTCTTCCAAAAGAACTTTTATTTTTACAGGAACACTGAATAGAGTGTCTTAAAAGTAGCTAATCATGTGTATGGGAAATAAAACCTGAAGATTACCAAAACACAACTTACGTCTAAAATATAATGTTAAATGTTTTCCTTATTACAATTAGGAAGCAACTGTAAAATGAAAAGAACAAACATCACAATCTGTCTAGCTCTTCCAAGGTCACAGACAAATTCTGCCATTTTATCTTTGTCTTGGAGTGACTCTTCTGAATGAGTTTATACGGGGTGTAAAACAAGACAGGAGAAGGAAAGTTGTGGTAAATTGTACGACTCTTAAGGAAGGCATGAGAGTGGCAAAGAAAACCAGTAAGTCATTGTTACTCTGAGGGCTTGAGGTAATTGGTGGGCTGATTCCCTCTCTGAAGAGTTGTAACATCCATTTGCTGCTGATTTTTATGTTGGACTCTTCTAAGGTGAGGGTGCATTACTCTGAACATCTCTTGTTTAGTTATCTTTTCTCATCTAATGGCCTTTGAGATTAGGGGATTCTAGCTAGACAGTTATGAAAAAGCGGTGGAAATTTCCAAGCTGCTTTGTTTCTGTTTATGGTAAAAGAATCTTTAGAATAGAGAGACAGCTGAGATATTAATCTCCAAAGTAAGCTACACACCCCTCGCACATGATACAATCCCTTAATCAAAGACTGTAGACACTACAGAAGCAGGAAACTAGCCATTTTCTTCTACAACACACGTTCCTCCAAAACAAATGCACTGTGTAAATCTGTTACATATGTATTTCAAAAGAACAGGAAAATGTTATGAATTGTCACAACTTTCTGTCCCTTAAACAAAATGTTTTACTATAAACTCTGAAGAAAATACCTAAAATAAAAAAGTAATTTGTGACCACATAGGGTCAACCCCCAAACAAATAATAACCCATCATCCCATTTATGTTACTATGAAGTTGGGCTCAAAGTATTTCTAATTTGAGGTAAAAACTATGAAACAGATATAACTATTATCCCCACATCAAGTATTTTAAAATCTGTTTACAGTACAAAACTTCAATTCTGAAGAAATTTATAAGGCAGTGGGCTATACAGTCAAGTAACTAAGCAATTTCAGCACTTCCCAATAAATTTTCCAGTCCCTGGGCAAAATTTAGCACCCTCTCTGAAAAATCACCTCCTTTCCCATTGCCTAGCTACCATTAGACAGTTACAGAAATAAGCATATCCTCTTTTTAGATTTGTTTCTCCAAAGCTGCAGGTCTGGGAGACTGATTGCTGATTGTTACAGACTGAACATTGTTTACTTTCGTCCAGAAAGTACTCTGAAGTTTTTGTACTGTTTTCCTTTCCCTTATTCTTGTGGAAATTTTCACTAGCTCACCCAAAGTGCAACAGTTAACAGCGTTAGCATTAGCTAAGAAGCTGTATTCTACTAAATTTGCAAGATTTACACATTCCTTAAAGAGCTTCTGATAAATGTGTGTTATTGCGCCCGTTGCACAGATGGTTCATGTCTTCTCACATGTATTTCAGGACTGGCTTATGAGCTTTAATAATTTTGGCTCTGGAGCTCCTGAGTGTGTTAGCCTATCCGTTGTATAGGCTTCTCTGTAATTCTGCTTGTACTGCCTTTTGGAAGAAGCCCAGGGCTTCTTAACATTTCATTTAGGTGGTTCTCAAAGGAGTGTATCTCCTAACGGCTCTTCAGTAACAACACTGGCATTCTTCACACTTCCTGCCCTTATCAGTTAGTCTTAGGAAAATAGTTTGTATTAGTGAATTCACTGGTTTCCTGAAGGAGTAGCAGAGAGGAAGAGACAGCAGGGTTTCTGTGCTTTTCTGTAAATGAACTGAATTCCTGCGAGATAACAGTTCATGCCTGACGTGCTCCTGAGTACCTTAGATGGTGATGAGTATGTAAGATGCTCAACACCAATGATAGTTAAATCTTAAGAAAGAAATCTCTAGAGAATCCTTGTTCTTGACATGATCCTTGATTTTAAGATTCCCTTGATCACAAATTCAATCTGTGATAAATTGTCATTCCTGCAAATCCTGGAGGTGGTTGTTATTATTCGAAGATGAAGAGAGTCAATAAAACCAGTATCATGGTGAATGCGAAGAAGCCAAACTCTTGCCAAACCAAATCCAAACAAGGTTGAAAGCATCTAATTTAGACACTTGGCTGCGCAGAACTAGTTACTCAGATTAAATTAGAGGATAAAGCTTCCATGTACAAGATTCTCTTGGTTTAGTCCATGGTTTTAAAAGGATATTAAGCTTTCAGGTACATTTGAGGTATTTGATTTTTGGAATAACCCACTATGTCCTCCATAGTCTAGGAAAGAAACAATAGTTACATGCAGAAAGTGGTAAATCCAGTGTTTTTAATGAATGTTTAGTCCTCATCAATTTTGTTTACACGGGAAATCAGTTTTATATTAGCCACCTCCAATCTGAGCTCCAGCAACATTTTCTCCTTTTCTCTTCTGTGAACGGAAATGACTGAGTTTCTTTCAATCCATGAATAGAAGTTTAGTTTGGTTTCTATTTGAACTGATTTGTCAATTCTTCATTTTGAAAACGTTTGCAATTTCTCTGGCCACTCTTTCCTCCAGGGCTTTATCATATGGTACTCTACCAAACAGATCCCTGAAGAGGCCGGAGTCTGCTCTTCTGAAGTCCAGGGCAGTGATTCTGATGTGCACCCTCCTTGCTACACTCAGGATCCTGAACTTCACCATTTTTTTGTCACTGCAGCCAAGGCTGCCCTTGAGCTTCATTTTCCCCACCAGCTGCTCCTTGCTGGTGAGAACAAGGTCCAGCAGGGCATCTCTCCTCATTGGCTCTTGTGTGACTTGGAGAAAGAAGTTATCAGCAATGCATTCCAGAAACCTCCTGAATTGCTTATGCCCTGCTTTTTGGTCCCCCCAACAGATATTGGGGTGCTTGACATTGCCCATGAGGACCATGGCTTGTGATCATGAGGCTACTCCTATCTGTGGTGCACTCATTCAGGGTTTGAGGTTTTATCATTCAGACTTCAAAGAACAATCTGTACAGAGTGGACTCGCTTGTTCACTTACAGCAGTGTTTCTTCTTCGCTAAATCAGGATGTGGACATATTGAGCATAGATAGTTGGTACATCAATGAATCTGGAGGAAAGGTTTGGGGGAGATGTTTGGGTGTTTGTTCCCTATTCCCCTACTTGTTTAGGGATGGTGTCCTTAGGATCTGAGACCATGTGGGTGTCATGAAGAAGAAAGAAAGGGGAGCAATGGGGAGAGTGGGAAGCTGAGTATGGATGACATTAAGCCCAGCTGGGAACTGTGCAAACTAGAGGCAGATTTTAGTGGGCAATTTGGGGACAGCCTGTTATTTGAACAATTGGTAAAATCTAAAAAAGATCTGCAATAAAAGAAGGGCAAAAAGATCTTCCATAATCACAAGCCCATACGCGGGCAAGGCATGACACTTTGATTTCTCGTATGGACTGTCCAATACTAAAACTGAAAAAAAAAAAAATGCTCGTAGCTCCAAAACTGGGAAGATGGGACCTGCCTTTGTTTAAAGGTGTTATCTACTTACTAGTGGCACTCTGGTACTAAATTTGACAGAATATTCTATTGTATCCCAGTACGTAGCCCCTGCTATAACCAGACACAAGGGAGTTTGATATGTGTAATATTTGTGCTAACAAAAGCATTGTTTGCATTTTAAAAGACTATACCTTTGATTTAACTGAGACACTCAAACCGACCTATATTATCCTCTTCCCTTGTTGTATTTGCATGGTAGACATTATAAACATCTTAATTTAATGAGAATATTAAGCTAATTGAAGCTGGTACCTTGGAGTGCTGAAGCAGCAGATGCACACTTGCTAACAATGAAAACACAGAATCTCTGGCAAACAAAATATAATCCATCATAAACAACATAAGAGCCTAAAGAAAGACAATAATTTAAATGTAATGGAATATGCTTCCCCAATGTGTCACTTTCAATCACACACTGACTCATTTAGAACATGAATTTCCCTCAGGGCTTCTGCAATTTGTAAGACTTGCTGACTATTCATGCCTCATAGTGTCCATTCTCTCTTCTCTTTATAGGGTATTTAAGTGGATAGTGTTCATTAATGTTAATAGAAAAAGCTTTGAAATAATTATATTAAAGTAGTATTCAGAAAAAGTATGTTGGTTTTGACACAAACTATCTGCACATGAGCCGTCTTTCGCTACCCCCAACTGAACAAGAAAGCTGTGTATTTACAAAAACTTGTACTTCTTTCAATGGAAAAATATGTCTGATCTGAAAGTGAGTTTCCAGAAGCAACTAAAAATTCAGCATTTTTATGCTAGGGAAGTTCTGACAGCTGAAAATGCTTACATTGTGCTTCAGGACAACACAGTGTCTGGAATCTGCAATGCAAGCAAAGAGTTGAATAAAGTTTCGGTTTTGAAAATCTTCATCTTCTGATTTTCCTGGGGAGAAGTAGGAAATATGTTGATGGCTGTAAAGATTGCTTTGCTCCCACCTGTGGTAGAAGGAACTCTGAAACCCTGTCTCAGATCAGAGTTCCCAGTACTGGTAGGATGTTAGGATTATGACGCAGCAAAGCTGCAGATACTGGGATGTCCTGGGCTGAGATGCTTGAGGCCTGGGATCTTTAGTTTTTCATCTAAGAATCTTGGATTTGTAAGCAATCTAGCAGGAGACAAAGCAGTCTTCAAATCTTGCCATATTGTTTTTTGGATACCAGTGATTTGCACAACAAAATTCCTTTAGGTCAAATTTTCTTTTTTTTTTGGTCAGAAACTCTCACAGCAGGCTGAAGTACTAGGCTTATGAAAATGTTTTGTCTAGGCCTAAAATGGCAGGCTTTAATCATGTGTTTCTGTGACCTGATCTGTACATAGCATTACATCTATGCACATACCATGGCTCCAGACAAGTGCTTCCCAGCTGTAGGCATTCACTGCCCCAACACAAGAGCTCTGATGAGTAAAGGCAGATCTTCTGGGCTCTGTATTATTGACACAGGACTCTATTCGCAGAGGTAGCTCCTGAATTTGGATTCCTCTGTTTATTTTTAACATACCTGCAGGAATGTGAAGTATATGAACCTCCTCTTCTTCCCACTCTAATGTTCCATTTGTAGTCATGCAAAATGGCCTTAAACTACTACACACGGAAAACTCTCCTTTGGATGCGTTTTGGGTCTAAGTTGCACAGCAAAAACAGTCACACTGTTGTGATGTGAGGAATTAAATAAGATGTCTGTATGTAGCTCTTCACTAAAGCCTTTTCCCATTTTCCTCCAGCTTCACAGCCTTGTGCTTTTGCCTCCTTGGCCTGAGGCCATTGTGGAATCAATCACGCTGCCTCTGCACCCGATATCTCCTTCTGTACACATCAAGGTGCAGGAGGGTGGAAAACCAAGCTACTATGGTACAATTTATCTTTACCTCTCATTCCCTCACTGGTGTTTGTTCTCATATATATAGTAAAGTGAACACAAAACATGGGAGAAATGCATCTCTCCTAGTTTTCCCATGGCTGATTATTTTCCTTTTAACACATTCTCCCTTGCACTGATATGTTAGTCGCCTCAGGTTCCTGAAAATGCCTACTTTGTCCTTTGAGAGTAGTTAGAATTACATGTTTTCTAACTTAAGTATCATCCTACAATTTGAGACAAAAGCTCAGTGGACTAAACATTAAGATTTACTAGTACTAGTGTGACATAAAACCCCAATATCTTGTAGCTGGAGATGTCGGACAGAATGAATTAAAGCCTTTGTTCTTGGCTCTGATTCTGCATAATCTACGCAAGGCAAACTCCTGAACTTAAAGGGGGTACTGCTAGGTCAGCAGTGATAGATAGTGCTGGTGTTTGGAAAATACTTAGTGCTAATTAAAGCTGTTTAGTTTATTTGCTTATTTCTGGAACCTTTTGTGGTTTAGTTATTGATTTTATACATACAGAGATGGTTTAGACAAGGATATTGAATCAGAGGTTTTATGTTCTCTGAAGGCCTTCTGCTGAACCATGCAGTAATAAATAGCCCAATCAGAGTGAGGGAACCGAAATAACAGTATCTTAAAAGGACATTTTTTTTTCAGTTGTCTTGGAAATTTATTAGTTTCAAGACAATTGTTAAGGAATAATGTTAGTTCTGCTTTCTCATAAAGAAAATAAATTGTCTTAGCAAAATATTTACTGACTGTGTAATTTCTTTTTTCCTTCTGCGTAGTTTTTGACTTGTGAATAGAAATATGCTGCTGCTTGTAACACTTCCACTTTATAGGACTGCAGTGAAAGTGCTAGAAAACATAATGAAACTATCTAGGCTTAAAGTTGGACAATTACATGACAATTTTATTAATGCAATTGTACTGAAAAGTAATTTTTGGCCTGTTCTACTTCCTTTGGTGAAATAAGCTTCAATCTGCTGTTTCCATCTTCAGGAAGTGGTTCTTTTGAAATCAAAATTAGGAAAGTAATGTCTCCTTAGGAAGTAAAATACCAAAGACATGTCTTTAATGTCTATATAGAGTGTTCAGCAAGTTTTAATAAGCACTAAGGAGTCCACTTAGTCTGGAGAAACAAATGTCGCCTGTTCTTTTAATGGGTTAAGGTAATTCTTCTCAGGCTCCTGGAAATATCTGCTCCCATGTGACAAGGGTTTAAGAAATGTTATCACTATCATAGTCCTCCAGACACTTAAAATGTCCCATTCTAGAGGCACTTGTGCTAGGTCCGGGATACTTCTCTTGTTACCAACAAGTGATTTAGGTATCTAGGTGCTTGATTTCTTAAAAGAACTCAAAACCATTTTGTGAGACACCTGGGCTATCTGCAACACTTGGAAAAGAGCAAAACAGTTCACCAACAAAATCCTAAACTAGTACGTTAAGCAAAGAGCCAATAAAAGTCCAGCAGTGTACCTGCCTCAGACACAGAAGTGCTTCAGAAGTGCGGTTGTAGCAGTAACCTTCTATCTCTTTTGTCAGTGTTGTGGCTCAGTATTGGAAATAAAGACTTTTTGGACCACAAGGAGAGGAGGAGGAGCATTCTTCCTCCCAGGGCAACTGTAACTCAGGTGCTGTGGTTTGGTGAGTCTGGACTGCAGAACTTCAGATGTGATGGGTGGGATGTGTTCAGCCTGTTGACCACTGATGAATGTTCTCTCCCTTCTGATGGGCATCTATAAAGAGCAGCTGAATGGGGTTCTCCTGTACAAACACTGTGACCGTTAAGCACTTGATTGACCATTGGCATTATGACATAAACAGTTAAGTAGCAAGCACACCTTCTGTGGTAGCTGAGTCTGTTTGTGTGTGTGAGGCATTTTTAGAAGCCATAAGCTGTGCAGTGCCTGGCTTCTTGATCCCAGTCAAGGATAAGCTTCGTGCTAAGCTGCTCAAGAGTAGTACAATAGAGGCACTTCTAACATGCACGGAAGCTGCACTTTCAGATCCACAGAGAGGCATCAATTTGCACTAAATTAATCTGCCTCTGTGGAAGGTAGTAATTGAACAGTGAGGATTTTCAGGATTGTGACTCTTATGTAGTTAAAGTCTGCCAAGAATTTCCCTTACCAAGATGCATACTTTTTTTCTGTTCTAGCCCTTGATTTTCCTAATCCAATTTTCTAATCCAATGTTACTAGAGACAATAGTGTTTTGAATTATTACAGTTGCACAGAATGTATTCTTACACACTGTTGCATTTTCTTGGAAATAGAGTGCCTACTTTCATGCGATGAAGTATCTGTAATTCACTGTCCTTTGCAAATAAATTTCTATGGTTTCGGTATTAGTTCTATCCTGTTGCCATGTCTTTACTGGTGAATGTACTGATTTCTAGTTATATTAGCCTATTGTCAGGTGATTGGTTACACACTTCTTAATTTGAATGATATAAGTTTGCCTGAAAAAAACCCTTTAGTTCACTTCTGTGTATTTTTCCTACATTTGCTTTGATTTCAGCAGCTAAGGCCTTTGAGGTGAAGGATTTATTTTTCTGTATCTGTAGGAAAGAAGTAATGCTGGGTGGCTCTTAATGGTTCTAACACAGTTAGCTGCAACTCTTACTATGTTAAGTTCTCCCAAATTTTACTTGCTGCTAGATGTCTTGTTACTTTCATTTATTTGACTGGTGTATATTATGTTCAAGACTTCAATATTTGTATAAAATAATTGTCCTAAAAATTAGATCTTCTGGTAATAAGAAGAATTTTAGCTCTTCCAGATAATTCTAATCGTGATTGAATTATCTGATCACCTTTCTGCTGATTACTTTTGTGTTAAGAACTCCCTGTGTGTGCAGGATAAAACCAATTATTTTAATTTTCTTAATTAAAACGTGCTACTTTACTCTTTAACATAGACATAAAAGAGATCATCCACAAATTTTGATTTGTAATAATGAATATAATTAGTCATGATACCCTGTGCCAGACACAGCAGGTTCTACCAGATCCAATAAACCCACCCCTTACTCCTGAAGGGCCTGTGGAGAAGCAATGCTGGAGCAGGTACTTCCCCAAAGGGACTGTACCTTTGGATTGGCCTGTGCTGGAGCAAATACACCCTAGAAGGGACTGCAGCCTCTAGAGAACCCACACTGGGGACAGGAAAAATTATGAGAAGGAAGGAGCAGCACCCAGTACACAGAAACCTGTACCTCCTGACTGCAATCCCCTTGTGCTGCCCTTTGCCTCACTGAAAGGACTAAGCATAACTTCTGGTGATAACAAGGGAAATGTGGAGGTATTTGAAGTGAGATTGAACCTGGAAAAACGGGAGAAAAAAAGAACTGTTTTCCCCAAGTGTGTAAACCTTGTTTCCTTTTTGTTTTGTTTTGCTTCCTACTGTGTGAATTGTTAATTACATATTTATTGCAATTGGCAATAAATTAATTTCTCCAAGTCAGTTCTGTTCTACACATGTTGATAATTGGTAAGAAAATCCTCCTGTATTTATTGTGACCCAATGAGGTTTCTTGCTCATGTTCTTCTTATTTTCTCCCTGTCTGTCCTGCTGAGAGTGGAGTGGCTGGCTGTGAGTACGTCTGTTAGCCAAGGCAATCAACCAAGAAAATAAGAGAAAACTTTGAAGTAGGATACCTAGTAAAGACATGTTTTAAGTAACACTTTTCATAAAAGAAATTATTTGAACTGTATTTCATTGTTCTGAGGAACTAAAGAGTACACAAACATTACAGAAGTATTTTGGAAATAAGTATAAACTGTGTAGATATGTTGGAACAACGTTCCACCTCAGTTATGAGAATTTCTGTGTTTTTCTTCCAAAATAGTAATACTTGCAAATTACATTTATCACTTTTTAGTGGAAAAGCTTACACTCATGTTGACTCTGCTATTTGGATTGTGTTTACAGCATTTAAGTTGAATGATTCCCAAGGAAGTCTTTAACTTCAGGAAACATTTCTTGGAATTCCTTTAAGGTGTTTCCTGTGTCTGCATATGCAGAAAACTCTTGGATACCATTTCATTCTAATCTACAGTATTTTAAAAATTCTTCCAAACTGTGGTAAAAAAAAAAAGAGTCAAAGATACTCTTCTATTGTTGATACAGTTTTTATCAGGTGAGTTTATATATTTTTGGATTCTTTATGAAGCAGGAAAACCTGTAAAGCTTGTTTTGACTTTTTTTTTTTTTTTTCATATCAAGTATTGGGGTTTACTTGAAGAAAACAGTTTGTAAGACTGAAGGAAGAAGTGAATGAATTATTTTTCAGGCCTGATGTAAAAGACTGTGGCCTGGGAAATTTAAAGAATAAAGGTTTCTTTTTTTTTAGCTGTTTGGATGCTTACAATACTAATGTATGATATTCAAAGTCTAAAAACCTCTACAACTTTCAGTTGCTCAGGTTTTAGTATCCTGTAAGTTGCAATTTAATACACCCAGTTGTTCTCCGGACACCCACAAAGATCTCCAGGCAAAAATCCGAAGCCAACAACAATGAAGAAAATACCTGATAGTTTTAAGAGGATAAAAAACACCAAAAATCTTAATATCTGTGCCTATCATCCCATCAGGATTTTATTACATAAGTTACTGAAGCAAAAAGTAATGTAAATGTTTCATAAATAGCTTGTTTCACATCCTTTCCAATTTTTATCTGCTATTCTTTGTAACTAGATTGTGTGCTAATCCTTCAGTCTTCCTGGATGGTGTCATTAATTCTTTAAGCAAAAGTAGTGCTTTCCTATAATGTTTTACTGTTCTGTTTATTCAGTGCCTAGATTAGCTCTGGCATGGAACCACTGAGACTGTGTCTACTTTCACTAGGGTGGATTTTACCCAGGCTACTCCACTGTGTTTCTCAGCCTTAGTTGTGTGTCTCTGCACGACACCCCCTCTGGCAGTGCAACCATGCCCTGTTGACAAAAGGAGACAATTCAGTGGACTAGTTGGAGGAGTTTCCTCCAGTTTGCTTCCTTAATGATGCTTGGCACATAGCAAGCAGCACCTGTGTATCCATCCATCAGATGTTCATATCGTATAACGCTACAAGACTACTAGAGGGTCCACTATTCTGTAACCGTCTGTTGAAAGGCCTGTCAATGTCTCACCCATAGTGACCGTCTGGATGTCCCAATAACTCACTCAGTCACTCTGCCTTTGTCTGTGCTCAGTGTTCCCATGTACAGCTCTAAAATTTGCTTAGCATACTTTATTCAGTCATGCTTTTGGTTTCTGTACCTCTCATTTAAAGAGCATCCCAGCTGAAGCAAAGCTAGGGCAAGTTAAGGTGTAATGGTGCCCTTGATGCTTTCGCAAGCTTAAATCATGATTTAGTCTTAATTACGAATTAGATGACAGAATAAAATCTTTTTTAAACAAAATTACGAGAGTAACATTAAATGCACAGGGGCATCAAGGTAAAAAAGGCTGTGAAAATTTAAATGAATGCTGCCAATAAGAAGGTTTGGGACACAATATTCCTCAAATTATAAAGCTTGCTAATGCAACAAGGTGTAACAAGACAGTGGTGACTAAATTTTTTTGCTTTCTATTAAGGTTTGAGTTTTGTCTAAAGGCAAAGACTCTGCGTCTCCATCAAAGTCAATCCATCAGAATATATTTTTGCAAACACTTGTTGTCTCTAGGCAGTCAGTGTTAGGCACCAGCAAAAGAAGTGTTAATACACACACAGTTTTGCTAAATTTAAGCTACAAAAAGACATTGAAATTTACAACCCATTTAGGTAGTTGAAGATAACTTCTGTCCCCTTTTCAGGCTGGAAAATGAAGAGCCTTCCCCTTCTTCCCCCATTAAAAGTGTCTCCAGTCTCTAAAATTACCAAAATAGCTTTAGAAACTGCTTAGGGAGGCCCATGCCCAATGAAGGTAGTTCATACAGCCACACTTCCTTGGACACTCTTCCAAATGTTTTCAGCATGTCATTTAGCCAGATCAGTGCAAATGAGGGATTAGAAAACACAGATGAATGGAAACTACAGAAGTTCATATGGTGTGTCATTTATCCCTATTCTTCCTTGCTCCCTGTCTCTCTCTCTCTTTAACCACTTCACTCTACCAGGAGTCCTTGCTCTTTCCAGAGCCTCTTTCACTTCATTCTTTTTCTTTCTTCTTTTCTCATTCCTTCTCTTGCAACAGTGTTTCAATTTTTAGTTTCTCTCTTCTCTATGCATTGTCACAGTCTAATCAATCATTTGGATTCCAGTAGCATTTGGATTTCCCTTCAACTTAAATCTGATATTTTTCTTTATAGTCCCTTAGAGTCTCCCATTTTGTTTGTCTCTTTGTCTTCATAACATCAAACCCATTTTCGACAAGGGTACATGGCTTCTTATCTTACCGGAAATAATGAACGATGTGGGCTTTTAGAGAAAGTCCAATCTAGGCTGCGATGAGTTTTTGTATCACTAGATGATTGTCTGTTTGGTTTCACTGACTATAACATAGCTGGAGGAAGGGCGCTGTCGAGATAATATCTTAGTTTCTTCTTTCTCTTCCCTTTTCCCAGAGTATTTTTTCTGGCAAGTATTTCGTCTTTTCTGCCTTGCTAAGCTAGAGGTAATGATCCGGCCAGGACATACTCCTTTTTTTTTTTTCCTCTATGTATTTTCATGTATTTCCCCAGGGATCATTCTTGGAGAATTTTTCTAATTTCTAACATATCACTTCTTTGATGACTCTGGTCTTATTCAGTTCAGGCTGTTTCCCTTTCCTTTGCAACCTCTCTTAAATAGTAATAATAGTTAGAGTAAATTAATCAGGCAAAAAGAAATTTACCTTACCCATCAGTGGTTTTGGCATATGAAGACAAAAATCTCAGGACAAGCCACACACCATGCCTTTCTTTTGCCTATTTGTGAAGTTCCAGTATGGATTAATTTAATTTGTATTTCTGTCTCTGCCACATTTGAACTTAATCTCTTTGTTGATGCTGTTTGCAGAAGCATTAGATTTTCAGAATTTGTTTTCCCTTTTTTTCCATGTTCTGCTATTATCATTATGATTATTAGCAGTAACAGTAATACTATGGTCCACTGCTATTGAGTATCCTTGAATAAATCCAGAGAATGTAACATTTTTCTCTGGCAAGGCTAGTTATCTGATACCAAAGATAATAAATCCACGCTTTTAAGAAGTAATGTGTCTTTATGATGCATAAGCAAACAAACCTACCTTGAATTTATGAATTGATTCTCCTATCTATTATGACATTTGATAGTGAATCGCAATTTCCTCTACTTTCTACTCATAGTATACAGCATGTTCTTCTACCTCTGACTCTTTTTGCTATGTTTCCTATTATTTTTCTTAATAAGCCTTGAAAGATGAACTAGAAAGACAATAAGGGGCGTATAAATTCTATGTGTACAGGAGGTATTCATTATCTTCTGAGAATATGTCAAAAGAATAAAACAAATTAACTGGGACATCTTCAGAAATGAACATTTGTCCCCTCTGTTTTGCAGTTGGAGCCTGCTGTAATATCTTTACAAGTCAATATAAACTCCTTAAATTATCCACCTGAGGTCAGATGTATACGTTATAATTTGGAGTACAAACTTGATTTCTCTAAAAAGGTGATATTTTCCACTTCTATGAAGAATATGTGTCATAGGATTAATAGATGCATTCACTATTTAAACAGTATGTTTCTCATTTTAAGCAGCAAATCTATTGTGAATCAATAAACTTTTTCCTCTTTGTAGGACAGTTTTCCTGCCCTCTCCCCCCCTACCTTGGAATACACGGACAATGCCATCTGCTCCGGTAAATAACCCACTATATAATTGTTTAGTCATCGTTACTTATGTAAGGAAATATCCTGCTTTTTTTTTTTGTGTGTGTTTTGTTTTTTAATCTTAGAATAAGCACATTTTCTCTGTTTCTGCCTCTAGCTTTCTGCTAGGGTGGCTTAATACATGATTTGTACAGTAGGATGAGCTAGGAAACATATTTGAAATTTGAAATCTTATATTCTGCTGAATGTAGCAAACAACATGAAAAGAGCAGCAAATGTGCAGAATTTGTCAATTTTCCACACACAAGCACTGTAAATAGTCCCGCCAGGGACTCAAAAATGGCAGACTGCAGATAAGAGTCTTTTGGAAAGTTATCTTTCAGTCGACGGCATGTTAATTAATATGACATTCCAGTATAGGAATTATGTACAGTGCATTACATTCTGGGCTTTTTCTGTGATGATACTATAAAAGACACTCAATAGTTTTCATTATTACTATTTTGTGTTCTCCGTAAGTGTATTTATAGCAATATTCAGAAGTTGCCATTGTATATTGCAATGTGATTCCTTCAGCCTGGGAACTTTAGACACCCTGTCGTGAGCCAAGTACTGTACTGATGAGTCCCTTAGCCCTTTTGGAAATCTGCACACCACTGCTAAATTTAAACTAATCTTAACAAACACGGCATCAAATATGCTCTTTCAGCTCTGGAATTGGCCTTTATACATTTCATATTCTATTATGTGTGATGTCTGCAACTGGAATATCTTAAAAATGCTTTATACATGGCAGTCTTTTTCTTTCCTGTTGGTCTGTCATCCAGACCTTGGGTTCTGCAGTACGTGTACGCTGAACAGCAAAGAACTGGTCTTTAAAACAATGGGCTGAGCACACCTAGCACTTTCATAGAATTGTTAAATAATTTTATGTCTTCTAAGGTTGTGATTTAGTCTTTTACAGCTAGGTTCCTATCACAGCTAGGCTTCTCTGGATTTACAGATCGGTCTCTTTCAGTGGTGTGTTTTTCTGACACTCTCTAAATAAATGAACACCAAATTGTTAAAGCACAATTAAAAAAAATCTAAACGAGAGAACCGGAAGGAAGAATAGTGAATTATGCAGTCAGGTGTGTTAGTTATTGTCTTGAAAGTTAAATAAAATGAGAAAACATCTCGATTCAGGGACTGCTGGAGGGTACAAATGAGTCTTGCTGTTTAGTTTGTTTATGTGCTTCTTTTTTAAAAGAGAAATTTAGAAGTTTTAAAATAGCCCATAAAAAGTACTTAGCAACTGTTTTGTTTTTCTACTGGTTACTAACCTGCTGGTTTAATATATACTATAATGATATAAACTTTTTATTTGGTGTTTTGGAACTTTTAGTATCAGGAAAAACATGCTTGTGCCTTGGTATTTTGGGGAGTCAGGAAAGGGGTTGCTGACAGAAAAAAAAGCATAACACCATCAAGAGTCCGTAATTCATTCAGAATTGCTACTGAGTTTACTAAGGATTGAAGAAAACTATTAGTTATTAAATTTCATGACAGGATAACTGATATATATAAAAAAATCAGCAAAAATCTTGCAACACTTACATTAGATGCAACGGTGATAAGGCTTTCTTCCTCTGTTGGCTTTGTTGCATCAGAAATCAGCTGAAGCACATTACCCCTCTAAAAATGACATCCAAAATTTATCTTTGGCAGTTATACTTCCTTTCAGAGTTTCTTGTGAACGAAGACATATTTTAATGACAAGTTCTATAAAAATGCTGAATGAATAAAGTAACATTGAAACTACTGTGATTAAAGTTGAGTTAATATTTCTTGTTATATTTTGCCCAGGGATGTTTCTATTCAGTCCTAAATCAGTCTTCCATAAGTTTGAAAAAAAACTTAGAGGGAACTATGATGTCTCAAAATAGGTAAGTCTAGAAAATAATAATAAAAAAGAAGTTTATTTGCATTCTGTTCTAACTTGAGGGCCAACCATAAAGCAAAACTAGAGTATTTTTTGTCATTTCAGAATGAATTCACCTTTCTACTCCTTTTGGGTTCACGTGAAGACAAAGTGCTAACATGTGACAGGGGCATATGGGAAAAAAAGGAAACCACTAGACCCAGACTAATTTTTTTTTAGGTTTTAGAATCAAAAGGTTTCAGAAAAGAAAACCTTTAAAAAAAATAATCTGAAAAAGTATGTGATGTGTGGAAGCATCTAGCTATTTGATGTGTTGTTGGTCTTTCGGAGCTCATTTCCAAATGTATTAAATTTTAGCCCATTAAGTTACAAATCTGTCCCTTTTTTCAACCTTTCATGACTGTATTTGGCAATGCCAAAATACTTCTTACAGTTAGAGTAACACAACCTTTTTCATAAGTTTTTTTTAAGTCCTGAAATAAATTATGTTTTCTGACTGTTTCTAAAAGGAAAATAGAGTACTAGAAGTACTGAAACTTGGCTTCCTGGGCTTGACTGGAAGACCGTGGAGGGTAAGGTCTGCAACATTATGGAAAACTGACTCCACTGAAGAATAGCTGTTAAGTCAAAAAGACTTTCAGAAACAATTTATGCACTTTTCGTGTATCGTAAAGAAGAGCACAGGGTATAAACAAAAGCATTTCATGGTACTTTGTCAATATGTGTGCCTGGAGGTAACTATTATTTTGGAAGACCATTACCCATCTGTTGGCAATTTCACAAACACATATAAGTAATGGCAGAATAATTTGTGATCTTGTGAATCACTGCTGGAAGTGACACGGGAGGAAGAAAACGCTGGGCTAACAGAGAGTGGGCATGGCAAGATGCTGTTATCTTGGAAGAAATGATCCGTGTGGGAAGTTAAAAAAAAGGCTTTCAAGATTGAATAATCCTTGGAGGAGTGTACCATCTGCTACTAAAAAGGATCCACCAGTATGTGTGTGTGTGCATCTCTATGTGTCCATTACAGTGGCTGTGTGAAAAAGGTGCAGTGCCCAGCCCAAAGCAAACAGAAAGGGTGAAGTGGCAGCACGGATACAGAGGACTGAAAACTGAGTGCCTGTGAGGAACAGAACAGGCTGGGAGATGTGTAGGGAAAGGATGATTTCAGCCAGCAGAAGGATGGAAGAGTTAACGGATGAAAGCCACCTGTGCATTGAAGTGTGGTGGTCTGCCTAAGCAAGCCGCTAATGTCATGCATTGATCTCCCGCTAGTTGTATCAGTCAAGGATTTTTCAGTGTTTGTAATTTTCTTTATAACAACTCTAACTCGTGTGGCTGCCTTTGGACTCAAGTGCACTGTTTTCCATTGGTGCAACGCAAAAGGGTAACTAAAGCAGCCCCTAGGCACCCCCAGATCAGGGGCAGCTGGCGTTGGCCTTGTCCCTTGCTACCCTGGCTTTGTTCAGCCTATGTCTGATGTTTCTGTTGCCCCTCAGCAGCCTGGATTGTTCTTGTGAAAAAAACCCTTCTTTTGAACATTTAGCTCCAAAACAGGATGATCCCAGCTGGAAACAATCAGGAGAATGGGAAGCTTTTGTTGGAAATGTCTAAAAAGAAAAGCAGGAAGAAAAGCAACAATAACCAAACAGCTTTGGTATTTATGAGTTTTGCCTGTGCAGTATTTACTTCTTTTGCTGGTGGTCTCTAGAAGTAGGAAGAAATAATATTAATTCTCATTGTTTAGAGAGCCAAATGAATGTAGCATTTGCTTTGATGCAGAAATGAAACAGCATTATGATTGGTAGACAATAAAATTTTCAGTGGCTTACTGCAAATGTAGAGGGTTGGTAGCTTAAATAAGTGCCTAGCCTAGCTTTCCTGAGATATTTTGTCAAAAGAATATTGAAACAATATTTTTACACTTAGAGACATGCATTAAATAGGAAAGGTAGTGGCAGAAGAAAGCCTCTGTAGTGTCACGGGCAAATGTAGAACAAGAACTGAATGAGCGAAACTGAAGGCAAACTGAAGATAAATCTGAAAATTAAGGAAGCAAAAAAAACCAAATAAACCAAACCCAGAAGTAATTAACTTCCAAAAGAAACTATCAAAACAAGCTGTAACTTCATCATCTCTTGATATCTTCTGTCAGATTTGGATTGCGCTGCAATTCAATCAGAATAGGCGTGAGAAAAAATGTAATAAGCTCAGTCCAGAAGAGAAGGGTGGAAATACTGATGGAAGTGCTGGATGAGAACCAGATGAAACCACCACACAGAGCACTGGAGCATGCAGGACACTGGCAGACGCAGTAGGGAGCTAATGAAGTTACTCATCTCTAAGAAACTATGACTGGTGAAAGCTAATAACTTATCTGATAGAAACTCATCCTAGATAATGCAATGAAATAGAAGTTCTGCAGTTTTCCAACACCTTGAGAGTAAAACTGATTTTAAGTAGTTCTTTTATTTCCTCCTTTTGTTTTTTGCCATTCCTGGGCTTTTGTTTCTCTGAAGTTTTGAAAATGAAGGGTGTTTTTTTTTCTTTCTTTCACGTGGGGCTTTTGAAATTTGTCCTGTCTTTGTCCTTGTGCTGAGTTGATTGTCTTTATCATTGAGACACTTGTCCTTGGGTACTACAGGCAACAAACCTACATGTGTACCTACAGCCATACTGTTTTCCAATGCTCTGATAGTGCAAAGGTGTCTTACAGTAGACATTTTTTAAATAATGTTAAACAATGAAACAGGTGCATCTCTCAAGTGAGCTAATAGCTGTAGTTTCTGTTGACTTCCATTCAGGTGGGAGATGCATTACACATTTGAAAATACCTACAGTACGTTTGAAAATATCTGAGTTCTCTGGTGTGTGTTCATTTGTATCTAAAGTCTTCAATGACTAATACTAGTCCTCATTGTTTGGATGATGAAATGGTGCATGCTGTGATGTCAAGTCTTGATGGGTCTTGAAATTTTTCCATTTCCTGCATCACGGGTATGGATGTTGATTTGTTTTTGACTTGTCCTTAGCATAGGAACAAACTTTAAATAAACTCAGCTGAAGCATTTGAAAAGTGCAGTCATACTGACAGCTTCCATCTCTCCACTAATTAGTTCTGATTTTTGCTGCAATCCATGTATAACGTGCATCAGCCTTGAATAAATGAAAAAATGCATATGGAATGGTTTCTGCCCAAAATTAATACAAAATAGAAATTAATAGAAAAAAGAAACTCTGTATCAGAAGGACATTTTTTTTTTTTTTTAAAGTGGTGACTGCTCTGCTAACAGTTATTCAGTTGGCTAATTTAGTCCTATCAGGAAAGAATTGTGAGAGATGTGAACTATATTTTTATGAGCATCTGAAACAGCAGTTGTTGAATTCATTAGAAGATTAAATCATCATGCATTAAGGATACCCTTCAGCAGAACAGGAACTTCAGTGTTTTCATTTTTTTCAATTCCTTTCAAAATGGTTTGTTGTTTTACCACCTTGTGTGTGTTTGCTTACACATATATTCTATTTATTTTTTATTTTGAATCAAACCATTATGAATCACTAGTTCCAAGAATGATTAGTAAAGCTGATACCAGTGTATGCTGATGGAATTTTAGAGAAAAAAATCACATGCAAGGATCCATAGTTTCAGCAAGGGGTGTGTGAGAGCCCTGATGAAGTAAATAACTATTTTCATCTCACTTATCAAAAGACTTTTGCTCATGGGGCATGTAAGTAATCTCAGAATACTAATGAGTGCTAGCTTTATGGGATTGATCCATAAAATGAAGTGGACAGATGTGTGGTAATTATGAAAATTAACCAAACACTATAAAATTGAACCATTTAAAGTTGTTTAAAATCCATGTATGCACTTTTATGTTTTGATTATGGTAAACAAATTAAAATGGGATTGTAGACACTTCTAGGTTGCTACAAGTAAAATATCACGACATAAGTACATGTTATGTTGTTTATGCATTTAAAACTTACCTGATGAGAACAATTTACATTTCCAGCAATAGAAATCAAGTACAACTAATTGATGGGCTCTATTTAGAAATATCTGGGAAATAGCCACAGATTTGTAGTGTGCAGAAGATAATTGCCTTTTATTGCAAGTCAAAATGAATATATGAAAGGTGTATGAAAGCTCTAAAAAAATGTTAGCTTAGAAGCAACATAGCTGCATTTGCACTTTTTCAGAATTGATTACCTTCCTAGCAGGGTAAGAAGGCTACAGTGCTCTTGAAATCTGAAGCAGTATGTTTTGAGATAGCTTTAGAATCTCCATTGGAAATTGAAATGTAAATTGAGACCATAGGAAGAGATATCACTCCCCACAAAAATCAAGATTCAGAAAGATAGTAGTAAAGAGTGATCAGACTTACTGATTTTCATCATAGCAGAAACTCCTCTTTTATTTGCAGTATAAATCTTGGATTGTAAGTTAAGAACACTCCTGAAGAACAGTGGATCACTTGGGAAAAGAGTAGGAGAGCGTTGCTTTCTTTCTGAGCAGGGAATGACAGTTTACAGAGGTTTCAGAATGAGCACAGGCAGGAATGAACAGGAAATGTTTGTGGAGTTAGGAGACTGTAGTTCTGTCAGGGCCTGAGGGACTGATGAGGACAACAGGGAACACAGAGTTAAACATGAGAAGTGACAAGAAGAGAAATGTTGCCGTGGGAATCAGCAGGAACTCTTCTAAACTTGAAAACCTCAGAGACACTGAGCCACCTGGGTGAAACTAGTAGTCATGGAGTGTCCCTCCAGTGACCCATAGCTTTTTAAATTTGCAGACGGCTGTCTCAGTATTCAAAATAAATCCATACAGATTTAAAAAAAAAAAAAAAAAAAAAAAAAAAAAAAAAAAAGAAAAAAAAGAAAGAAGAAAGACAAGAAAAAACCCCCAAACATTAAGTTCCTGTTCCAGAGTACCATGTGTTCATTTACATTTTTACCACCTGTATCATGACGTTTTCCAGAACCACTGCTGATGTTCCTGTGTGAAATTTCTCCTCTCACTACCTTCTGTGCCTTTTCTCAAGGAAAGGAATGTGCTAGTATGCAGTTATCATTGTTTATCATGCTTAATTTACTTTCAAAAAATATTATCAAATGTCTTGGAAAGAATTTCCTTCTCTTTGCAGTTAGGCTGATATATTTGAGTTCTGGTGCAAACCTAGAATTTAGATGATGTCCTGGTGTCTTGAGTTCAGACAGTGTTCCCAATATCCAGTATCAGGAAAATTTCTGTCAGGCTGTGGTCTTTGCTCTGGAATCAGATGAT